>OY848928.1:372500-814578 GCA_963693285.1 Xestospongia muta
TTTCGCTGACTTTACCAATAGTTTTAGCTCTAGTTATATCATAAGAGTTGAATTATTTTATAAAAATACCTTACCGAAGAAACAACGCATCTAATACTGGCTCAATCATAGCTTTAGCATCTTCACGATTCGAAGGACCCTGAGCCTTAAGCCTGTATTCCAGAAAAAAAACATTTTATGAAGTACTACATTTAGCATACTTGATAATTTCATCTTGAAGTTGTCTCATTGTGGCCCATATACTACTCTTCTCACTGACAATATGTACAATAATAATAAAAGAGAATCAAGTGGTTACCAGTTAATGACAAATGGACACCAAGAATTGAGTTGTTTTCCCAAAATAGTCTGAAGGTCATTTAGCTCATCGGTACACTCTTCTCCTGCGTCCTAAGCAAAAGAATGTTTAATGAAGGACAACAACACATTGACTTGCCTCTTTTCCTCCCATTGCTTCATAAAGACTTTGTGTACCAAATCTGATGAATTGGAGGTTATTAAGAAGCATACACATCTAAAAAACAAATAATTAGATTATCACTAGTCAAATATCACATACCACATCTAAATTTCCACGGGAATTAGGTATTTCAACTGACACTAAATCGATATAATGTATTATTAACGATTTCACTATCTAAAACAGAGGATGTCAGGATCACACAAAACATGGTTTGAACAAACTTTTGCATAACTAGCTGAGTATGCATATCTGAGTATTGGAAGGCCACCATCTAAGCCATGAGTAACTTCTTGGCCCTACGATCAATTGCATAATATGTCATGTGATTGTCACATGATGTATCGTGTGATTGTCACATGATGTACCTTGTGGAAATAGACAAACATGTCGTAAGCAGATGAAGAAAATGTTTGATCTTGATCCGGTTGGAAATGATTTCCTTTGTCGTGTTCCCAGCCGTTGTTAACAAAATTAAGAGCACCTTGTTGGAAGTCTTGAATCCAGTATTTGACAGCTGGTTCAAACCAAAATGGATAGTCTAGAGGTGCAGTTGGCTCTTGGAATTTGTGCACTTTTTCTTCATAATATTTCTTTAACTAAAAGGATCAGTTATTGCTATTATATATGTAGATATAATTGTATTTCTCACTGTCATCATAAGATGGATAGCCTCAATTGGTGGAAAGACATGAAGATTGTCCTCAACTGAAAAAAATAGTTACTTAATTATTAAAGAGAATTTACAGTACAATACCTTTAAATAAGTCTTGAATTGTGACTTTAAATTCTTCCCACAATTGAAACGTAGAAATAACTTCAAGGTTGAAATCACAAAAACTAAAATAAAAAAGGTAGTCTCATGTCCATTCCAAATAAAATAAGGTAGTCTCATGTCCATTCCAACTAGATTCCATGCTTTCAGACCTTTTAATTAGAGGCTGGTAAACTGTTTTGTCTTCAAAGACCACTGAACTCATAATTCTTAATAGATCATAATAAAATTGATATGGAGGTTTCGATTTATCCAAAGCTGGATGTCCTTCATAATTTTCTGGGACTAAATCTTGCAAGATTACATCAAAAGTTGTCTTCACACTTTCCTATTTTCCAAAAAAATGTACAGTAAATATGAAATGCAAAAAAAATAACAATTGTCGCAAAAATTAAATGACCCGGACGTGATTTGAACACGCAACCTTCTGATCTGGAGTCAGACGCGCTACCGTTGCGCCACCGAGTCATTAACGACAAGTGCTTTGGAAATTGTCTGTTTTATCACAAAGATACCTTCATTGCTCCCTCAATAATACTTGATAAATTTTTAACTGTATATTTAGCTTCCATACCGATAACCTAACAAAATTAGAATAAAATAATCACATAGAAAGAAGAAAGAATAAATGAGGCAGAAAGTGTTCATTACCTGCATTTGAAATTCCAATACAGTTTTTAACAGCTGACATGTGTCGGTCAACTCTTTCAACATGTCTTTATTTGAAACTGGGTATACCTCCTAAATATGTATAGTTAACAGAATTAATTATTAATTTAAAAACTTACACGATAGCTCTGAAGATTGACACGAAGCAGTCCAAGTAATTTCTCCAACAAACTAGAGAATTTATCTCTCTGAAGTAAAAACAAAATTATTTTCATGTCATCCACCAAGTTGAACCTACATCAAAATTTGAGGCATCAAATATTTCCGCCATCAACTTTTGCAGGCCAATACCACGTACAGCATTCTCCTCAGCACTGTGCATAAACATACGATGTTTGATATGGATCAATACATTGTTCATCATTTTAAAACATTCTGGCAAAGAAGAGTGATTTACAAGAAGTTCAAAATGACTATAAAAAAGGAAAATTTATTGGACAATTGGAATATATTTTCACATACACCATTGCTCTGTATATTGGTTCAACTACATATCTCATAGCAAATTCATCAATTATATGTTGAGCTTCACCAGGAAGAAACACAGGCATATCTTTGCTATCCTAGAAGTCACATGTAGATCACATGGAGGTCATGTGATAATACATACTTGTGAAGTAGATACAAGTCCAATTTGTTGTCTGATATGACAGTGAAGAAACAGTTGCTGTAATAAAGAACGTCATGTGATTATCGTGTGTAAATCACATGATCAAACCTTATGAAGCAATGAATACATGGTATGATAAGGAGCTATCATAAATTCTCCATCAATTATAGCAGAAAGATTTAGTTGTATTGATCCAGAAATATTTTGTTCAGTACGTTTTTCTGAAAGAGAAAATAATGATATTATTAGTACCAAGATGTGGTGATCAATACTTAATATGTAGCTCTCGTGAGATTACATCATTATTACCTAACTTATACTTACTAAAAATAGTAACACACACAACATTTGTTCACTTACCTAGCTTGTACCAAATATTACTACCAGCGCCGAGTCGTAAAACTTCAATAGTTTTTTGACCAAGAAATTGGTCACCTTCTGATGTCAACATGTGTGTGAGTTTACTCAATGTAGTATGCTTTTCATTCCTAGTTATTAAATAGTAGTTATTAAATGTACATAGGATAATCTTACAGGCATTAATTAGAATGAACAGATAACTTACCAGACTCTAATTTTAATTGGTTCCAAAAGGTTATGACACTCGCTAAAAATAATTTCAGATGACAGTCTTATGATTATCACATGAATCACACTCACAATTGAAACTCTTCATTCCAATGAGGAGTACCATGATCTTTAAAAAGCTTGGTACGCTTCTTCTCCCCACCAACATCCACTGACACATATATTCGTCTTTCTACATGAAAACCACACCCACTAATAATTGTAATTAAGACATATTATATTATACCTAAATTGTCAACATTTATTGCTAATCCTTGAGCAGCAATAACTGAAAATAAATAAAATTGTCAACATTCTCTCTGTCCATTACCATTACTCTCTCAGTACATCCATTACATCTGTACCTTTAACTTTGATTACAGCAGAAAATTTAAGGGCCATATCTTTTATATTCGAGGAGGCTTCATTGATAATAGTTGTGTTTTCAGTTTCAGATATAGAAAATGCAGCTCTGTGTAAATTTACTCAACTTAAGACAAACAATTTACTATCTCACCTCAAACATTCAAATTGAGCTTTGTGTTTTTTTAACGTTTCTTTCATAACATCTGAGATAGCCATCAAGTGAGATTCTTGGAGAGACGAGGCGTTGTCCCCTCTTACTATAAATTAAACAATCAAATTTTCATTTGTGTGTTGAGATTGTCAACATACTATGAAAGCAGTCGTTTTTTGCTGACGTAGCACATTTCTTGTGTAAATTTTTTCCACATCCTTTAGTACATTATAAAGATAACATGTGACATTAGGAACTTACGTTGACATTGTACGCCTTGTCTAGCAAGTCCATATATAAAGTTTTCACATTCTCCACAGTATGTTGGTGACCTAAAAGATTTTTCTACAAATTGATGAGCATGAAGTTCTTAGAGAGAGAGAGAGAGAGAGAGGTGAGTGAGTGAGTAAAGAGATAATACAGAGCATACTAGCAGCTGGGTAGATCATGGCCCTTAATGTTCTCTTGTATACATGAATTCTCTAATAAATAAAAAACTCATTTTGAAAGTAGAAATTGAGAATTCACTCACAAAATCTTCATCAATGGTATCTCTAACAGCATAAACATTTTCTCTACTCCTTTGTCGATTAAACAATCGTTTTGCACCCTATAATAAAACATTCAATTTACTACTACTAGTAAGAGAGAGAGAGAGAGAGAGAGAGCAATGAATGACTTACACATGTTTCTGAAAAAGCCACCAAACCAACTTCTTCAACAGACTGCTCAATTTTTTTGAGTCCTTGCAAATGATTAACACTAAATTAAGAAACAAACCATTAATTAAAACAACAAGAAAAAGAAAATTCAACACAACACAACAACTACCGTGTTTTTCTCCAATCAGAACGTCGTTTAGCTACAGCAATTTCTTCATCTAACATTCTGCTATGTTCAACTAAACTTACGTACAATACCCATAAACTCAGTCACTTCACTAGGAGCTATATATATAGTTAGTCAGACTACTTTTTACATTATATACACAAACATTTGTTTTGTCATTTCATGTAAAAACTAGATGGTTTACAGACTAAGTAAGCACAAACATTGCTACGAATCATATGTTTGTATGTCATCTCAATACGTATCTTTTTGTCAATGAAATAGGCAGTGCCACACCCCTCTTTAACCACACCCATACTCACAGTAGTGCTAAAGATGATGTTTCTGTTTTTGGTTTGGCACCCGTATTCTCTAATGCCTTCATCTGTTGGGTCATGTGATAGTCACATGATTTGACATGTAATACCTACTTACCCTTTTTTTAAATGCTGGTTTATCTAAAATACTTTGCCATCTTTCTTTAGCAGACATTTTGTGCTTTGACAATCCATCATCATCATCAGAAAAAGACACAGTCTTCAGAGAACGTGATGACATTTTTGTAGCAAATTCTGATTGTTTTTTCTTAACTTCATCAGGATACTGATAGGTCCCAGGAGCTTCATCAGGAACAGCTAGTGACTTATTATACAACTTGTCTTCTTGTTGACTCAAAGTGTTAACCTGTTACAGAGAGTTTGAGTAGTGGGTGTGGTCATAATTAAAGGAATTGACCTCTTTCTCTAATAGTGTATGTAACGAGTTTAATTTCTTTTCTAGTAACTCCAACTCTTTGGCTGGGATATCTATGAGAGAGAGAGAGAGAGAGAGAGAGAGAGAGAGAGAGAGAGAGAGAGAGAGAGAGAGAGAGAGAGAGAGAGAGAGAGAGAGAGAGAGAGAGAGAGAGAGAGAGAGAGAGAGAGAGAGAGAGAGAGAGAGAGAGAGAGAGAGAGAGAGAGAGAGAGAGAAATTAATAATTTAGATCAAAATGACTTACTTTTTGGCAGTTTGAAATGTGCATCAAGTTGCAATTTGTGATGAGTTTTTGTTAATTCTGTAGGACTTTGCAAGTTGAGACTGTACCATTCACCTTCAGATTGCTTGAAAAATATGAAAAAAAATACAATACATTAGCTGTTGATTACACAAAGCATAACATCTAAAATAAACAACCATCTTGCATAATTTAGAAAAGATTATCATAACAGTATTTTGTATTGGGAAAAGGGAGATACCAAATTAAATTTATATGTATAATATATAACTTCCATATAAGGTTAACACACTATTAATCCTATACTAACTTCCTCCTGTAATTGTATTAACATATAAATGAGTATCAACAAAAAAACACCATGTAAATAATTGACATTATTGTTTGTAAAAATGTGTAAGCTATGCATTAGTTGTTATAAAGTAAGATATTAAGAAGTGACTGGCAATTTAAACAACATACATTATTATATTATAACTATGATTGTTATATCATAGTTATAATTATTATAATAGTTATGATAGTTATATAATATTTATAATTATTACATAATAGTTAAGGTTTAATGACAATTATTATGCTATAAATATTATAATATTTAGCCTCATCTTAGACATAGGAGTAAGGCACATAGAAAATATTATAAAATTTAAATCCCCACTAGCTCCATATCAGTCTATCATTCAAACCTTAGTAAAGAAACTTCCTACATAGTAAATAATTAATACTAACAAATTTAATAAATTTTAAAATTCCAATGCATACAATTACATATTAATGTCTCTCTTGTATTTATATATTTTTTGCATATTTTACAATCAACCTTGTTGGAATATCGGATTGAGTACAGGGGAATGAAAGTGTGACCCAAAATCTGTTGACGTAGGAATGAGGATGAGTAAAGCTCGACCCACAAATCTCCTGTCACATGATCCACTTCACTAAGATAATACAGATTTCATAATGTTAATAAGATACGAGACAACTAAATTACAGTAATCATAACTCAATAATGAAAGAGGAAACAAATTATTTATGTTAGAAATTGTAAACAATATATCACTTAGCGACCTCCAATATTTGCAATTTGTAGCTCAAATTTACAGCATTAATATAATTAACAGAATATACAGAAATTAAGGACTTTATTATCTTGTTAAACACTTACAAATGAATGTCTTCATTCCATATTGGTGTTGATGAAGACTGCTTGTTAGTCCCTTTAGTAAGTCCATTAACTGTAGCTCTGACAACAAGTGAGGCGTCTAAAAAATAATATTTTTGTTATTAAATATCTGTATATTATCATATCTCACTAACTGGAACTTAAATCCACCTCAGCTTTCCTCACTGCAAGAATTAAAGACAAAATATTACCTATGATCTAGAAACATTAGAGGACTCACCATGCAAACAAAGATTAAGACTCATCCTTCTACTAATGAAGGACCCTGACAGTCAGACGACATACAACGAAATATATATATATCTATTGGGGCACTGTTATTAACTTCCTGTCCACATTCTTATAAATTGGCAACGCCCATTTATTAAACGGTTTATTCTTAATAATTTATCTATCATTATGTTTGTTCCAAGAACTGTTAAACAAACCACTTCCAATGAAGGAAATACTCACAATAAACCTTTTACAACCATCCATGAAGAAGCAAAACAACACGAGGACGAGTCTAATAGTGATGAGGAAGATATCGTATTACATAGTACAGAACAAAGATTACCAGATCTTGGAGAGCCGATCTGTGTCGTGTGTGGGCGATATGGAGCATACATAGTAGATGAAACTAATGTAGATGTATGTAGCATGGAATGTAAATACAAACATTTAGAACAAGTAAAAAGAAAGACAGATACGAGAGAAGAAGGAGATATCAAAGAGCTTAGTTTAGATGAATTAAATAGCTTCCATAAGGAGGTATTATACTATTATTATCTCCTATTACTTTATTTATATATATAGATGCAACTTGAAGTGAAGGGGTCCAATATTCCGAGACCCATTACAGCATGGAGTCAATTACCATTAAATGAACAATGTAAATTTATCCGTACTTTCTCACTTACTTTTTTATGGTCTAGTGAGCTCAAATCTAACCGAGTGGAATTACTCTTCACTCACACCAGTACAAATGCAAGTAATTCCAGCTGTTTTAAAGAAACGTGATCTATTAGTTTGCTCATCTACTGGTTCTGGAAAATGTATGTCAGACCTCTTGTAAGACACAACTAATCATATCTTCTCTAAAATACAGCACTTTCATTTCTTTTGCCTTTAATTCACCAACTATCAATTGAGGGTCCTTCCAGTACTCACGACCCTAGAGTACTCATTTTAGGTCCAACTAGAGAACTCTGTATGCAAATTGAGGAACTAGCAAAACAATTAATGAGAGGTAAGTAAAATAAGTTATAACTTCTAGTGGGTATTCCAGCTGGAGTTAAGATGGTTCTAATAATAGTTCTCTATTGTAATGATATTTAACATTAACAATAACATTGAGAAAGTACTGATGTTTTGATAAGAAGAATCATGCAGACACTGAGGTATGTAGGAACAAAACACAATATAATGATAAGTAATAAATAAACAGATGAATAATAAATAAACAAAGTAAAATAACAAACAAGGTTGAAGAGAACAATTACAATTAGCAGGAGTACAACAATGATACAAAATAACTAAATAACAAACGAGCAAGAGGTTACATAAACTACTTGTACTACAGAAATAAAGAATAATAAATATTGGTACTTTCTGGCTAGAGATATTGTTAAACAATTGTTACAATAGATATACCACACAAGTATTTACAAAATAATTATCTCTCGTTTTATTTTAAAGGTATTCCTAATATGCTTACTGCATTGCTAGTGGGTGGGATACCATTACCAACACAACTTCATCGTCTAAAATCTGACATACAAGTATTGTTATAAATTTAAAGTTACTCTAACAAGATACAATATCCTACTTTAGTTAGTTGTGGCTACCCCAGCCAGATTACAAGATATACTGAGACATCATGGTAAAAGAAGACAAGTTGATATTATATGGTTCCATTTTTTCTCAGCATCTTCTCTTAATCTGTCACATGTACTGACTCTCGTATTAGATGAAGTGGACTCTTTGTTAAAAATGGGATTTAAAGATCAGGTTGCTATTTATTAATAGTTAGTATATGACTTGATACAATGATACAACTGTTTAGATTAAAAGTATTGAGTGTCATCTACCTAAACGACGGCAGAATCTATTGTTTTCAGCTACAGTTCCACCTGATATAGAACAATTTGCAATTGAAACACTTAATAATCCTTTGTTTATTGCTGTTGGAGTAGTAAGGATCATCCATGTATTAAACCTCCATTCAATCTACTTATATAGTGATACATTGACCTTTATACCATTCATCAATGTACTTGTCACTGATTTAAATTATCATCAAAATACTGTACTTTCTAACTTAGCCCAGTACACCCAATGTTAATATTAAACACACTGTACTATGGGTTGAAGAAGAAGCTAAGAAGAAGAGATTGTTTTCTTTTCTCAATGACAAAGAGCTCTTTCAGTTAGTAGTATAGTTAATATAACACATCTCTCTCTCTCTCTCTCTCTCTCTCTCTCTCTAGTCCACCAGCAGTAGTCTTTGTCAACTCACGTAAGGGTACTCTTCTATTAGCTGATGCTATTAATAAGGTATTCACTATTTCTACTTGATTTATCAAGTATGTTTACTTGCAAGGTATCTGATATTGCTGCCATTGCTCTTCATGGAGAAATGGAACAAGAAAGACGTACATCCATTTTGTCTGGATTTTTAAATGGACGATATGATATTGTAGTAGCTACTGGTGTGTTAGCTCGAGGACTAGACTTAAAGAATGTACGACAGGTACTAGTTTTAAAATTTAACTTTTATTTTGAATTTAATTTTAATTTTAAATTGATTAGGTATTTAATTTTGATTTACCGTCCTCAATTGATGAATTTGTACATCAAGTGAGAAATTATGGAGAAACACTTCCACATAATTATTATTATATAGGTTGGAAGAGCAAGCCGACTTGACTCTCAGGGATGGGCCATCACTTTTATAAATAATGAAAATAAAGGTAACAATAATGAGAGGCTGTTAATGTGATAATATTTGATGGCACTGTGTGCCATTGACACTTCTCTACATTAATGATACAATCCCATTTCACACTTGTCTGCATTAATGATACTGATTATAATATTCTTATTACGTGCTCTTACACTATCCTTCGAGTCTGTTTGTGCGAGTATGTGTGACTTTATGCGTCTGTGCGAGTGTCTTCACTTTACAATTATTTTACAGGAATTTTTGCCAATCTTGTTGACTTGCTGGAACCAAATGATGTAGAATTACCTTCAGAGCTTTTGCAATCCCAACACTTGCATTTTCAAAGAAAACGAAAATGTTCTCAAGGTGATGATACGAATGAAAAGAAAGAAAAACAACAGAAAATAGATTATCGCAACAAGTCAGTTTGGTACATTTTTCTATTGTTATAACAATATTTTCTGTTGCAGAGATTCCCTGTTTAATCTTCTTCAGAACACCAGTAGGTCATGGAAAAGAAAATATTAATAATTAATAATATTATCATAAATTTCTGAATATCAACACCTCAGTGACCTTTAAAAAATTTGTTTAATCAGTTCTGCACTCCTTGGCGGGAAATTCGAATGGAATGTTTGTCGCTAATTAAAGGCCGATACCGCTAACCGTTTACAGCATGTGCTTATCAATGTGATAAGTATAAAAGCTGCTGTAGTTGTTAGAGTCAGTCACTTCTTACGTCTCTCTATCTCTAGTCGCTGCTATCACGATATACTTAAAGACGATGGCTACTCCCTCGCAATCTCATCCCGACGATCGTCCTCCAATGTTTACTCCTTTTACGTTACCAGTTACATATCATCGCACTTATCCCCCTATTGCCTATGGCCCTCCTTTATTTCCATGCTATGAAAGACATCGCAGGATACTCGCAGTTCCCTTACCTAGACCCTTCCCTACAACTCTCAGCGATGAAACCTCCCAGGCTGGTCCCAGCACCACTTCGCCAAGTCACTGTCGTGGCACTATACTGAGTCGTACTTTACTTCAACCGTCGCCGGCGTCAGTTGATGATGTTATAAGAAACTGTACTGTCCATTTTACAGATATTGGACTATGGAAGCTGTTCGATGATGCTGAGAATGAGATGATTGTGACCAAACCTGGAAGGTAGGTCTGCGCTGCTTCGTAAAAATTAATATAGCCATAATACAATATATCTAATATGTTATATATAATAATACTATTTATACGCATAACTCTTGTTTAAAATCAGCTGATTTTTTTTCAGCTGACTGATAATTTTTTTCACCTCTAGGCGTTTATTTCCTAACGTTCAAGTCACCATTACAGGTCTTCTTCCTTTAGTTAAATATAATGTCAAAGTTAAATTTGTGTGTACTGACAAATATCGCCACAAGTATTCTAACGGGGAGTGGTCACTCTTGGGAGAATCAGAAATTATCCATGATGAGTCACGTATGGAGTTCCTTCACCCCTCATCGCCATGTACTGGTGAAACATGGATGAAAAAGCCTGTCAGTTTTAAATGTATTAAAATTAGTCATTACAGTGACAGCGTGGATGGCAATGTAAGAAATAAATTTTAGTATTATTAAATTATTGGTTCTTGTCTTTGTTTTTAGATTCTCCTTCATACAATGCACAGATATAGCATACAATTAATCATACAACCTGCAGACGGTGTTGACTCTCCTATGGTTCATCCACTTACTTACTCCACTTTCTTTGCAGTCACTTCTTATCAAAGTGCACTTGTAAGTAATGAATGAATAAAATATCTGATTTATTTTTAACTTCTTTAGATCACTGACCTTAAAGTCAAATACAATCCTTTTGCTAAAGGATTTCGTGATCGGGCTATGCGGGAGGACTGTGATCATGCCTATGTTGCCATGTTACAAGCACAGCCACTACCACTTTTACAACATGGTTACCAACATTCCCCTCCAGTTTTCCAACATTACTCTCCAAGTCTTGAAGCATCAGATCAAAGACCATCACGACCTGCAAATGAAGACTCTGACCAGGCTGTTTACCCATCTATTCCAGTTATCCAACATTACTCTCCAAGTCTTGAACCATATCAAAGACCATCACGACCTGCCCTAGATTACTCTCCAAGTCTTGAACCATATCAAAGACCATCACGACCTGTAAATAAAGATTCTGACCAGACTGTTTCCCCATCTATTCCAGTTATACAACATTACTCTCCAAGTCTTGAACCATATCAAAGACCATCACGACCTGTAAATAAAGATTCTGACGAGACTGTTTCCCCATCTATTCCAGTTATCCAACATTACTCTCCAAGTCTTGAACCATCAGATCAAGGACCATCACGAGCTGCAAATAAAGATTCTGACCAGACTGTTTCCCCATCTATTCCAGTTATCCAACCTTACTGTCCAAGTCTTGAACCATCAGATCAAAGACCATCACGAGCTGCAATTAAAGACTCTGACCAGACTGTTTACCCATCTATTCCAGTTATCCAACCTTACTGTCCAAGTCTTGAACCATCAGATCAAAGACCATCACGAGCTGCAATTAAAGACTCTGACCAGACTGTTTACCCATCTATTCCAGTTATCCAACCTTGCTTTCCAAGTTTTGGACTGGCATATCAAAGACCAGTTTTCTTTCCAATTATTGAATCATTAAATCAAAGACCATCACAAGCTAGAAATGAAGATTCTGACCACACTGTTTCCACAGACCCAACATCTCCCAGCTGGAATGGTTCTGAAACCTCTTCAAATAATTCATACTAATTTCTCTTAACAGGTTCCCGTCAAGATTAACTTTATTTGGTTTAGGCATCTATCACTATTAATATAGTCTTATTCTAGCTCTTAGAAGCTTATCTTTGGAGTTTTTTTCCTGTTATTTTTGATATTATTGTCTATGCTGTAAAATAAAATACACATTGTTGATCAATAAATTTACACATAAAATCTGGGAGGTCCAAAAAACAGACAGTCATTTCTTTAGAATTTTTTGATCATAGGAAGTTGTCTCCATGACAACGACAAATGCTTTTTACGTTTCTTTTCACTAAGAGTTCCTTTAAATTTCCCTCCATGTTTAAAAGTGGTGGTCAATTCTCTTTTTCTTCTTGCAGTTGTTTGTTAGAACCTTCATAAAATGGAGATGTGATTTTAGGAGTAGGGTAGTTATATAGTAACAGCCAACACAATGAGATGTAATATCCAAAAATTCTTTTCTGTGACATAGAGACATGCATCCCATTTAGTCAGGGTTTTTAAATTGATAAATTTGTACATCAAGTGAGAAATTGTGGAGAAACATTCATGCATGATTCTTATTATGTATGTTGGAAGAGCAAGAGGACTTGACCCTCAGGGATGGCTCATCCATCACTTTTATAAATAATGAAAATAAAGGTAACAATAATAAGAGATTGTTAATGTCATAATATTTTTATGGCATTGTACCCATTTCACATTTAATGATGCTGACTATAATATTTTTATTACATGTTCTACAATATCATTCGAGTCTTTATGTGTGACTTTATGCGTTTGTGTGAGTGTCTTCACTTTACAATCATTCACGTGATCTTTGCTATCATTCAAGTCTGTTTGTGCGACTATCTGTGACTTTATGCATTTGTGCAAGTGTCTTTACTTTACAATCATTCACGTGATCTTTGCTATCATTCAAGTCTGTATGTGCGACTATCTGTGACTTTATGCATTTCTGCAAGTGTCTTCACTTTACAATCATTTACAGGATTTTTGCCAAACTTGATTTGTTTGAACTAAATAGTGTAAAATTACCTTCAGAGGTATTCCCTCTTATTAATGATATTATTGATTAGACATGGAATGTTGTCACATTAATAAATTAAATTGATATCAATAGATTTACAATTATGATCTGGGAGGTGGCAAAAAGCCAGGGAGTCATTTCTTTAGAAACTTTTGATTTTGTCTGAGAGCTTGCATAATGTTCAAATTCATCCTCTGAATCATAGGAGTTTGTCTCCATGACAATGAAAGATGCTTTCTTTTTACATTTCACTAAGAGTTCCTTTACATTTCCCTCCACATTTAAAAGTAGTGGTTAATTCTCTTTTTCATTTTGCAGCTGTTAGTTACAACTATTATAAAATGGAGACATTATTTTAGGATAGGTTAGTTACATAGTAACAGACCCAACATAATGAGATGTAATGACAAAGAGACATACATCCATTTTGTCAGAGTTATTAAATTGATATATTTTTACATCAAGTGAGAAATCGTGGAAAAACATTTCCACATAATTTTTATTATATAGGTTAGAAGAGCAAGCGGACTTGACTCTCAAGGATGGGCCATCACTTTTATAAATAATGAAATAAAGGTAATAATAATGGAGGCTGTTAATGTGATAATATTTAATGTGATAATATTTATATTGTGTTCCATTTCACACTTGTGTGTATTAATTATATTAATATTCTTATTGCATACTCACAAATGCAATCATTCAAGTTTGTGTGTGTGATGGTATGTGTTTGTGCAAGTGTCTTCACTTTACAACAATTTACAAGAATGTTGCCAAAATGTATTTGTTTGAACTAAATAGTGTAAAATCACCTTTCCCTTTTATTATTGATATTATTAATTAGATATGAAATGTTGTCACGTTAATTAATTAAATTGATATCAATAGATTTACAATTATGATCTGGGAGGTGGCAAAAAGCCAGGGAGAGTCATATGTTGAGAAACTTTTGATTTTGTCTGAGAGCTTGAAAAATGTTCAAATTCATCCTCTGAATCATAGGAGTTTGTCTCCATGACAATGAAAGATGCTTTCTTTTTACATTTCTTTTCTCTAACGATTCCTTTACGTTTCCCTCCACGTTTGAAAAGCACTGGACAATTCTCTTTATCTTCTTGCAACTGTTTGTTAGAACCTTCAAAAAATGGAGATGTGGTTTTAGGAGAGGGAGGCAACATAGCAACAGAGCCAGCATATTGAGAAGTAATATCCAGAAACTCTTTTCCGCGACAGTTCTTCCATTTTGCTTCAGTCATTCCTTGTATACTCATCATCTCCTCTTTACTCGTAGGCAATTGCTGTGACAGCTCTCGTAGTGTAGTAACAGCTAAGACAACTTCTGGATTCTTCATACCTTGATCACTAGCTATTCTAGTCCGAAGTGCATTCAGTGCCATATAGCATTCTTCTTTAAGTTTGTCATGTTCTGTAGTAGTGGCTTTTGTTTTGTCAACAAAACTTGATGCAGTTTTAAGTTTCACTTTCAATTGTATTATACCATATCTACCACTAATAACGTCGACTGCTTTTGCGCCCAATTTAACATAGCATATTACATTGTCATGGTTACCAATGTGCATGTCTTCACTAAGAACATCTTTTAATACCATCATGTGTAACAATCTCTCTAAGTCGTGTTTTGAGAGAATGTTACCTTTCTTGTAAAGTGGAAGAGATCGTAAAAGAGGGCGACTGGATGCCACACCTCTTAGAGCGTCCATATATTGAACTAAAGTATATTGCTCTTGTCTGGGAACTTGTTGTATACTTTGAACAATATCTTGAACTAACTTTGTTACGTCTTGAACACGATGTGGTTGATGAGATTGACAATTATCACAACTATTTTTGCATTCTAATGCGTCAAAGTCTTCGGCAAAATACTCTAAAATTTGTGACCTCCGACAATCTGTTTCATTCTCACAATACTGGACCATACGATACAAATTGTCCATGTGTTGTCTAATATTAGTACCTTCAATCATCACTAAACGTCTAATACGAGCCACATCAGAATAGTTATAGAATAAAATACAAGAGGCAGGTTGTCCATCTCTTCCTGCACGACCTGCTTCTTGATAATATCCCTCCATTGATTTTGCTAACGAGTGGTGAATAACAAATCGAACGTCAGATTTATCTATTCCCATACCAAAGGCAATTGTAGCACATATTACCTATGTTTTATGAAGTAATAATCAATCGATATCATGAATATTTTAATATGTAATTATCTTTATAGAAGATATCTTAGTTTTTACCTTGTAATGTGTGTTTCTTAGCCATCGCTCTTGAACTGAAGTTCTCTCTTCATCAGAGAGACCAGCATGATATACAATAGACGGAATATTATTTGAGTTTAGACCTTGACTCATTAGCTCACAGTCTCGTCTGCAAACATGAAGATCAAGATAGATTTATGATATGAGATGGTTATACCTTGATAAGCAATAGACAATACCAGTTTCCCCTTTAAATTCAGCATTGATTAACGCAACAATATCTTCAAGGACTTTTTTGGGTTTTTTGTGCTTTACAGAGTAGATTAGATTAGTTCTATTAAAACTCTGAGTAAACCTAAAGACATAAATACTGTCTTCACTAACACAATATGAAGACATCATACCATTTAGTATCTCTAAGTTTAAGTTGATTTAGGATATCAGCTCGCACTCTTGGTGTGGCTGTAGCCGTGAGAGCCATAAGGGGTACCGTGGGAAATTTGTGACGTAGCTCACAAAGTCGCTTGTAGTCTGGTCTAAAATCATGTCCCCATTGGCTAATGCAATGTGCTTCATCTATAACAAATCGTGAGATTTTGCCTCTAGAATAAAGTGCTTGAAGTGTTGTATTCAACTTTTGACTGGCTGCCAACTGTGGATGGAAAGAATGACATATAATTGTTGTGAACAGGAGACTCACCTTTTCTGGTGTGACATAAAGA
The DNA here is from genome assembly GCA_963693285.1 of Xestospongia muta. NCBI lineage: Eukaryota > Metazoa > Porifera > Demospongiae > Haplosclerida > Petrosiidae > Xestospongia > Xestospongia muta. The sequence goes on from OY848928.1 coordinate 388,793, forward strand.
AGTTTAATGCCAGGATCTCTTCTTGATAACTCAGTATATATACGTAACTCTTCACTTTGAGAATATTCTCCAGACAAGTGACAGGCTGAGATCTAAAGAGAATTGAGCAAGGATGAATGTACTTAGAGGTTGGTGGACAACTGACTTCCAAGCTGTTCAATTTCTGGACTTGATCTTGTATGAGTGATCGTAGTGGTGAGACAACTATCGTCACTCCTGACACAACAAGAGCTGGTAGTTGATAGCAGAGACTCTTTCCTCCACCAGTTGGCATTAGAACGAAGCAATCTTTTCTCAAGATTGCAGCATTGATGGCTTCCAGTTGATTCAGACGAAACTTCTGAAGACCAAAGATTTGTTTAAAGATATTCATCAAATGTGGTGTATGCGGATAAGAACATTGGAACTCTTTAGCATTATCTGGTACAGCATCCTTTAGAGATCGAAGTGATGACCCAGTCATCTGAGAAACTGATGATTTGAAAGATGTACTGGGTGCTATTGATGGAGGCCTAAAAGATGACCCCACTTCTTCTGAAGATGTCAGGAGAGAATCAAGTTGATCCTCATCATTTACATCAGTATTACTTTGAGTACAAGTCAAGTCAATAACATTGTCCTTGTTATATTGAAAAGGTCCAGTGGTAAGCTGATCTTCTACGTCCATCATTTCAGAATTATCAATATTTTGTTCATCTTCATTACCAAACTGTAAGAAAGACATAGGTTGTAATGGAAGGGTACAAGTTGTTAGACTTTTTGACACCGTATGACCGACAACATTGGAATTATAAGCTGGAGAGTATGTGGGCAGAGCTAAGGGGTTATAAGCTGGAGAGTATGTGGACAGAGCTGAGGGGTTATAAGCTGGAGAGTATGTGGGCGGAGCTGAGGGGTTATAAGCTGGAGAGTCTGTGGGTGGAGCTAATGAAAGAGAAGGTGAGGTTGTTGATGTTGGATTAACAGCAAGTCTTTGTGTAAGATCATTTTCTTGTGAGAGTAATTTCTTCCTGGTCAATGGAACATATTTTTAAAGAAGTTACTTCAAATTTTATTTACCTCAATGCTAGTTTCTTTTGTATATAGCTAGCACTAAGTCCAAAAAGAGAGGAAATGTCAGCTGCAGGTATCTCACTCAACATGTCACAGACTTCATCCATTAACTGTAATCGTTTCTGACGAACATCATTCAAAGATTTCTCAATGTCTTCTCCATTAGGCTGTGATATCTAATAGAATGTATAAAATGGGAGGGGCAATATTATTTACGTGGATACTTGATGGTAGGGTGGTGGTGAGAATTGTGATACTGGTGAACTACAAGGGACAACTAATGATGATCCGGGAGGAGGCCCCAGATAATTATTAACTAAAAGAGATTTATTATATTATCTTGCTTATTTTATGAATCACTTTTATTGCTAGTACTGCTTGATTTTGGAATATTTTCTGATTGTGGTGTCACAACAGGAACAACAGCTGCTGTTGGCTTTGTCATTTTTTTAATTGGAAGCGGAGATGGGGTAGTTGCTATGGAAACGCTTTGTTTTCGTTGCTGTGGAGGAATTTACAATTACATATTAAAGATATATTATATCTTATTACTTCACGTCCATTTGATATCGGTGGTGATTGTAAACTCAACCTTTTAAAAGTAAATTGTTTTCTGCAAAAATGCATGCATAATCATAAGATAAATTTCTTAGTAACACACCTCACTCCAGATTTGGAAACAGTTCCTGATGTATTTAGAGATTGTCTATAACGAGCTAATTGCTCCTCAAGATTGTTTTTTACTTCATAAGCATTCTCCATGTTAAATAGTTATTTTAAAACAAAGGAAAGAAGTGTGGTTTATAATAACTAGCTCCGCCTCCAAGCTTGGTCATTGCTCATATTTTAATGAGAGAGCTATACATAGTAAGATATTAGCGAGTTCTAGAGAAAGATGTCGGCAGTTTCACAGCACGATTCGTCTAGTCTTCTCTCTGATGATGAGAACCAACTCATTTTTACGTTAATTGGTCAAAGAAAGCAGGTAAGTAAATAACTATCTATTTCTCTATCTCTCTTTTCTCAACTAAACGTGTAGTCGAAAGCTACTGCAGTAGTCCAGATGTTCCATGCTACACCAAATCCTTCACAATGGACCAAGTTTCGTACTGGTGTTGTATGTTTTGTTAAGGACAACAGTCAAAAATCGTATTTTATCCGTATGATTGATCTTGGTGTAAGTAGAGTATTAACACTCATTCACTCTCTTTGTACTAACTATCAGTATAATAAACACTTCTGTTAACAATTCCTTCCACTTACTTTTATTGTATTTATAGAGTCGAACACAGATCTTTGAACAAGAAATTTACGATCAATTCAAATACAATACTGATCGTTCTTACTTTCACTCGTTTCCTGGAGATGTAAGTATTATAGTATCTTCTATCATTTCTTATTACAATCTCTTTCTTTTAAAGAAATTTATGGTTGGGCTCAATTTTGCTAGCGAAGATGAGGCTACCAAATTTAAAGAAGCTGTTGAAAGTAAAATCCAGTACGCTCGTCGTGCCAGTAAGCCACACCTATAATTAACAAATATATTTAATCTTTTAAAAAGCCATGAAGCGTCCTGATCCTGCGTCTAAGCCCAAAGCCACTGTTATTAGTCGTCCTCCTGTGAATGTATCTACACCCAACGTGGCAGCTCCCTCCAATGATCCTTATAGTGTTGGAGACAATAAGGGGAAGCCACGTAAACCAAAAGGTGGAAAAAAACTAACTAAAGCTGATATTGGGCTGCCTACAGACTTCAGGTTTGTTAACTGTTGTATAAATTATGTTTATTAGAGGTTTTTGACATTTGTTGTTATATATCTCTTTAGACATTTGGCTCACGTTGGCTGGGATCCTAACACAGGTGCTTTCAATGTGAGTTGTTGTTAAACATGATAGGCTTGTCATTAGAAGTGATTTTTTCAAGTGGTTTAGTCGTGTCCTGTATTGTGGTCTGTTTGTGATTGCCACTTTCTCTTCCTTTATAGAGTAGCAATATTAGCCCGGATTGGAAGAAACTCCTTGATACAGTAGGAGTCACTGAAGAACAACTTAAAGACAAAGAAACTGCCAATTTTATTTATGACTTTGTTGAAAAACATGGAGGTATCCAAGAAGCCAATCGGCAGTTAGAAGCATCTAAAAGATCAAAACCTCCTCCCCCTCCTTCACATCGAGGTGCTCCACCACCTCCTCCTCCATCACGTGGTGGACGTGGCCCACCTCCTCCTCCCCCTCGTGGAGGTCCTCCACCACCACCCACTGGAAGTGCTCCACCTCCACCTCCTCCGCCTCCTCCACCACCTCCAGGTATGCTTCGTTTTAAAGGGGATTAAATTATGTAGTTGGTTGTCATGAGACAAGACAAGAGAACATGAGAACATAACAATAGTCATTAGCAACAAGATAAATTGTACAGCGATCTGCTTAATAGCATAAAAAGATTATAACAACTGCTTTAATTTTTATAGGTGGTCTTGCTCCTCCTCCCCCTCCTCCAACAGGAGGTCCCAAAGGTGCTCCACCTCCGCCTCCTCAATCATCTAAGCCTCAGAGCAACCTCCCTCAGATTGACGATGCTCGTGGTAATCTTCTATCAAGTATTCGTGCAGGAATCCAGCTTAGATCTGTGAGTATGTCACTATTATTTGTGTTTATAACCTGTTTTATAGGTTACTGAAACTGTTGAAGAGAAGCCAGTTAGTGGTGACCCTGAATTGGATGGTATGGCAGGTGCTTTAGCTCGTGCATTGGAAATGCGTTCTACTGCTATTCATGGGAATGAAAGTGGTAAGATAAAAGGACCTACTAGACATGTAGATATGGTTGTAATTTTTATAGATATATAAACAAACAATATAGATGCTTAAATTGATAAATATTTCTCTTTAGATGACGATACTGATGAAGAATTTGAAGATGAAGACGAAGAGGACTGGGATTAGAAGACGTGTGTCTTCAATTTTTGTGACTCAACAATATTATATGTTTATTATGTAGCACCTGTTTACTGATTAATAATAAATAAACACTACTCCAACACAGTAGACATTTTTCACTTGTAGGAATGTTGTTTTAGAAGACAATGCAATGGATTTATTGAAGGAGCTTATCATTTATCAGTGGTTTACCAGTGGTTTATCACTAAGATAAACTTTCATTATAATCATAACTAAGATAATCTTGAGATGACACACACACACAGAGTTACATTTAGAGGAGCAATGAATATGATAGATGTAAGCCAATAGAATTGTTATAATATCTCTCTGAATAACTAGCCTTCGTCTTTTGGAGGTGTAAACCAGCCTGAAACAATAAAGAAACAATTCTATAATTAGAACAAATGACATCATATGTAGCTATATTTAGCACATGCTGACTCACCACTTTTCTCGTGTATTTTAACAAGAGATTTGTACGCATGTTGAGCTTTTGCTAAAGAATACGTCTCTCCCTATCAACAATATATAAAGAGATCTGCTATAATATAATGCAATACCTTAGACTGTGAAAACATTATCCTAGCTTTTCCTTTGACGAGGGTAGCTCCTATTTGAAGGACAACAGCCTCCATAGTGTATGCACTACTCCATCCTTGAGGTGTCAGAAGTTCCATACAAATAGCTCCACCCGCTAATATATAACCTCCTTTTACCACGGGTCGTACTAGTCTGACAAATGGAGGACTGTAAGGAAATTTGTCATCAAATACGACATGAAAGAGAAGGTGATCCATTGCCTCTGACTCCTTCAAGTGCTTCATATCCTCAGATAGTGGACTATCTGAGTCAACTCTGTTATAACAAATGACACCAAATAATCCATTAGGAAGACATTGAACTAACTTAAATAATTTGATGTACCAGTTATAAAGACTGTCATCAATTAATTCCACTGTATACAACCCTAAACAATAATAAATAATGGGTGCGGTTTCTTTGGCCACACCCACTCACCATCTTTAAAATTCTGAGACCGATAAATATCCCTTAGCTCTCTCATTAATCGATCTGATGCTCGTATTGAACTTGATGAAGCTCCACTTCCTTGTAGGTACTCCTGACGAGTATTCATTCTTATTTTCTCTAAGATGGCCTTGTTTTCATCAGTAATACCAGTATCAGCACCAATGTCTTCTTGGTCACTAGGAGACAACAATTAATAACATTAACAATAGGGGCAATAGATAATATCCTCATTTCAAAATGATATGTACTTTTGTTTGAGGTCCAAATCTTCTCCAAACATTTCATCGTCATCAAAACTTTCTTGCAAATAATAACCTTCATCTTCCTCTTCCTCCTCCTCTTCATTGGGATCATGTCCTCCTACAGCTCCTTCAACACTGCTATTTTCTTCCTCGCTATCTACATCTTTCTGCATATCTTCTTCGGAATCATTATTTTCAACCTACAATTTGTATGAGGATAATAAAAAGGATGTGGTTCTAACCTGGGCAGATGAAGCTATGCTAAACAGTTCTCCGATAACAGCTGGTACAGGAAGATTACATAACTCACAAAGGCGAGACACTAAATGGCGGACTTTGGCGAGAAGCTAGCGTACAAGATAATGAACATACATAAAACAGTTTCCATGTCTTACTGGATGACTGGAGTCTAAACTAGTGCTGTCTGACTCATTAAGCTCATCGATTAAAAGAGGAAGAAATGGAGCTTCTGATTCGGAGAACCATATTGGCATAATGACTGGATAATTTGGCTGGAAATGAGGAGAGTAAATTATTATTTCTATTTACCACAGTGTCGTCTTTAACTTACTGATATATTGCACTGGACGGAGTAACGAGTGTTAGATCCATCCAGAAATGTACAGATCAATTCTTCGCTAGTAGCTCGTGTTATCTGAAAACGTTCATGATTAGGAGGGAAATGAGTCTCTAAGATGCTTAACTCCAATCGTAGGGTCTTGCCCGACATAGGGAGATCTAGTGACTATACAGAAGAGCCACTTTTTGAGAGTCGCAAAGACGAGAGGATGAAAATAAAAGGATTGTGTATACCTAACTCCACCGCATAAAAATTAGGGTTTACCACGCCCATACCACGCCCACCCGAACAATTACATACAAATAGCAAAGGCGGTAAAATTTAAGGTACTATATGATGTTTCTATTTTTATTTATGATAACTTGATGTTCATAATAGTTGGACACCATGTCTGAACAAGATGTAATGATGAAAGATTTCTACGGATATACATCAGGTCGATTTTGTGAGGAGGTCCACGCAATCATTTATAATGAATTCTTAGCCCTCATTCAAGGTATGAAGGAAAAAATTGAAAAGGTAAAGAAATAAAGTGATAATAAAGATTGTTTCCATGGCAACTAGGTACATCCTGAAAGAGTCGATGAAATCCATCAATGTTTTACGTCTCTCCTATTGGAATTTTCTCGTACACTTGATGACCACATGACTCTCTTTATTCAGTATTACACAAAGAACTTCACTATTCCTAATTATGTTCCATTATATGGTACAGATATACAAGAAAGTGAGGGAAGTAAAAAGAAAGTGATTGAATTACATCATCGCATTGTGGCAACATCTCAACTAAATCAGACTCTTTCTGAGAGAATTCAACAGATTGAGGTATCTATTATCTGACGTAGTATAATATTCTACCTGTTTCCAAATTAATAGTCTTAATTAAAGGGTCATCCTTTCTTTGAGGTTAAAATTTAGCTTTATTATCTAATGTAGTATAGTCTCTTTCATCCAACTCCAAATCAATAGTCCTAATTAAAGGGTCATTCGAGATTAAAATTTAGCCTCTAAAAGAGGACAGCCCTCTAATCAGGACTATTAATTTGTTAATTAATAATATTCATTAAAAGTTGTCCTTAATCTGCCATACAATTTCATTATCACAGGAGGCCATCCAACAAAGAGAAGAGCTCAAGGCAAGAATTCTCCAACAACACACACAACTCGAATCCATTCAACAAGCCCAGTCTCTTTTGGATCAATTACGGCGAGACACAGACGCTGTTACAAATACTACAGACACTGTTCTAAGTACTACTAATCAAAGTACTTAAACTATGTCCGTGATTTTTATTACTTGCTTGTTATTACTGTTTTAATAAAAGATTAAAGAATGACATAAAAATTACTTGTAATCGCTAATTTATGGTGGTGCAAATGTTGACATTGATAAATATCTTAATTGCTGCAATGAAATGACAAGATATATATTTGTGAACAAATTATTTAACTCACTCTCAGTCTATCATTGACTGATAATCCCTTTACTGTTAAGCCTTGATGAACTGTATGTCTTAAGAGATAAATGGATAGTTAGAATATGTGGAGAGATAGATGGATGTACCTAGTATCAAATGTATATAATGGTTTTCCAGGTCTGAACTGTCCAGATTTTTTTCGTTCTCTCTTCAATGAAATAGCGTTTCCACATAATTCAAGAGAAGGCGGTGGACGGTGAGAATAAAAAGATTGATTTGGGACTGAACCAAGTACGTTAAGAGAAGACAATTTTTGACTATACAGCAAATAAATTAAGATATATTAAGTTATAATTATACTTACCTATTATGGTTGTTGATACCCCAAGCATTAGTGAATAAATGATTAGGGAGAGGTGATTTATGTCGATAACCTGGTAACTGGGATGGAATCACACCTCCTGGCATTGCACGCTTGTGTTCGGGGGTGGTAAAAGCTGTGAGGGTGGGAGGGTGAATGTGAGGAATGTGTAGAAATGGTTGGCTTAGTGCAGACTCAAGCCCTGTTGGGTTGTGTGGAGAGTCCTGAATAAATGTCTGAGTGAAAAATGCATTTCCTTCGCCATTTGTAGGATTGGTATGATTCTGTCTGGTACAGTGAGGAAGAGGTGTCTGAACGCAAGAACTAGGTTGGGACTCTAACATTGTACGAAAATGTTCAGAAACACCCATTCCTCTGACAATGGAATCTCTTAATTGTAGTCCAGCTAAACGTTCGAGTTCTTCTTCGTCTTCAATATTCTGAGGTATTGGACTTCTTCCTTCAGTCAATCCACACACACATTCACTCTGGAATACATTGTTCATATGAACACATGTACATTGTACAATATTACTTACTTTATCCACTTCTTGTGAGGTGGTTGGAGCTGTGATTCGAAAACTTAACCCTCTTCTTTTGACGGAAGCAGAGAGTTCGGTCACCTTCTTGGTTTGACTAGTTAAACTTGTTTTCCGCTCTCTAGGTGGACTCTCTGATCCAGTATTGTCAACTGGTTTGACTAGCTTAGTGGGTTCTTTCTTATTATATCTAAGAAATGGTCATACTCTAAAGAATAAAAGTACAAACATTTACTTTTCCATTTCTCTTTGTTTTGCTTCAAGTTCTTCCCTTAGTTGTCTAGCTAAATCAGCTCGTGCACGAGATGCAGCTGTCTCAGAACACAATGAAGTACTCTGATTGAAATATTTCTCATATTCATTTTCATTGCCATTCAAAGGATAGATACGCCGATAACCACCTAAATGTGTCTGTTCATAACTCTCCAATCGTGCTTCATATTTTGCTTTTATATCTTGATCATGTATACTAGAATACTATAGTAAACATAGTCTAAGTTATAATACATTTACTTTGTCTCTTTAGAACGTTGTCGACACAGGAGTCTCTCACGAACTTTCTTTTTTTCTTCTTCCATGCATCGACGTCGATCATTAGCATATAAGTCAATTAAATTAAATGTATCATAAATTAATCCTTCTTTGACTTCTTTGTCAAGTGGAGCATCTGTGTGAAAACTAGGTGATCGATTCACCTCCATTAGCCAAGGTTTTAGTTTCCGATCTAAAAGGATATCGAATCCTAGTATTTCAAAGCAAGCACTCCCTCGTGTGTGGTTGGGAAATGTTGAGCGATAGTTATGACGAACAATTGGATGAGCTGCAATTAATGTCTTTATAATGACATCCTAAAAGACAAAATAAAAATTGTATCAACCCTTTTTTAAAGTTTCTTACATCAATGTCATTCCAAATTTTTTCCAAGTCATATCCATTCTCTTGGAACCATTTATTCAGAGTTATGATACGTCTTTTACTGCCGCTTTCGTCATCTCTGATAAAATCTTCGCTATGTTTGTTAATAGCATAATTAGTTAAATGCATACACAACTCATCCTAAAAGTCAAACCACACTGATAAAAGCAACAAAGTTATATTGGTGTATTGTACCATGTTGTTTCCGGTTGGTTCACGGTATTTGACAGTGGCCAGCCTCACCAGTCCATCTTTGTAGGCATAAACTCGTAGAGGGTCACAGGAGGCCACAAGGATGTATATTCGCAAGTCAAATTTAAAAGTATCAATGGTAAAAGGCTAAAACAAAGAGATTAGGAGCACTTGAGATAGTATTTATAATATTACTGACTTTGCAAATATATTGCTGACAGACTATATGTTCTCCAGGTTTGATGTCCTTTAAATATGAAAGTATAAATTATTTTGTTAGCAGGTTAATAATATACCTTTAAATTTCGAAATAGAAAGATACCTTTACCTTGACATCCACTGCCAGGTTTGGCAATAAAGACTTTGTTTTTCTTAGCTTGACAGTAAGCTTGAAAATCACCAAAACTGCAGGTATATAATAAAATGATACTATATACTGTTATCTATCTTACTCTGCTGGCAAGGTCCATGTTCTAGGAAAACAATTATATTCTTTTGGAAACAGCTTCAGCATTCGATTCATATTTCTAGCCAGTAGATCTTTCCTACATATTTCATTCATACCAGGGAAATGGTTTACTTTCTATAAAGAGAGAGATGTAGTATCAATGGATAACAAAGATAGAAAAACCTGAAATGGTCTGATTTCATTGACTCTATCCGGCAATGCCAAATCTGTCCAGTAAATTGTCCATTCTTCTTCATCTCCTACGACACGCAAACCAAACCGTTTGGCTACACGTCGAACTAAAGAAACATTACTTATTGCACAGATATATATATATATATATCCTTACCGCTATCATATTTACAGTTTGATAAATTGATTGTTAAAACTGGCCTAAAAATGACAGTAAAGTGGTTATGCTAATGGCTTCCTCCAAATTATTACTTCTTTTTCTTCTTCTTTTGAGCTTTGATGTCTTTTTGGTCTTCCTTCTCTTGAGGTGAAGGGACGGCTTCGTCTGTTGCTGTTAATCCACAAGTAGCCATCCTAGAATGCACATAACATGTTTAACAACGTTTGTTGCTATGGCAACACGTCATATCTTGCACTATGAATAATTAATTATTAATTAATAATAATTATTATCAATAAAAGCTCTCTTCTTCTTTAGAATAATGTATAACGTCAGAATCAATATGTAAATAGTCCAATAGATTAGACATTGTTGGTTGAGGATCACCGTGTGATTTTGATAATAATTCTTCAGCTGCCTCCTGACTAACTTCACGCCATTTTTGAATAAGTCCTTCAAGTTCATCTAAATTGTTCTGCAAAACTCACATAAATAATATTAAATAATTATTCCATCACTCTACCTTTGAACGATACAGTTTTACAAGTTGAAGTTTATGTAATTGATCTTCCTTCTCTGATAGCTCTGATAATAGTTCTTTTCTTTCTTTGATTAGTTGTTCTAAATTATCTTGTGTATGACAATCTCTCTTACTATCTGATGTACTAGTCTGAGAGTCTTGAGAAAAGTCCAGTTTTTGAGCAACATCATCAACAATAATTTTAGGTCTCTTTGAACTATTCAGAAGTGGAGATACAAACTGACGTTTAATAGATTGATTTTGTCTTAATAGAACAGGACTCTAAGAACAATTTGTAACTAATGTACTATACAGCAGTCGTACTTACTTTATTTAACTTAGGAGATAACTCATAATCTGTAGTTGATATATAAATATAATAAAAATAATTTTAAAAAGGTTAGAACATGCAAGGATGGCAATGCCAAAAACAAAGTAGGGAGATGTATATCTTTAATATTAAAGTATCACTCAATACTCAATAGATGATAAAGGTACTAGTTATGTTGTACAGTCACATTTTACCAAATGGAAGCCAGTAAATATCACATGTTTCATTTTCTTCAGCTCCAACTTTTTTAAGTTTTAATCTTCCTTGTTTTACTAGCTCATCCAAAATTGCCTACCAGTTACCATGGTAATAGTTACAACATAACAGATTTCTTACTGGTAATGGCTTTTCTTTGTCTTCTTTGGGTAAAATTGACTCATACCATGTATTCAGCTCTTTAAATTCACATAAACAACAGTTAGAAGAGGAGATATAGGACAAGAGTTGATCTTCAATACTCATACCACCACATGTAGTATACGGAGACCACTCAAAATTTTTGCCATTACATTTTTGTACAAATTTTATAACGTTTCCGTTCATCTCCGTAAATCTTAAACACGTGGTGGGTGGGGTCTTACAAAACAAGCCACACACTTCCAGCTGTCATAGGAATGTGGAGCTGCATTAGACAAACGATCAGAAAGTCTAGGAGAGCCTCTCAATGGCGAGAGGTAGTACTGAAAGAAGGAATAAGATCTAGGAGTACTGAGGTTTGAGAAAAACAATTAATTAAAAGATAATTTTAGTCATTAGGCAAGGAGGACATTAACTCTTATTGAAGGCGATGGAATAGGACCTGAAATATCAAATGCTGTACAAAAGATATTTAGTGCAGCTCAAGTAAAGTATAGAACAATAGCTATTATTTAAATTGTATTTTAGGTACCTGTTGAATGGGAACCAGTTGACGTCAGACCTATCAAAGGAGAAGATGGTCGAATTACTGTACCAGAAGAAGTAATTCATTCAATGAAAAGGAACAAAGTTGGTCTTAAAGGTCAGTGTGGGGCATGAGTATTATTTAAGTGTGAAGAGCTTACTTATTTTCTTTATACATTAGGACCTCTTGAAACACAAGTTGGTAAAGGAGCAGTATCACTTAACCTAACTTTAAGAAAGTAATCATCACGTTTTTTAATACCTTAATTCATTTTTGAAGTTAGGGTTTTCAATCTTTATGCTAATCTTCGTCCTTGTCGTTCTATTGATGGATACAAGACACTTTATGATAATGTTGACTTAGTAACAATCAGAGAGAACACAGAAGGAGAATATAGTGGCATAGAACATGAGGTGAGGTAACTATGGTGATTTTCTATGAATATTTTATAAGATATTGGCTGTGTAGGTGGTGGATGGTGTTGTTCAAAGTGTAAAATTGATCACAGAAGTTGCATGTATGCGTGTTGCTGAATTTGCTTTTGAGTATGCCCGCATTTCTGGAAGAAATTCTGTGACAGCAGTTCACAAAGCTAACATTATGTAAGTTTTGTTGATAGTGGATATAAAACATTGTTTTTTATACTTAAGGCGAAGAGCTGATGGTCTTTTTCTGAACTGTTGCAATAAAGTGGCGGAAAATTATAAAGATATTGTTTATCAAAATATGTACCTTGATAAGGCTTGCCTTCTGGTAAATGTGTTAATAATTTGTTTTGTTTTATTATTTTCTTGTAGTTAGTTCAAAATCCTGCTCAATTTGATGTTCTTGTCATGCCTAATTTGTATGGGGACATCCTCAGTGATCTATGTGCTGGACTTGTGGGTGGACTAGGTCTGACTCCTAGTGGTAATATCGGTAATGATGGAGTAGCACTATTTGAAGCAGTAAGTTATGCAATTAGAAATCTTTAGAGTTTGTGAATTTGTAATATTTATATTAAATTGTTGATATACAGTTCACAGAGCCTCTCCCTTCCTGTTATGGATGGCTCTATGGAACTAGTTGACATATGTACTTCTCTGTAACTATAACTTTATGCATTCTTGTTTTCAAGGCATTTATATATTAAAGTTTAATTGTTTCAGGTTCATGGTACTGCTCCTGATATTGCTGGTCAAGACAAAGCAAATCCTACGGCTCTTTTATTGAGTGCTGTCATGATGTTACGTCACATAAAGCTCAATGAATATGCTCAAATGATTGAGGATGCTGTTTTCAGAACAATTAGAGAGAATAAAGTTATAACAGGAGATTTAGGTGGATCGGCAAAGTGTTCAGACTACACTAATGAAATTATACGTAATCTCTAAACCAGTAAATACCTTCTCTATATAAGAAGATCATGAATACCAGACATTCTTTGCTATTCAATCTTTATTCAAAGTCATCCCCCTGTAGTGATAGTACTAGCAAATATAGTGTATGTGTGATTTAAAATTTTTAAATGAATATCTTTAAAAATTTTCAAAGTTTACAGAAATGTATATGTACATTGATACAATGTACGTTTATAATACAATATATATTATAAAAATTATTATGCGATTATAGTTCTAGTTAGCCACGCCTTGCCAATGAAAGCTTGTACGTAGTGCAATATCATCGGTATGGGTAGTAGATTCTCTTCTTTTAAGCCATCCCAGGAGGACGAAACAGAAATAGATTATGACAAGATCTATCAACTACGTAGTCAATTATTTCCAGACGTTATAGACGACGAACTATTGAGACAAGCTCTTAAGGATAAGGTAAGTAGTTTTAATAAAAGATTAGCAACGTGGTTTACAAATTTTCGTTAGTAAATATTTTTTTTTTTTGAACACTACATGTTCATCATAAACTGTTTCTAGATAATATCAGTGAGTTATTGCTTTGTTTACTCTCCTAGTCTCCTACTCAAGTCTTTACTGATGACACAGGATTCAAAATCTTTGTTGGCTCAGCTGTTCACGCTCAAAATGTTCCAGCGCTAAGAGAGAACGGTATTAGTTATATAGTTAATATGGCTGCTGGTGATCTTCACACATCACAAGACTTTTACGGAGATGATTTCCGCTGTTTGATGATCAGTGCATCTGATTTGGAAGTGTACGATTTATCACAACATTTCACTGAAGTGTCAGAGTTTATCGAAGGAGCTAGAGCAGCAAAAACTGGAGTATTGGTACATTGTATGGCTGGAGTGAGTCGATCTGTAACAGTCACTGTGTCTTACTTGATGAAATGGTAAAAGACAAAACAATCATAGAATTTGTCCTCTTACTGAGTAATGTATATAATAAGATTTGCTGACATTAGACAACTTTCCACAATAACCTCTAGTTCATAATGTTGTGTAGTGGCCTTTCCCCTTGTACTAAGGATATTAGGTATTGTGTATGTAGTGTACCAGGAAATTACTTGTAGTGTTATCATTGCATAAACTATTGTGTCATATTAAAGAATTATTACGTCTGTCTGTTATTGAATTAAAAGGTTTATACATTAATTTCTGTATACATAGTCTTCACTGTGTCTTGTACACTCAGCAATCATACATCCAGTCTCATGTGCTTAGTTCCATACACCCAATCTTCATATATTCAGTTCCATATACCCATTCTATAAACACTCAGTTCCACACATTCATTCTCCATATACTCAGTTTCATACACCCAATCTTCATACATTCAGTCTCTTTTCTTATCCAACAGTCATAACATGACACTACTTGAGGCAGCTAAACAGGTACACACTCATAGACTTCAAGCGTATCCTAATATTCGCTTTATTCAAAATCTTATTGAACTTGAGAAAGAATTAAAAGCTGAAAGAAAAAGGACCAAACCAAGCTAGAAATATTTTGTGTTTATTCTGTTGCTGATATTATGATTATAAATTCACCATGAAATTTGTTATGTTTTATCCTATGATTTTATGTTTTATTATATTGGTTGTCATGGTTACAGCTACACTCTCATTGGTTGTCGCAAGAGATAAGCAGATAATTGACTCAAGGCATATTTTTCATCTCTGTTCTCTCCTTCGGCAGAACAGGGCTCTCCAATTAAAGCACGTCCACACTGTCCTTTACTATATCTACGATTCAAATGGTTATCAGGACCTTGCATAACAGTTAACCCCTTCTTAACTATATTTTCAAGTACAGAGTCAATATGTATCTCACGAGGAATCCCTTTGCCTTTCATCATGACAGCAGAGAGGATATCAGATGCATAAACGCAGGCTAGTCCTCTGGTCTGGATTATCCAATGACCTGAAAGGGTTGCTCCAGTTAATTTAGTCATAAATGAATGGAGAGTATTACTATATCTTGTGAGTGGGAGGGGCAAATACAGTAGGCTCTCCTGACGAGGGTAGGCACTACAACGTTCAAGGAAGATAGCATCAAATTCTAATTCAATATCTGCCAAGAAAAGTATATCAGTTGGACGTACGTGTTGAAGAGCTAATGAAAGGGCGTGTCCACGACATAACCACTCTGTTGAAGTTATTTTATGTAATGGTATTGATGAATACTGCTGAGAAAATTCTTTAAGTATTTTCTCAGTAGCAGATGTAGTAGTCTGTCCCATGAGAACAATGATGAGGGAAAGGGACGTGGTGTGTTCCCCTTTTGTAAGGTTACCTATCATATGTAGAAATCGCTGTAATTCTTTAGCATATAACTCAGATACTGCTACAACTATTGTCAACGGTTTCTTGAGAGATAAAAGTGTTTCGCTGTCTTTCAAAAATACACGTTTAAATTGTGCTTGTAACAACTTTGATCTTCCATGTTCTACTTGATTCAATGTTGGTTGTACTTCAATGTTTAGTATATAAAGAAGATTTGATGTACTCTCCTGTCTCCAATAAATGCTGTGTACTTTTTTAAGGACATTTATTACGTTAGAATCAACATCTTTATTGAATGAAGGTTTATTTATTAATTTCATCACCTTCTCGACTGACCAATCAAATTCTTTTACCCACATGGAATTGACAGGTTTTACCGGTTCAGCCTCAGTTAAGGACATATGAGTATGATGATCTAACAGTTCCCAAAATGTCACCCTCCCCATTTCCTCCTCCGTCTCCTCATCTGTTGGTATAATGGGGATGGAGACAGAGTCGGCCAACAAATGGTTCATTAAGTCCAATTCTTGATAGAGATCTTCTAGCGTATTCCAAATACCTGCAAGATTATTAGACATAACCAAATCATGTGTTGAATGTAGAAATAATAAAGTCGTTACTGACGAAATGAAGGGACAAGAGAGTAAAGTCTTCATTGTCTGAGGCGAGAGAGAAGTACCCTCTGAGATGGCTCTCGGCAGCTGACAAAATGGGTCCTTAAACAGCTATAGGAATAAAAGTATCCCTCAATACATGGTAATCATAGTAACATATGCACATGTGTTGCCATAGCAACAAGTACCTGTATTGGTGGTGTAATAGAACAAACACCTTTAATCTTAGTTTCAATACAGTCTTCATTATCACACCCATCAAATAAGGGACATATTGCTAAAATTAACCCACGGCTCAAGATCTCCATTTCACCATCACTGCAAATACCAGCTGCACTTCCTGAGTGGCCTTCTGACAAATAAGCAAACCCTTCTGGATCAAAGGGTATTAATAACTGACTCAGCAAGTTGACTTGAATATAACTAGTTTTACTAACAAGTATGAACCACTGACTGTAATTAACTGTGTGGGTGGAGCATAGGTGACCTAATATTTGTATTCGTAGTGGTAATGGATGGTCCATTAGAATCTGGACTCCTCGCATGTTCTCCATTAATGGAGTCTTTGAGTTATTTTTGATATAGTATATCAGGTGATATTTGTGTCCCCACGTCTCATTAATTACTTGTACCCATTCTTGTGACTCTGGTCCTCCATCCATTGCTATGGCAACTGTAATTATTTCTCTTGTTTCCAATTTGCTGTGTTGAACATCTTGTTCTTGTCCAAGTGGTTTCGGTAAATTTGTCTCTTGTAGGACAATGAAAGGAAAAAAAATGAAAGAGAAGGAGAGTCCTAGAGCACTCCCTAACAAATATGGTACCAAGTTCATTTCTTGAGAAATAACAGCCCTGGTTGTAAAATTATGACTATAAATAAAATAATTAATATAATAGCAATAATTAATCAATTAATAATAAATAAAAATTAATTATTTATTTTTCTTGAGTGTTCTTTGTTTCTCTGCATGTTCTACTATCTTCTCGTCCACAGCTAGACCTTTTCTCTTTCTGACCGAGTTCATGTATACTCGAGCTAAACTCTCATTGTCAGCTTTCTCTCCATAATGCAGAAGTTCTTCCTCTGTTGATGGGACCCAGAATGGATCAGATGGTATTACCTCCCAGTGAGAAAAGAACAGCTGTGGATTAGCTTGTCCAATTGTTTGTTTTCGGAACTCGTCACAAAATCCAAAAGATTCTGCAACTGGTATCAAGGCTTGAATGTTGAACTGATCAGACCCTTCTATCATATCGTCGCTAATGACACGGCCACCTCGTCCTCCTATTACAGCATACACATAACCCAGTACAGCACTCACGGCCTAGACAGAAAAAACTTTACCAGTCTAGTGCATGATAGCTATCCTGGGTCACTATGGTAAGTACTGATGTTCACTAGTCTAGAACTTACTAATGGTAGCTATTCTATGTCACTGTGGTAAGTACTGATGTTTACAAGTATAGAACTTACTAATGGTAGCTATTCTATGTCACTGTGGTAATTTACCTGTATATTACAAGTATACATGGCAGCCATTAAACGTGAGGGCTGAGCTAAAAAGGCTTGACGACAACCTTCCTTCATTACTGAGATCAGAGACCCTGTAATAATAAAAACAATTATTAATAGAATAACAAAGTCAGTTAACCTCCTTCAACAAAACTAGTGGGTGTGGTTATAGTCCAATCAACCAACACCAAACACACGCCATGCATTGGTTCTTCACAGAGAGGTCCAGCTAATGCCGCCAGCTGGAAACCACTTACAATACTGTTATCATAATCTCTAATAACATGTTGACTCTCTAACATCAGATGAGGATCTAGAACTGTCCATAATGAAGGACGTGGATAATCCTCAA
Organism: Xestospongia muta; assembly: GCA_963693285.1. NCBI lineage: Eukaryota > Metazoa > Porifera > Demospongiae > Haplosclerida > Petrosiidae > Xestospongia > Xestospongia muta. The sequence continues at coordinate 406,755 of OY848928.1, forward strand.
TACCATTGAGAAGGATATTAGGACCAGTATTACGAGGGCCAAAAGCCCATATATGCTCAATAGTATCATTCCAGTTGTAATCTTCACTGAAGGCCTGTTCAAGATCGGCACGAAACTGACGTAGTTTTAATAAAGTGTCTTCATTAAATTCTGATATAGCAGTTTCTCCATTATTAAGTAAATTCATAGCTTTTAGAATATGAGTATTGTCTTCTAATAATTTTACAACATTTGAAGGTAGTGGTCGGGCTAAGAGCTGTAGTTTACACGACTTATTAGGAGTATAGACAGTCACTAATCCTTTATTATTAGTGGGTGGAGTCGTACAGTCATCAGGATCCTTCACAAGGTGAGGGTTAGTAATAACTTTGACTTCATTTTCGCTAGAAATAATTTCATTGACCATATCTGTTTTTGGAGGTATAATAATAGTCTCACGAAAAGGGATTATGGGAGGAGACACTTTGAATTCTACTTTAGCAAAGGTATTTCTTAAGTCATCAAGACATCTCTGCAGATGAACCTCACCAGCTGTTGATAATACATGTTCTCCTGTTTCTTGGACGGTTAATTTTACACAGGGATCGGCTTGATTTAGAAGCTTCATACCTTGTACAAGAGCAGACATATCTGAGAAGTGAATAGGTTCAATAGCAACATGAACAATAGGTGAGGCAGCAAAGTTGAGTGAACAAAAAGCTGGACAAGCCAATGTGTTAGAAACAGTAGCAGACTTGACGACTATCTCACTTAGACCGCCAATTGCCAAGACGTTGCCAGGGGCTACAGACTCCACCTCCATGACATCTCGTCCCATAAGTAAATAGAGACTTTTGACAACGAATTTGTTTGTGTTGAGAGGTAAAGAAAAAAGACATTCAGGAGGAGTTGACAAAATGGACTGATCTTTGATATCACTTGGATCATAACGTGGATGAAGAACATATAGAGTTTGACCTTTATGTATCGTACCACTATAGACACGAGCAAAAGCAAGAAATGAAGAGGTGTGGTCTGTGGGTGTGGTTTCAGGACTGTCTTCAGAAATTTCATCAGTATTTGTGACTGCTAGATGATAACAATTTATGAATATAAACATAAAATTATACCTTCTAATTTGTTCTCTGATTGTAAATTTTTGATAATGGTTTCTCGTTTCTCCTTCATTTCTTCAGCACTAAGAGTCCTATGTAATAGAAATATAGTAAAATTATTAGTAAGTGTGGTTCCAGTAACTCTGACTGTGTTCTCTTCTCTGGTAGTGCTGAGGGATCAACATGAAACATTTTTGAAATAAACAAAATAACAGGAACAGATGAATCTGATTTACATAACAAAAAATCTGCACAGACAGACATACCATTAATTCACATTAATTTTAACTCTTTCATAACTATACCTTCCACAAGAGCTTGTGTACAAGATGGAAATGACTCAAATATTTTAGTATTTGGACACATTAGTTTCTGTACTCGTTCCCTCGTTAGCTCCAGTGGACTAGGTAACTGGTCTATAACCATACTTAGTATAGCATTAGCTAATGGCAGCCATTGACTACAAATAGCATGTAAATGAACTGATGAATCTGAATGACGTGCATCACGATCTGATATTTTAAGACCCAAACTGTTTGTGATCTTGTCAATCATTGCCTTGTCCCTATAGCATAATAAATGAATGAAGAGAGAGAGAGAGAGAGAGAGAGAGAGAGAGAGAGAGAGAGAGAGAGAGAGAGAGAGAGAGAGAGAGAGAGAGAGAGAGAGAGAGAGAGAGAGAGAGAGAGAGAGAGAGAGAGAGAGAGAGAGAGAGAGAGAGAGAGAGTTACTTTTTTCTTCCTCTCACAGCATCATAAACAGTCCACAAGTTCTCCAGCACAAATTGAACAAACAATGGTTTCTTTCCTTTGTTCTATAGTAACAATAAATCATACTAGCTAGTTACAATAACACAGTTTACTGACATAAGCTCCTTTATATATTCTTTTTGTCTTCTTATCAAGGTAGTAATCTCCCCATAAGGTCTTTCGTAGAACATCTTCTCTGATACCAAGTTTTTTGGCATACATTAATGCGAAGTGTTCAATCCTAGATAAATGGATAAATGGACAGATGGATGGATGGATTGATGGATCAATAAATGAGACACCCTTTGTACCTAAATCCCCACCCATCCATAGCAGAAGTGAAGACCACATTTCCTTGTTCTGGTGAGAAATAAACAGTTGAGTCATCTTTTTCAGAGAGACCAGTACTCCAGTCGTAAATGATGTCCTACAACTAACAATCAACACAGAGACACAACAATAAGTGGGTGTGGCTAACTTCAGATTCTTTGTCATCAGAGTGGGTGTGGCTAACTTCAGAATCTTTGTCATCAGAGTGGGTGTGGTTATTAGCAGAACCAGATTGTTGTTGTAAAATTTCAGTCATCCACAGTGTAGCAGTAACAGCATTTACCTAATACAAGAGTCGTTGTCAATCGACCTATCCATTTATTAGTCCATCCATTTTAACCTGGCCTAGTACATCTTGTATATGATAATAAGCTTCGAGAGGTGAGTACTTCAAATTTGTAATCAATCGATCAATTTTATTTAAAACCAGACATGGCTTAATACCTTCCTGCCAGGCTTGCTCCAATACTATTTTCGTCTTTAAAAAAAATTGAAATTTATTCTCTTAATTATGAAGTGATGACATCATAAATACCTGTGGACACACCCCTTCAACAACATCTATCACAACTAGTGCACCATCACATAATCTGACTGCAGTTGATACCTAATAATGACATCATGCATTTTCTAAATATAGTAACATATCTAAATATAGTAACATAAATTACCTCACTAGAAAAATCAACATGACCAGGAGAATCAATCAAATTAATGAGGTATTTATCAGTACCTGAAAGTCACATGACATACATGAGAGGATCACGTGACCAAACATTGATTAACCTTCATCAAATTGAAGTGAAATAGCACTAGACTTCATGGTAATTCCACGTAATTGCTCATCTTCCCGATTGTCCATGTAACGTAACTGAAAAAATAGTACTTCATTTTAAAGAAACTATTGAGTCATACTTTTCCAGCCAAACGTTTTGATATGATACCGTTACTAGCAATGAGAGAGTCTGCTAAGGTTGTTTTGCCTAACAAAGAAACATAAAAGAAAGAAGGCTCTACTAGTCTCGTTCCCAGTCTCACTTGGTCTGGGAATGAGACTATATCAATACTTCAAACCAATACTGATATACAATACGCTACATTGATCATACCATGATCTACATGAGCTAAGATACAAATATTTCTGATATTCTTTGGATGATCTTGCAATCTTCTTAACTCTTCAGCTAAATCTCTTCTTACAGCCATCACTGCTGGGTCTTGCACAACCACATGTGTCTAGCTCCACCCACTTAATGCTCTTGTTCTGTTTCCTTTATAAGAGGAAGTGCACAGATGGAATGTTAGTGTACTATTTTTTGGAGGGGTGAGGAAGACGGGGCTCTGCTGTTCTTTGACTTATAGAATTTAATTTCTATTTAACAGTGACCTCTATTTGCTGTTTTGATTTTTATTGATCTGAAAAGGAGGAGAAGGTGAGAATTGTTGGAAAGGCCGGTGTACAAAGATGGATATTGACAATTCACTTGTTGGACTAACTCGAGACAAAACGCAGGTAATATTTGCTTAATATTTTATGCGTCCATTTTACCCCCTCTTCTTTTATGTATCCATTGTTAATGTGGTCCATTTATTTTGAGACAGAAAGTATCAACATTCAGAGTCACAGTTAATATGACTCTTGCTCCAAAAGGGACAGCAAGCCATGCCAGTTACGCAAGCTGTAAAATATTTACATGCTGCCAAATTTGACACTACAAAAGCCGAAGAAATATTCCACAACTACCAGGTATTGTTGTAAACGTATCAGGACCTATTAGCAGAGAGAATTCGCTATATTAACTACTACAATGTTTATACTGGCATTATAAATTGTATTATACTCTAGTTTATGATATTAAGAAGGACGATCACTTGTTATAACAAACACCATCTGTTTAATTCATAGTAACATAGATTATATAGCAAAAACTAGCACAAACTTTATTTACACATCACCATTAGTGTATCACATGTTACTAGACCTGTCATCCCACACACACACTGACATAAACACTTGAGACTCCAATTTTCTTTTTAATTTGCTAACGTCTGATTCATTTTATGAACATAAACTTACAATGTCAATTTTAAGTGGGTCCTTGTTTTTATAAGATAGTCGTCCATATAATAAGTCTCATTTACAACCGTAGTCTATTTAAGGAGACCACTATAAATATATAATGTCACTAATTACTGTGTGTGTGTTGCCAACATTATGTATATTTTATATAAATCTGGCTTATGTGTTATAGAGATTATTATATATGGTAATATTTTGACATGATTACTATGATTACTCTCACTCTCTCTCTCTCTCTCACTCTCTCTCTCTCTCTCTCTCTCTCTCTCTCTCTCTCTCTCTCTCTCTCTCTCTCTCTCTCTCTCCTCTCTCTCTCTCTCTCTCTCTTCTCTCTCCTCTCTCTCTCTCTCTCTCTCTCTCTCTCTCTCTCTCTCTCTCTCTCTCTCTCTTTCTGTAGAAATATCATGAAGAGTATAATCTGTCTTATCTACATACTCACAAACAACTTCTAAATCCTGAAATCAGGCTCTAAGAAACTGGAAATACTGGTTTGTTAATAACACACACACATAATCTCATTATAACAGTGAGAGTTATACAATACATTAAATTAATGAGTGTTAGTTATAATTTTTCTTGTCTAAACAATGCTGATACAAAGATACACTTAAGTACAGCAAAGAAACAGCTGCTACTAATAACTTTACAGTTGGTATATATAGATATTCTTTTCCCAAATATGGAAATTGCAGGTTTTAATAGGTACTTTCATATTTATGAATAATTCAATTTTGTAGGGAGCTAGGGACAATGATGGTGCACAGATACTTCTCTTTACTGCTAATCGTCACAACAAGTCATGTGACCACAAGGCAGCTGTACAGCTTCTCTTTCTTCTGCTGGATCAGATATCGGAAAGTTCTGAAACCCAGACGAAGGGAGTAACCCTCTTGATTGACCTTCAAAATTGTTCTCAGGATAATTACGACAGTGATTACTTAAATACTATTTTCACTGTCTTGCTGGTTGGTACTATTGATAGTTGCCATGGTTACTGATATGTATTTTATTATAGAGCAGTTATCCTCTACATTTACATATGATGTATGTTATTGTATGTTATTGAGACTCCATTGTGGTTTCTTAAAATACACAAAGAGACCGTGTCAGGATCTTTTAGAACATTGCAAAGAAATCAGAAGGTTGAGATGAATGGATGGATAGATAATGGATGAATAGATAGATTAATGGATGAATAGATGGATAGATGATGGATGAATAGATGGATTAATGGATGGTTGATAGACAGATGGATGGTTGATGGACATGTAGTTGATGGTTATGTAAGTAGACTTATGGACATATAGTTGTGTTAATTATTACACCTTTTTTATTTAGGTCAAAATGATTACTTTAGCAGAGTTATCACAATATATATCATCTTCTTCACTCCCTGTTTCTCTTGGAGGTTCTCTTTCTCCTATTAAATCAGCTTCTATGATAACGAATGAAGGATTCTCACGTCACAGGTCCCCAAGTGGCTCTTTGCACGGCACTCCTCCTGTAGCTCCACCCCCTCGTTCCAGTAAGCCCATTGTAAAACAGAGATCATCTCCTAAAATAGACAATGGTACCATAACATCAGGTGATAAAATTATTTATAGTGCTAATAAATAGAGCATAGATATATTTATGGTACGACATGTACATGAATTTTTTTATTGTAATAGAGGATTCACAGGAATCGTTAGGTGATCAACCAGTATCTGGAACAGTAAACAAAATGAAGGATATGTTTCAAGCTAGTTCTAAAACATCTCCTTCTCATTCTAAACCTCTACATAACCTCATGAAAAACCCTTATCAAATGGACACAGTCAGAAAAGTCCTAAGCCCATACCACCCTCCGAGGGTTGGTTTCTTCAGAGGAAAACCCCTGGTGATAATCCTGTGCATCGTGTCTCTCCTCATGTAAATGTCAGAGCTAAGATAACACCTGTTCTACTTTCATCGAAAGAAAATTCCGTAAGTCAGAAACCAAAATCATTTCAAAGTGCAAAGAGTTTTGGCAGTCACGAAGAGGTATCAGATGTTAAGAAACCTTCAGAAGTAGTACCTAAGTCATCATTTTCCAATGAAGAATTTAAACTTGATGAGAAGTTAGAGCCAGAAAATCATACTGGAAAACCAAGACCATTAGTTCAATATTTGGAAGGAAGTTACGTTCCTAACAAGAAGGAATAGTCAAAAATACTTCATCATCAGCTAAAGGAGGAGGAGAAGATGATAAAAGTAATGATAAACCAACTAAGATGACTTCTTCAAGTGACCACGCCCCTATGAAGAAGATCAAACAATTTACAGCTGGTAAAATGTTTGGACGTAGAGAACCAAGAGATACTACTGACACTAAACTTGTTAAAATATCTGAACCAACTGATCCCAGTGAACAAGTTGAACCTGTCAAACTAGTTGAACCGGTTAAAAATGTTGGTCAAGTAAAGCTAGATGAGCCTGTCAAACAAGTTAAACAAGTTGAACCTGTTAAACAAGTCGATCAAGTCAAGCCAGTTGAACCTGTTAAACAGGATGAGCCAGTCATACCAAGAGCTTCGTCTGCATCTAAAACAAAACCTCAGCTGCAGTATGAGAATGTGTCTATAAAACCAGCTAGAAAACCAATAGGTGTCCCAAACACTAGCTCCTCCTCCAGCCACACCCCCAAAGTCCCTAAAACTTTACTGCATACACAGCCTTATAGTGTTACTGTGATTGCTGCACCTTCAGACCCGCCCACGTCTCCGCCTCCACCTCCTCCTACTTTTAAAGAGACGGCTTTTAAATCTAAACCTCCTGATAACCCACCTCCTCCTCCACCCACTGATAATAATGAAAATGAAGGTGATATAAAAAGACCAAAACGTTGCAATTATGAAAATGTCTTCCTTGGCAAAGGTAAAAAGGATGCATAGAGAACTAAATAGATATATAGAGAACTGAATGGATGCATAGAAAACTAATGGATATATAGAGAACTGAATGGATGCATAGAAAACTAAATGGATATATAGAGAACTTAATGGATGCATAGAAAACTAAATAGATATATAGAGAACTTAATGGATGCATAGAAAACTAATAGATATATAGAGAACTGAATGGATCCATAGAAAACTAAATAGATATATAGAGAACTGAATGGATGCATAGAAAACTAAATAGATATATAGAGAACTGAATGGATGCATAGAAAACTATATGGATACATAGATCCATTTTTTACATGTAGTTGGTGATGCTGAAAGTGAGACGAAGGAGAGCTATTGGATTCTGATGTAAATTCTAGTTATGAAACAATCTATGAGAACTATGGTCCTGATAAAGGTAATAGATGGATGAGTGTTGATGAGCTACGGAAATATGTCAAAGAAAGAAGTAAAAGTGACCTCTCTTCTGAATATTACAAGATTAAAAATCAACCTTTAACCGGAACAGCAAATGCTTTTAGGTAATAATGGAATGTATGTGTTTTTTACTCCTCTCTCTCTCTCTCTCTCTCTCTCTCTCTCTCTCTCTCTCTCTCTCTCTCTCTCTCTCTCTCTCTCTCTCTCTCTCTCTCTCTCTCTCTCTCTCTCTCTCTCTCTCTCTCCTCTCTCTCTCTCTCTCTCTCTCCTCCTCTCTCCTCCCTCCCTCCCTCCCTCCCTCCCTCTCTCTCTCTCTCTCTCTCTCTCTCTCTCTCTCTCTCTCTCTCTCTCTCTCTCAGACTACCATATAACACATCTAAGAACAGGTATAAAGATGTTGTATGTTATGATAGCACACGAGTAGTACTTTCTACAATTGAAGGTGTTGAGGTATTGCTCTTTTATTGATAGTACATATAAAATCATTTTTTTCAGGGCTCCGATTACATTCATGCTAATTACATTAATGGATACCAGAAACCCAACGCAATGATTTTAACACAAGGTGTCCCCTAATTAATTAAGAATTAATTAATTAATAATATTATTAGGACCATTGAAAAGAACAGTCAATGACTTTTGGCGCATGTTATGGGAGAAAGAAGTCTTTGTGGTTGTCATGACAACCAAGTAAGTGTACAATCCATTATATAACAGGTTATCAGTATGTATTATTAGGTGTGTTGAAATGCGTAAGTTGAAATGTGCTCAATATTGGCCTGATGGAGATGGCGTAGCAACTTTTGGTGACGTATCTGTCAAAGTAGCTCAATCCCGTACTTATCCGTCATATGAATTTAGACAACTTACTGTAGAGTCTAAAGTAAGACATTTCTATGTGACCTATGTACCCTGATCTGTTCAACTATATACTTTGACCTTCATTTAGGGTGAAACACGCTCTCTCATGCATTACCAGTTCATGGGGTGGCCAGATTATGGAGTACCTGCTAATGGTTCAGAAGTTTTAGAACTATTATATACAGCAAGAGAGATGCAAGAATCGTTTCGTGAACACGTCAAAAATCCAGATCGTTTTCCAGTATATGGTCCTCCTGTGGTGATTCATTGTAGTGCCGGTATTGGTCGGAGTGGTACATTTTGTTCATTAGACTATTGTATTGATGAATTAAGAGTAAAGGGTAAAGTCAACATACAGCAGTGTGTTTTATCATTGAGACAACAGAGAGCATTCTCAATACAAACTGACGAACAGTATATTTTCTGTTATGATACTGTCCTTGAATATGCACTCTACTTGAAGGCAGCTATGAAATTATAGGACATCTCATGAGAATGGCTATTCGTTTTCAACTTCCACTCTCTATATCTCACTCTTCAACATGTGTAGTGATTTTTAAATAATACAATTGTATTTTTAATCTTTTTCATTTTTAGTGATTAAACTTGGCTGGACCAAGTTTAATCACTCCAGTATCTTCAGTAGTTGTGTATGATAAGTCATTAATCATTTTATGTAAAATTATATATTATTTGTAACATGTCATATGTACACATATTTTGTTATTATATCATGTTTACAGTATGATTGTAGTCCTGTCAATATAAGGGATTATGAAAGGAAAACTTAGAGAATAAATAACAATGATTCTATTTTTAAACTTCACTTACCAATGATTTCCTATGGAAGGGGAAGCCAAAACAAATCTCTTTGAGAGCACTATTTAAAAAGAGCTGAGGGAGCGAGATTTTCGTTTCTAATGCAATGCCTACATTGTCTGGATCTCGTCAAATGTCTTCTATTCGAGTAGAGGAAGGTCAGCTGGTCGAACTAAGCTTACAAGCGAGAAAGCATCCTGTTCGTCAAGGCATTCTTGTTAAAGTAGATCACAAAGGAAAGAAAAATGTGCAGAAATGGAGTCTTCTATACAGAAACTTTCTGTTCTGTTTTGACAGTGAGACTAGTTCTAAACCGTCATGTGTGGTCATAGTGGAGAGCTGTATCTGTTCTCCTGCTGTTATAGACTTACCAGATTGCCCTATGGGAGACAGAGAGGTTAGATGAATCCTGGAAGAAGTAGCCTAATGATATTATTATTATCATCTTTTTCAGTGTGCATTCTCAATAAGTTATCAAAAAGATACTTCAAGTAAACAGTTTGTATTTTTAGCAAGAAGTGTTACAGACAGAAATGAATGGATAACATCCATTAATAACTCCAGGTAATATTAGTATGAAGTAGATAGGAAAACTGATAACAAAGATGTGTCTAGAAAGCAGTTGTAGCTAGAACAGAGTCAATGGGAAACTATTACTAAATGCCAGATACCAAGTCCCAAAATTTGGAACTCTAGTGTATTAAGACATTCATTCCTGGTACAAATAGTAGTTCCATTAGCCAAAAATACAAGATTAAATTATTCACACTTGTTTCATTTTGGTTGCCATATTTAGTATTTTATTTATATATTTACATTGCTGGACAAATATTATGATAGAATATATGTTATATTATGTCATAATTTATCTACAGCATGGTACACGTCCAACAAGAATATGATATGCTCCGTCAGCACTGTCATCAGCTAGAAAGTCAACTGTCTTCATCATTACAAGAAGTTTGTTATTTAAAACAACAACATTTGGATTCTCAAGAAGATTTGGCTCAGCTCCGAGCTACAGTAAGGGGCACACACACACACACACACACACACACAGATTCTTAAATTCAGCGACTATCTTCCATACTATCCTCCAAGCATCAAAGACTTTCATAAATTGCTAATACACACACACACCCACACAGATATGATGTATATAGAACTAATAAAACATGCATGTCATATCAGCTTGTTTAAAATAATTTCCTGTGATCAATTAACAACACAAACAATAAATTCCCAGAAAACAAACTTTTATACCGATACATCTCTCTAGTTGACTATCCCTCATCGAAAATCAAACTCATTTAGTATCCCTCGAACACCTACTCCAGAAATTGACAATGAAAAAGAAGAAAGTGCTCGAGTTGTAAGATTCTCTCTCTCTCTCTCTCTCTCTCTCTCTCTCTCTCTCGTCATTGTCAGCTGTCTATTGTATTTATTGTTCCTTCCTCTTACCACCAGCTTCAAAAATACATTAGAGGGTGGTTAATTCGTCGTCGTTGGAAACATGTTGTCCATGCCTACATGAAATCACCACACGCTGGACTAATGAGAAAGAGAAACCAGGTAAGAATTGACATTGTTTATAGGACTTACTAGGAGTGTGTAGGAGAGGACTTCCTCTCACATTGGCTAGCTATAATTCTTGAAAGAACTCTGATAGATGCTTTGTTTGGGTTGAAACATTTCTTGGTGGGTGCATGCACTTATAGTAATAGTGATATCATGTCAATGTTTGGCAACTTCGATTGTGTGGCCATTGTTGTATACCAGTTTACATCTTGTTATCATTCTATCGCATTCATCTATCTACTTATCCATTCATCCATTTATTCATCCATCCATTTATTCATCCATCCATTTATTCATTCATCCATTTATCCACCATCCATTTATTCATCCATCCATTTATCCATTCATCCATTTATTCATTCATCCATTTATTCATTCATCCATTTATCCACCATCCATTTATTCATTCATCCATTTATTCATTCATCCATTTATTCATCCATCCATTTATTCATTCATCCATTTATTCATTCATTCATTTATTCATTCATCCATTTATTCATTCATTTATCCATTCTCAGCTTATTTGGCAATTTGTCGCATCAGAAGAAGATTATGTTAGTCAGCTGACATTACTCAACAATGAATTCCAGCGTCAGTTTGAAATTGCTGCCTGTTCACACAAACCACCTTTATCAATGATACAATCTGTCGACATTTTTAGGAACTGGTCAGTTATGCACACACACACGCACACACACACACACACACAACAGAGTCAGTAGTACAACTTGCTTCATAATGTAACAATAGTATTGTGTATAGATATTGCAATGTTGTGATATAGTTTACTCAAGCATTAAAGGATTGTTTTAAAAACAAATTATTGCTTAAGAAATGTTTTTTGTTTATTTAGCAATGAACTGTTGCTTTTTCATCAACTGTTTTTAAGAGGACTACACAGTCGAATTGAAAAATGGCCTGTTGTTAATCTAGGTTAGATGAATGGATGGATGGATGAATGAACAGATGGATAGATGGATGGATGGATAGATGGATGAGCAGATGGATGGATGAGCAGATGGATGAACAGATAGATGGTTGCTCATACAACTGGAAAGAGTAAAGCATTTCATTTACAGGAGGTCCACAGCAAACATGACTAGAAAATAAATTCAAAATGTACCTTCTGTTCTCCTGGCATTGTCAGGAATTATACAGATTTGTATAGCTTATGTTTTCTGTGAACTTTCTGTTAATTCAATGCTTTAGTTTTCCTCATAGTACGGTTTTGCGGTTGATTACACATTTCTATTAAGTATGCGGAAACACTACATTACATTAACAGACACACATATATTGAACAAACATTATTGTTTCTTACAAATATAATTATTATTCTTGAACTTTAACCTTTAAGGGGAAATTTTAAAGTTATTTATTCCCATGTTATCAGTTTACCATCAGTATGTGGGTAACCACACCCACTCCCTTGATGTAAGCTACATGTACATCAAACATCTAATAATAAAACTATTTTTTGTAGATACTCTTTGAGTTAAAACTTAATCCTCATTTTAAAGAGTTCCTCAAAAGTGTCGAGGGAAGACCCATGTGCAATCAGTGTAAACTGGAAGATCTTCTAATTCTGCCGCTAAAAGGGGTAAAGGACCGATTATTAAGTGTTAATTAATTAATTACTTTTTTAGATTTCCAGATATATCTTAGATTTACAAGAACTTAAAGCGCATACACCTGTTGAACATGTTGACTATCCTGCACTCTCAGATATGGTAGCTGAGTTGGAGATTATTCAAAAGGTATTTCTCTCTCTCTCTCTTCTTCATTGCTCATTCTCTCTCTCTGTCTATAACACAGACTGTTACTGATGAAGTATCTCTTTCTGAAAATATTCGACAAGTTTTGAAAGTAGAATCAAAAATTGAAGGAGGTTGTGACGTGTTGTTAGATAAAGAACAAGCATTAGTTAGAAAAGGTATGATAGATTCCACTGTCATTTTTGAAACATCTTTTTCTCTCTCATGTATCTCCTTAGGTTTTCTCTCACTCTATCGTCAGGAAGACAAAGGACTTTCTTTCACTAGAAAGACAAGACGTCGTCACAACTATTGCTTTCTTTTTACAAAACACCTAATAATTACTCAAAGAGTGGAGAAGAAAGGTGAAGAAGGGTATAAACTTGTCAAAGACATTGGTATACTACCTTTAGCTAAATGTCGTATCCATGAACATCCTCACCCTGATTGTGCAGGTAAGTTTGTATCAAAAAAATATTTAGAGGGGGAATAGTTATGCAAAACTACAGACGTTTGGGAGCATTTGATATAAGAGCTTTGTATACCATCTGTAGCATTAAGTGAAGCTTTTGTATATACCATTTGGAACTTTCTTTAATAAATTTTACACCAAACTCTATAGTAGACAGTTCAGATATTATAATCAGTGTTTAGTTGTAGTTAAAATTCTATTTTGAGAGTTAAGATGATGTCGTGTTTTTTTAGAGCTTCGTTTTTTGGGATTCACTGTTGATTATGAACACAGTGATGACAAACAAACTGTAATATTAATAGCAATGGGTGTGGCTGAGAAAGCACAGTGGATTGCTGATATAGCACAGGTAAATACCCATTCTATTATTAGAATCAAATTTCTATGATGTAATGGTAAAGTTGTATATTTAGTAATGCCATAAGATATCTGTTGTGGGATTATCAGCAAAATATGTAATATTAAGAAATAGTCCCATTACATAAAATAACCAGACAACTGACATATACTAATATAGCACATTACAGAATGTGTTTGTGTCAAATGTGCACTTTTTATTCTTCTATTTATCTAAATATTCTTCTATTGTCATTATAGTGTATTGAAAATGAAAAACAGAATAAAATTTTAAGAAGTCAAAGGTAAAATTACATGGGATGTAACTTACCAATTACTAACCACACCCTCTCTCTCTCTCTCTCTCTCTCTCTCTCTCTCTCTCTCTCTCTCTCTCTCTCTCTCTCTCTCTCTCTCTCTCTCTCTCTCTCTCTCTCTCTCTCTCTCTCTCTCTCTCTCTCTCTCTCTCTCTCTCTCTCTCTCTCTCTCTCTCTCTCTCTCTCTCTCTCTCTCTCTCTCTCTCTCTCTCTCTCTCCGGTCTTCTCTTTTCTTTCACACGCATACAGTCTAGGAGAACCAGTTGAACTAAGTTCAAAGTTCATACGTTACAGTACATTCAAAAGTGGAAAAGAACAGTTAGTAAGTAAAGACTATTATAATGTTATCATTTGTCACTCTTAACAGGTGAACTGTGGCAATCTTGATAGTTTACTTCAAAGATTAACTAAAGTGAGCTATTTCGGTCTTGATTTTCTCAACACATTTCTGACAACATTTCCAATATTTACAACCGCCCATGTTGTGTTGGACTTTTTAATCAAGGTATGTGTACGTGTTCTGATGTAATAATGGGACCCACTGACTTTAAGCTTCTTTATAGAGTTATTATGAATATATTGAGATCAGAACAAAGAAGGCCATTAGCTCAAAGTTACCAGAGGATTGTGTTAAAGAAGCTAGAAGTAAGATATTATAAAATATTTTATTGTTTTATTTTATGATATCTTATTAGGTCATGCTGTGAAAAATGATTCTGCTTCTAATCGGACAACAATGCCAGGGGTTAAAATTAAATGCGGAGCACCTACTAGGTCATATAGCAACAGCCAAAATACAACTGGTTTAGTATCTGGGATATTTTTTGCTTTGAAACATTGGATATGTAAACATTTCTATGTGAGAATAGATGATAGATAGATAAACGGATGGATGGAAAGCATAAACAGACAGACAAACAGACAGACAGACAGAAACAGACAGACACACAGACAGACAAACAGATGGGTTTATCACTTTTCTTGTTCTATTTCTTTTAGCATTTCAGAGAATGTAATGAATTGGACATTAAATTACAAGAATTGCTTGATACTGCCTGTAATGAAACTCAACTATCATGTGCTGAGAAAAGAGTGATTTTGGAGGTTTCTAGGTACATCAATTCATCCATCCATTCATTCATTTGTCCATCCATTATCAGGTTATACACAATGCAGAAGAGTTGTCAAGACTCTACATCTCAATATCCTATTCTACAGTACATCACTACAAAAGAAGAAATGGTCAGTAAAACAAGTATTAGTAATACTTAAAAAAATATTTCCTTTTTCTATTGTATAGCCTTCTTTTGACATAGTGTTGACATGGCAACCGAGACAAGTTGCTGAGCAACTGTGTTTAATTGACAGTGCTCTATTTTGTCAAATTGAGAATAAGTAAGTTCATTATTATCACTAATAACAGGGTTATCCTCTTCAAATTCAGTGAACTACTCCGTCATATGAGACACAAAGGTGAAGACAAAGTAGAAGTTGCTCCTAATTTAGTGAGAATGATTCAACATTTCAACAGAGTATGTGCTAGTTATTTTCTTTATCTAAATGGTTACATAATATTAGATGTCTGTATTTTGGATGTGGGCTGTTGCTAAGCAACAAAATGAGATGAATCGATGTGCAGCAATAGAGTTTCTTATCTCATTGGGGATGGAGTGTTATCAACTTAATAATTTTATGAGTATGATGCAAGTATTGGGAGCATTGGAACATAGTAGTGTGTTGAGATTTTACAGCTGTTTTGATTTATTGTCAAAAACAGTGAGTCTCTATTCATCCATTGATCCACCTGTCTATATATTCATCCATCCATTCACCTGTTATATATCCATTGATCTACCTGTCTATATATCCATCCATCCATTCACCTGTTATATATCCATTGATCTACCTGTCTATATATCCATCCATCCATTGATCCACCTGTCAGATATATCCATCCATCCATTCAATCATTCATCCATCCATTTGTCTGTTCAATTTTTTTAGGCCAAGATGCATCATAAAACACTGCAAAAATTAGGCAGTATAGACGGACGATATAAAGAATTGAAAACAGCTATTAGAAGGTAATTATTGTAAATTGCACAATTGTATTGTGTACTTGTGTCTCAGAGCCCAGCCACCTCTGTTACCATATTTGGCATTGACAATGAATGATTTAATTTGTGTATCAGAAGGAGCTCCCACGTATCTTGAAGGAAACCTCATCAATTTTGCCAAATTGAGAAGAGTATGTCCATTCAACTATCTATCCATCCATCTATCCATCCATCCATCAATTTATCCATCAATCCATCCATCCATCCATTAATCCATTTATCCATCCATTAATCCATTTATCCATCCATTCATCTACTAATCCATCCATTACAGTACACAAGAATCATACATAGTGTATTACAACATCAGAAAGATCCTTATGAATTTCCTGTTATCCCTGCGGTAAATCCTAAAAATTTATTACCATTACCATTTAAAATTTTGTACAGATCTCTAAAGTTCTACTAAGCACAGAATTACCTGGCGATGAAAGTGTTCTTTACGAGTATGTAGATCAAATAAGTGATAAACCATCACCTCCTCCATATGCTACCCCTTAATTAATTAATTACTTAATTAAAAATAATAATTTTTTACTTCATTATATACATTATATAATTATATCTGTATATGTGCATGTGTGTATGTGTGTTGTGTGATAGTATCGGAAACGTTTATTTTTATTAAAACAATTTATAAAGTGTTCATTTTCTGCTTGCTAAATTTTGAATTGCATCTTCCAACATATTTTACCATATAAAGCAATGGGCAGTGTTATACCAGCCTTGACTTAACAATATCTGACCATTATAGCTCAAATCTAAGATAAATGTAGTTTGAAAGTGAGGACAACTTCCAGCAACCAAGATCATCTCATTGATAGACAAGATTTATCTTGTAATGCACACAAGTATTGTTATACTAGAGATACTCTCAGGTCTTTGTTACCAAGCGACAAAGGTGGACTAATACTTTGATGAGCAATTGATATTTCTTAACAGGTTGGAAATAATGACTGATCATTTCAAAATATCCTATGTATGTCATTTTTATAGAGTACGTATAAACAATAACATCTCGATAGAGCTATGTAATACTAACATTTCCTTCTCATGACATTATTTTTCCTAATGTCTTTAAGTTATCTCTCAAAATCTAATAGAATTAACTTGTCAATTGATAGCATTTACAATTATATCACAACCTTTATCTCAGCCTCTTTATGGCTTCCAGTCAAAGTGGTTTCTAACAAGTCAATAACTCCAGTTGATACTCTAAGAGATGAACCCTCGTCTTTGAGAGATTCCAAAAGGGACAGAGCAGATTCGTGATCACCAACTGATATCAATCCTCTTATACGACAATTTAAATCAAACTAGAAGAAACAAATGTGCATATTTGTTGAAAGAACAGCTGACAAACCAGTTTGACCAGTCAGACTACTAAATCAATAACAATACCTTCTTATTAATGGGTGTGGTTTCATTTAAATGGATCAGGACATCTTTAGCTCTCCCCATGTCTCCCTTTAAAACAAAACAAACTTTGGGTCAATTAAATATCTTATTTACCTTTTCAAGACAATATCTGACAAGACTATGATATGCTCTTATGCCTTCTCTGTAACTAAGTGCCAAACACTTGTCACAAAGGTCTTGAGCTTCTTCAGTCGTACCCTAGTAAGTTAGTAAATGTATCAAAGTTTGATATATTTATTTCACTTGTAAGAGGTGTCCAAATACAGCTAGTACATATGATAGACCATTTGGTTCTAATTCATCCATCAATAACTGCTGAAATGTTTTGACAATTCCTGTAACAAATATCAGTACATAGATAGAAAAGTATTCCAGAATGTCTATTCCCAAAATGTCTAATCCTATAACTTAAACTTTGCTCATTACCAATTAAGTGCTCCCCTCCTTTACATGTTTTAATAATCTCCATTGTCTGCTCCTAAGTCTATGAACCCAATGACGAAATAACCAACTATTATAACAATATTATATTATCACAACAACCTCTAGTTTCCAACACTATAGTACCTTTAACACTTTAGACATTTTAGGAGTAGACATATAGACCCTTTGTTCAATTAGCACTTTCTTTAAACATTTTGGGATTAGACATTTTGACTTATAGATGTTTTGGGATTTGACATACTGGGATGCTCCCTCCCATACATGGAATACTGTAAAGGTTCATGCTCTCTATGTCAACTTTCAATTCCCAAAATGTCAATGTCCCCAAAGGCAATTATAAGTTTAATTGTAAGTGTAAAATCACCATAAGTGCTATCTAGTGAGGGATATGTCTGAGAATGATACTCTATTATCTGATAACTTTATAAACTTACAAAGGCTCTGATAAGTTTATCTAAAAGAAATGAAAACTAGAAAAACATAAAAATAACATTTCTATAAATGGACTTTTTGGGATGTTGACATTTTGGGATGTTGACATTACGCACTGAACCAATTGCAAATAAAATATGTCCATTTGACTAAATGTATCCATTAAAAATCTATTTTTTAAAAAAAGGCATCCGTTAAAGATGATTAAGTAACCTTTTCCGTTTCTTTGTGAGAGAAAGGAATCCATTAGTACATTATATACTCTAACAGTTGGGAAGACACCATATTGTACCTGAAAATATAAACCAGCATGAAGTCCACCCACCAACTAAAGGCTTACTTTACGACTTATAATATGAAGAGCTTTCTGAGGTTCATTAACGCGTACACAAGCTCGAACAACTATTAAAGGCAAGCTAGATCGAGGCAAATTATAGCCTTTACGGAATCTGAGAGATAAAGATATGAATGGCAACATTGTGGTAATGATTTTGGTCATATAATAGGTATACTGTTAGTAATAACAGATAACTTACTCCAATAATGCATTCTCAGCTGTTTCAAGGTCTTCATTAGTATGTACATTATCAAAAATCTAAACAATAAAATAATCAAAAAAATAATAGAATTATTATGAGAGAACAAACATAAATATGTATACATACATGTATATGTACATGTACATAATAGACATGTTTGTATATATAATAGATACCTTAATTAAAGAGCTGGCTTTAGCATAACGACATCGTCGGACATTACTAATAAGTGATTGAGTATGAACAGCTAATTACAAAGAATATATCATAATCTTTATAAAATTATACTAAAGAATCCGTACCTAAATCAATTGAGTTTCCTTCCTTTTCTTGTTGTATTTTCCAAACAGTCACGCCCCGGACAGCATTAGATAATAGTCCTCTGGTTGCTATGGAGATAAAGACACATCCCACTTTTGAAAAGACGCAATTTATAAAAAATTAGTGACAAAAGTTTGGTAAAAATGATGATAGCCTGAACTTATCTTCAATGATATTACTTACAAAAATATATTTCTAATTGTAAATAACACTGAAGATATCCGTACTTACGTATGAAGACTTGTTTATTCAAGAAAGAAGTCTTGGTTCTAAAAATAGTCCTCAAACTAAGAGGAGCGGCTAAAGATAAAAATGCTTCCATAGGAATTGTATATTATATATTCATGACAACTTTGACCAACCAATGGGTGGAGTTTGCATGTGGAAACTCAACTATAATTATACTATGCTAAATAATATTAATGATTTTATTAATGTGGAATACACTTTCATAGAAATATAGTCCTTTTATAAACAAGAAATAATTATTTTTATTATAATAAATAAGATCACCACAGTTTGTACCAGTGTCTTAACACATTCAGTGGTAGTGTCATAAACTTATTATTCATGGTCAAGATATTGAAGATCACAAAGCATTCATAAAAGTTAGATGATATATAGAGTCTGTCTTTTTGAACCATTATAAAAGTGATAGCATATCATATGATCTAATATAAATACACAATTAACTATGTGTGACTTAAAAGAATTTTAACTTAATGTTTATAAGATTGTTTCTTTTGTTGTGGTTCCTATAAAATTAAACAATGATAAAAATGACTGTAATTAGTAGTGTTGTTCTAGTTTGCTTAAAACATAGCTTTAGTTTTAATTATTAATTTTTAAGTCTTTAGTTCAACGATACCAGTAATCATATTCATAGCAATCGTTAATGAGATTCATAAGCGTACACTGTCGTGCCCCACAAGAGCATGAAGACAAAATCGTAAGTACATATAAAAGGAAACCAAAACAGTCTTGGTTGCCAGTGTGTTGTAGGCCAGCGTCTGCAATGCATCATGACCTCTGAGATGGTTACCAGCATACTCTTCGGAGTATCCGAAAGGCGGACTAGGATACGGCTGGTAGTCTCCCTTTAAACGAGATGAGGCTTGGTGTATTGTAGTCCCGGTTTAGTAATGACGATGATTTATTCCCGAAGCTAGAAACCCAGTACGGCTGGTTCGAAGTTAGGGCGACGTTCCAGCCAGGATTACCTCGTCTTCGGACGAGGGTTACCAAGCCAGGTGGCGGTCCTAGCTAGCAATAGCAGGGAATCCTGGAGCCTAAGTGGAAGCCTGCGTGGAATTGAGTCACGAAAGATCGTTTGGGCAACACACAAGGGTTTTTTTTTGAAATTATAATTTTATTTAATTATAAACAAATCTAATTATCTATTTATAAATCTATTTTAAGAGTATTAAAGAATAGTCAGTAAGGATGTTCAGGGTGAGTCAGTTGGATCATATGAGTAACACAACTACACCTTTAACAATGACCATTGTCATTTAACAAAGACCTACATAGCTATTATCACAAAAAATTTGAAGTGATTTCATTTTTTAAATTCTGTAAAAAAAACAAAAAGATTTCATTAATTTACATGTATATTTACTAGTAGAACAAAGGGGATTATATAAACATTTTTAAAAAGATAATGCAACATTTTAGAGAGGTGATACTAATGTCACTTAACAAGGACTATATAGCTATCATCATAAAATATTTGAAGCAATTTCATTCTTTAAAGTCTTTAAAAAAACAAAACGAGTTCATTAATTTACATGTACATTTACTAGTAGAACAAAGGGCATTATATAAACATTTTTAAAAGGATAATGAAACATTTTAGAGCAGTAATACTCATGTCATTTAACAAGGACCTATATAGCTATTATCACAAAAAATTGGAAGCGATTTCAATCTTAAAAGTCTGTAAAAAAAAGACAAAACGAATTCATTAATTTACATGTACATTTACTAGTAGAACAAAGGGGATTATATAAACATTTTTAAAAGGATAATGCAACATTTTAGAGCAGTAATACTCATGTCATTTAACAAGAACTTATATAGCTATCATCACCAAAAATTTTGAAGCGATTTCATATCTTCAAGTCTTTAAAAAAACACAAAACAATTCATTAATTTACATGTACATTTACTAGTAGAACAAAGGGCATTATATAAACATTTTTAAAAGGATAATGCAACATTTTAGAGCAGTAATACTCATATCATTTAACAAGGACCTATATAGCTATTATCACAAAAAATTTGAAGAGATTCCATTCTTTAAAGTTTGTAAAAAAGACAAAACGAATTAATTAATTTACATGTACATTTACTAGTATAACAAAGGGGATTATATAAACATTTTTAAAAGAATAATGCAACATTTTAGAGCAATAATATTAATGTCACTTAGCAAGTACCTATATATTTATTATCACAAAAAAATTTGAAGTGATTTCATTTTTTAAAGTCTGTAAAAAAAGACAAAACGAATTTTTTAATTTACATGTACATTTACTAGTAGAACAAAGGGCATTATATAAACATTTTACAAAGGATAATGCAACATTTTAGAGCAGTAATGTACATGTAAATAAATGAATTTGTTTTGTTTTTTTACTGTCATTATTTGTGTAGGCGTACATGAACTTTTGGCGTAAAAGTACTGTTGGATGGAGCATAGGCAATGTACTATTGGATTTTACTAGTGGAACATTGAGTATCTTACAAATGTTTCTTATCTCTTATAACTATGGTAACTATTTGTCTATCTTATTGGTCTATCTATCCATTAATATCTTCTGTGTATCTATCCTCATCCATAGGCAGAGGAAGCTCAAAAAAGTTGGGGGGGGGGGGGGGGGGGGGGGCTGAACATATTTGTACACAGTTTCACATGCAAAAGTATACATTTTAAAAATGAGAATTAAAATATTTTCTTCGTTCATCTTTTTTTTGAACAAACTCCTTGGCAAGTTCTTGCAGGTCTACTAGTAATAAATGTTAGAATGCAAAATGAGTTACTCTGTGCAAAAGTTAGGGGGAGGCTCTGCCCTCCCTTTATAAAAATTGGGGGGGGCGTCAGCCCCCTTCGCCCCCACCCTCAGCCGCCTATGTCATCCTTTTTTTCATCCATTCAGATGACTGGAAGTCTATTTTTGGAGATCCTACTAAATTTGGTCTAGGTGCCTTTTCCATATGTTTTGATCTTTTTATGACACAACATTATATTCTCTATCGCCATCCGCCAGCTTCAAAAGAAGGGTATAGTAAAATTGATTCCAAATGGAATTCCACAAACCCAGAGACTAGACCATTACTAGGAGATGACTCAGATGATTTTACTCCATCTTTCTTTACAAAAGTCAAAGCTGAAGTTGCATTGGTTCTAGTTAAGTTAAAGTTGAGATCATCAGTATCTGATGTTGGACCACATTCTCCTTAACTTAGTATCGTTATTATAATCGTTTATTATACTTATTTCTCTAGTTTGATTGACTTTATTTTAATGCAACTTGAGCATTTATTTCTAATGTTAATATTTGTCTTGATATCCTTAGCATTAGCTAAAATTAATATAAAAAAAGATAGTAAGAAAAAACTATATATTTCTTCTCTTAACACTACGATATTACAATGTCATGTACTGTAATAAGAGGTAATAGATATAAACATGTACATGTTTATCTGTACATGTTACATGTATTTAAGTAATTGGGTTGCCATAACAAGAATGCAATAAAAAATTAAAGGAAGGGGTTAAAAATATTTGGATAACCTTCTCCAGCTAATATGGCTGTTTGTGAATTGATAAAGTTGCCAGTCTCAGATAGACAAGTAAACGTATTTGTCATCTGCTTAGATACACCTGACTCGTCTCAAAATATACTTGATCGAAATCTTGGAACAGGGCTAGCATCAGCCATTATATGTGTTAAAAAAATGGTTGATCAAGGAGAAGTGGATCTAGTAGTAGTTTGCAGTGGTAAGGAGAAGACATTTATGGCTGGAGCTGATATCAAAATAGAATTGAAATTTATAGGAACAAATGGAATGTTAAGGTACTGCCCAGCCGCCCACATGTAACACGAAAATTGTTCATTAAATGTTACACTCTTCTATATTTTTGTAGGTCATGTACTGACTGTATTCAACTCAACTCTATAATGTGTGCACTCGAGACACTATCCATTCCAACTGTTGCTGTAATCAATGGAACAATATTAGGAGGAGGACTGGAATTAGCCTTGTCATGTGACTATCGTGTGGCAGACAGGAAACATTGTCGGCAGTTAGGACTACCTGAAGTGAAGATAGGTGTTCTACCTGGTAAATATTAGTACATATTTTTATTATCGTACTCATTGTGTTATTGATAGGTGGAGGAGGATGTTTTCGTTTGCCGTATTTAATAGGATTACGTCGTGCTATCTCTCTTATTGTCTCGGGACAGTCTATTGGAGCAAAGAAAGCCCTTCAGTTTGGGATCGTGGATGCTCTATGGTCTGAGACTCAATCCCATTCCAAGCAGTTTGGGTATGAGTATGATTGGATTGAAGAGCTTTTACAGTGCATTAAGAAAAGAAAAATTGGAAAACGAAAATTTGAGATAACGCAGAGAGATAAAGAGGTGAATTTGAGTAGGAAGTCTGTTCAATTACCTGAGCTATCTGAAGAATCTCTTTGTGATGAGATACCTTTGTCTTGGGTCAAATCCAATATGAAGATTCGAGTAAAGTATAGCACTCGTTCAACAAGAAATCTATCTTTCTTGTCTCCACTTCAACACCTTTACAATTATCTCTTGTATGTCATAACTGTTATACAGTTGTGGCGTAAGGTCAAAGGTCGTATGCCATCCCCTTACATTGCACTACAGACAGTGTGGCAATGTTATAATGCCACTACGGTATATGATGCAGTCATGTACAGTGCTACAGGGTTTACTAAATTATGTCTGACAGCTGAAAGCAAAAGTTTAATGTCTCTTTTTCTAAGTGCTCGTCAACTTAAAAAGGATGCTTTAAGTTATGGTATTCCACGAGATAGTCAGCAAGAAAAGACGATTGACTCTATTTTTGCTATTGTGAGCTTATCTGGTTTGCAGTATGCATCTGCATTTATTCAGAGTCTTATTTACGCTGATATGAATGTTATCGTAATCACGTTAGGTGCAGGATATTCTCTAAAAAATAAGTTGAGAAATCTTATTGGAGACCATTTCAATTATGCTGTCAAACGAGGTCACATGACTCAGGAAGAAGTGAATCAAAAAATAGTCAATAAGTTGACGGTTTGGACGAGTGCCAATGTTTCAGTTGCAGAGCGAGGAAAAGATGACTGTGTATTGGTGAACATGGTATTTCAAGATGACTTGCTCCCAGAAGTACTAGCATTAAAAAATCTCATCAAAGAGAAGGTAATAGAACTGTCATGTGACTCTCATGTGACTCATCTTGATACTTTCAGGTACATATCCTAGCCTGTTTAAATGGATGTTCTTTTTCTCTTCCGGAGTTCTTGCCTATTCATCTTGCTGACCCACTAAGAAAGAATACACTTTGTATTGAGATATGTACTCGTGAGGAAAAATCAAAGGTCAGACAAAGGTCATATCATTATGTTGTACTTAAATATTTTTAGAGTTTCGATGACGTTCATTTAGCTGCTAAGTTGGTGTCTGGTTTGGGTAAGACTCCGGTTGTTACTCCCTTGTTATCAAATGTTGGATGGAGACTAACACTATCTCATTGGTCATTAGTTGCTGAGCTTTGTACTTGTTGGGATATAAATCCTAAATCGATTGATAATGCTCTATTGGAAGCTGGGTTCAGTAAAGGACCAATAGCCACTATGAAACAGGTAATACTAGATAACAGTTTTATTGATCTCTCTCTCTCTCTCTTTAGTTTGATAAAGATGTTCTTCAATATATTATAAATGAAATAAATGAAGTTGATTGTCAACCTCTCAAAGAATATCTCGGTTTAGACACAGCTTCCAAAACAAGGCTTTTGATAAATGAACCACCCTCATCAATAGCATTGTTTGTGATCGTTAACATGGTCATAACATCACACGAGATTATCTCTTCAAAATTTGCTCCCTCCGTTGATGCAGTAGATTTTATTGCAGTATCAGGATTAGTTCAATTTCCACCTACTGAAGGAGGTCCTCTGAGTTATTCAAGGAAAAGAGATCAGTATGGAATACGTGGTGTGCATGCTATGTTAAGTGTTTTTCCATGGAATTATCCACTAAACAAAATAAAAGATCGTCTTTTAAAGAGAGTTGATCGAATACCACCTCATGCTTTGGAGGCAGAGAGTAGTCTCCTCACTAACAAAGAGTTATATGATATCGGACCAACAAAGGGTCTGGAAAACTCTGGTTCTCTCATCTATCCGTTGCCATTTCATACTTTTATGATAGAATTTCTCTCTTACGTGCTTATATTATTGGGGCTATTCCCTCTTATTGTTTATTCATACATTGACGTGCCACCTTTTATACCATTGTTTTGTCCCATTTCTATAACGTTAGGATTGTTTTGTTTGTTTTACAGGTTTTGTTTAAGTTCTATCTTATTTGATAGAGCACTGAAAAGACTAAAAAAGGAATGTTTGTGATTATTATTATTACTTTTATTAATAATAATATTATAATGTCTCATTAAGATGGTTATCACTCCATTTTTGCTGCCTCAGCTTTTTCTTTTTCTCTCTTCTTAGCTTCTAACTCTTCTTGATATTTTTTGATGAGGACATCAACTTCATCTCCAGGTAAGACTCTAATGACTGTCTTCTCTTCACCTTCCTTTCCTTCTCTTGTCAATGTGGCTAGCTCAACTGAAAAGCAACAAAAAAGAAACTAATATAAATAAATGTTCAAGTATTCCTCTTTCAGTATTGATAACTTATTTATTCTATACATCCATTCATCAGTTTGTACATCTCTCTATAGATCCATTCATCAGTTTGTGTATCTCTCTATACATCCATTCATCAGTTTGTGTATCTCTCTATATGTCCATTCATCAGTCCATCCATCTCTTTATATATCCATATCCATTATTAGTCCATCCATTTATCCAGACCTTTCTCAGAATTTAGTTTGGTACTATCCAATGTTTTGTGAAGTACTTTCACAGCTAAATCTAGTGCATCTTTCAATGTTATTTCATCTTTGTATTCTTGTTTTAACATAGATATGGCAGCTTGTTGATTATTACCAATACAAGTAGCCTTCCAGCCGCCATAGTTCCCGCTAGGATCACTCTGATAGAGCTGAAACTGATAATGTGGATCCCAACCCATGAACAAAATAGATACACCAAACGGACGAAGTCCTGTGACAGACAGACAAATAGACAATGAACAATGGAGATTCTTCTGACCTCCAAATTGAGTATATTGTTGTTTCAGATCACATATTTGCATAACCAGCTGCTCGCATGGAATGCACTCTTGGTATACCAATTGATATCTAATTAAAAGTGGGTGTGGCAATGGGTTAGGTCAACATGTGCTGACAAACCTTTGAGCTGTTTGTCGCAAGTAATTAGTTAGGACATTAGCATCAGATGTGATCCCAGCCACGCTGCATGCCATATTGCTAAGAAACAAAAAGTTTAAGAGACACTTCATTATAAACAATTATTTTAAGTAATTACTGGGTCTTACTCTTGAAGACGATATATTTTCTCTGAAAACACAACATCATCTAAAAGTTTGTTTGTATTTTTTCTCTCTGCTGCTAATAAAACTCCATCGGTTGCTAGGATACCCAGACAAGTGCCAGCATGACCAATAGCTTCCATAGCATACTCAACTTGATACAATCTCCCTGCAAGACATTGTATAATAATGAAAGATAAAAAACTTGCTTACCTTCAGGAGAGAATATGGTAGTTTTTGTATCATATCTCCTGGCCTGTAAAATTAAAGAATAATTACTTCATAAATATTTCAGTTTACCATTTTTTGCTTGACTATCTACAACGTGCAGTTTACGAGTTAACAAAGGGTTAAATTAAAAAAGGGGGCTAGGCAAAGATTGTAGATTCCTTTTAGTGAAGACAATTGATGGAGGACGAGTTTCGTGTGTTCTGAGTCTTCAAATGAGATAGAGACAACAGAGAACGGAAGATCAAAGATAGAGAGAAATAGACTAACACTTTAACTATTTTCAACAGAGAGATATCTAATAGATACGATAAACAGACGGGAGTACACTTACCAGTCTA
This sequence comes from Xestospongia muta, assembly GCA_963693285.1. Lineage (NCBI taxonomy): Eukaryota > Metazoa > Porifera > Demospongiae > Haplosclerida > Petrosiidae > Xestospongia > Xestospongia muta. The sequence goes on from OY848928.1 coordinate 434,027, forward strand.
AACACACACACGCAAGATCGAGGGAGGGAGAGAAGGTATGGCCACATCGAACTCGACATCGCTACAAAGATTAGCTGGAGAGTTGAAAAGTTTACACCAAGAACCTGTTGAAGGTTTTATAGTGACCCTACCTTCTGAAGAAGACTTGTATACTTGGCATGTAGCCATATTTGGTCCTCCCGACACTCCCTACCAGGGAGGGTACTTCAAAGTAAGCCTATCCCTTTCATCAATCATTAATTGTCTTCGTCTAACTAGGCAGAAATGAAGTTCCCAGTCGATTATCCTTACTCACCACCAAAACTCAAATTCCTCACACCGCTCCTTCATCCTAATGTTTATTCTGTAAGTCTCTGCCCACTTTGACATGATCTTTGTCTGAGTGTTGTTGTATTGAACTGTTATAGCATTTTGATTGAGGGTTACTCTCCATTTTTGTGTCTTAGGATGGCGAGCTGTGTGTTTCTATTTTACACCCTCCTGGTGAGGACATGTTGAGCGGTGAACTACCTCAAGAGAGGTGGAATCCAACGCAAAGTGTTAGGTATCTGATAACGGAAAGGATGTGCCAAGTTTTTATAATTTATTTGTTACAGGACAATATTACTTAGTGTAATATCATTATTAAACGAACCAAATACCTTCTCAGCCGCTAATGTGGATGCTTCGGTTTTGTACCGCAAATGGAGGGACAGCCGAGGAAAAGATAAACAGTATATCGATATTATCAAGTGAGAAAGAGAGAGACATGTAATACATTCTTACAATTAGAAATAAATAAATCATTATATACTGAAAGTAATCAAAAAGAAGTAATATCCTTTGATCTTTTATACATTCAGGAAACAAGTCGAGACATCACTTAAAGAAGCAGAGAAGGACAATGTCCACGTACCACAGACACTAGAAGAATACACAGCTACAGTTAAAAAACAGACAAAACATTCAGCTAGCAATAGCGAAGTAGACGACGTTTTAGATTTTGACGATGACTACATGGAAAGTACTACTGAGGACGAAGAGGAAGAAGACTGTATTGAAGAAGGTAGTGACGAAGAAATGAACTGCGAAGTGGACAGTGGAACAGCTTAAGACCACACCTACTTGCTAGTAATCATGTTTTCCTTTATTACATGTATCCAGTTTCTCTAATTAATACCCATACTGTGCTTGTTGTTTACGTATTGTTATCTCAATTTCAATGATTTTTTTGTAGGATAAATTTATATTGTCCAGATAGTACTACGTATTTCTTTATTTGTTCTATATTTGATATTTTTATCAGTAAACCTAGTATATATATTATATGTTCCATCTTTGTAATTCATTGTTTAAGTACATGCATTATTGCAAAAAAACAATCTGTCCTTTTTAAAACAACTCTTGTCTACTACACCCTCCATTAAACCCCAACATTGCATGTTTACCAGACCCTCTTACAAATCCAAAATTAACATGTTTACTGGACCCTTCATGTAAAAGGTGGCCTACAACATTCAACTATTACTTTTTAAAACAAGTTATTATTATGCAGAATACATTATTAATGCACTAAGATTGTAATAATTGGTTATTGCCTAAACAACCCTCATAAATTTTACAGCTCTACTGTGCTCTAGTTTAAGATGTTTGAGAAAAGGTCTCAACAAAAGACGAAACAACCTGTTTGAGTTTATCTTCTGTTTCTTGAGAAAGTTGTCCATCTTTTCTAATAGTTTCTAGAAGATCTTTTTGCGAAGAGCGGAGATGGTCAAGGAAAGCAGTCTCAAATGAAGTAATCAGAGAAGGATCAACCTTATCTAAGTAACCTCTCACACCGGCATAGATAACAGCTACTTGTTCTTCAATGGCCATAGGAACTAGGAGAGAGATATGTTCTATTTTAAAGATTCCACTGTGCACTTACTATACTGTCCTTGTTTCAACAGCTCTGTCAGACGAACTCCTCTATTTAAAAGTGCCTGAGTAGCAGCATCCAGATCAGAGCCAAACTGAGCAAATGCCGCCACTTCTCTGTATTGAGCCAGTTCCAACTTCATTGTACCAGCGACCTGTACAAAGAGTAAAATAAGACATTTAAGGGGATTCAAAGACTCTATACCTGTTTCATAGCCTTAATTTGAGCAGCTGAGCCTACACGACTGACAGAGAGACCGACATTGATAGCTGGACGTATACCTTTGTAGAACAACTCGGTCTCCAAGAAAATCTAATGAAATTCCAAGTCAAATAACTTTAGTACAAATTAAATGTAATATACATACATACCTGTCCATCTGTGATAGATATGACGTTAGTTGGAATGTAAGCAGATACATCACCAGCCTGAAAACAAGTCATGTTTCTACAAGAAAATGTGATCAAAGAATACCTGCGTCTCAATAACAGGGAGAGCAGTAAGTGATCCCCCTCCATAATCATCGTTCATTTTAGCTGCTCTCTCTAGGAGTCGAGAGTGAAGATAAAATACATCACCCGGATAGGCTTCTCGACCAGGTGGACGTCGAAGAAGAAGAGACATCTGACGATAGGCAACAGCCTTGGGGGAGAAGGGAGAGTGTAAAAATTTGAACTGGATAATCAGTCAAAAATTTACCTGTTTGGACAAGTCATCATATATGATTAAAGCATGTTTTCCGTTATCTCTAAAAAATTCTCCCATAGCACAACCAGAATAAGGAGCTAGGTACTGCAATGGAGCAGCATCAGATGCAGTAGCACTTACAATAATTGTGTATTTCATAGAATCTAAGAAAGAAATGGACAGCCATTACAAGGATATCCACTCACCAGTATCTGTTAGTCTTTTAACTAGCTGAGCTACTGTGCTTCTCTTTTGACCAATAGCAATATATATACAGTAAAGTTTTTTCTCTATAGAAAATAAAGGTCATTATGAAAGTGGGTGTGGTTTCACATCAAGCCACACCCATCATCTATACTTACTTTCATCTGTTCCATCGTTAAATCTCTTCTGATTAATAATAGTATCAATGGCAATGGCTGTCTTGCCAGTCTGTCGATCACCAATGATCAATTCACGTTGACCACGCCCAATAGGAACCAAACTATCAACAGCTTTAATACCAGTTTGCATAGGTTCGTTAACAGAAATACGAGGTATAATACCAGGGGCTTTGGTACCAACACGAGCTCGGTTAGTTGTACTTATGGCACCCTGAGAGTGAGTGTGCATGTGTGAGTGAAAGAGAGTAGAAGGGAGACATGATTAATGAATTATCTACTATTAACAATAGAACATATTATTGTCATCACAATAAAGTACAATCTATATGCACACGACAGACTATTCATCTATTATACTACTGTCTGTCCATTAAATCAAAACATGTATCCATTACAAACTGACCTTTCCATCAATAGGATTACCTAAAGCATCCACTACTCTACCGAGAAGGGACTCACCCACGGGAACATCTACAATGGCTCCGGTTCTTTTAACGATATCCCCTTCTATGATAAGTTTATCATTACCAAACACAACCACGCCTACATTGTCTGGTTCCAAATTTAAAGCCATACCCTAATTAGAATTAACAACAGGGTCTTACTCAATAATAAATGATCACCATCTTTACCTTTAATCCACTAGAAAATTCCACCATCTCATCTGCTTGGATATTTTTGAGACCATAGACACGAGCAATACCGTCGCCAACACTAAGGACACGCCCAGTTTCTTCAAGTTCCGTCTTGTCATCAAATCCAAGTATTCGTTGTTCAATGATATGTGATACCTCAGCACTTGAACCTCCTGAAACAGACTAACTATTTATGCATTATAACTAGTGATAATTACCAGCTGCACATTTTACAGATTGTAAGTGGAAAGCTCTTTGCCTCACCTAATAAAAGAATAGATTTATGAATACTTTTAATATAATAGTTTGTAAATATGACTGCATTGATAGGCTTGCAAATATTTGGTCTTTATTGCTCGCTTGCATAGAACTCACAAGATGAGATGATCTGAGCAGTGTTCTACCAGTGGAGAAAAGGGCTCTAAATGACATCATCTTGTTAAATAGTCTATAAATAAGTTTGAGAGAGAGTTTCTATTGTAAAGGACAACCTCTGCAATGGCTGCCAGGAGATTATCTATTGCGCATGCGCAGACGAAAACCCCACGTGGAGAGCATCCATATGGATAATAATTATTCATTCATTGGATAAAAAATTAATAACTTATAAATAATTGGGTAATTTCCATTTCATATCCACTCTAAAAACAGGCTGTGAAATAAGGGGAGCTATATAATAATAATAATAATAATAATAATAATAATGACAGCAAACACATACCTATACTTTCCGAATTTGAAACTGTGCCACTTTTCATTGCAGCAATAATTGAATTCACTGTCGATTGTGGACCAGTAGTCTATTGATAGTAATAAAATAACACATGAGCATTCATAAAACTGGACTGACTAGTTGCAATGTACTAGAACTGCCAGTCAAACTGGTTTGAGTCATTGGAGGCCATATAATAACAAGATGATCTCGTATTGAATCTAGAAATTGCTGAAATCTCTCTTGAAGTTCAAGAGCTTCACTTGTAAGACCAAAGAGACAGAGAGCATTAAGAAGACTACCAATTTCATCTAACAAATAATGTAATGGCAGATTTTGTTGATGTTCTTTATACCTTGAGTGTGATCAGCTCTCGTGACAATGTCCTTAAGAGTGTCCATCAATGCCACATCCTCAAATTGACTACCCTCTTTTAAACTGTATTTCTTTCTCTCTGCTTTACGACGGTTCTTGGCAGACTTACTGAAATACATGTTTTATCATGTGATTGTCACATGACTCAATTGTCTTACGCTGATGTTCGTGTTGCACGAGAGGAGGAAGTGGTTAATTGACCAGTAATACTACTTGTATCAGAGAAAAGATCTGCTTCTTTTTCATCAACAGCATATGTCCCATCTAAAAATAAAAATAAATAGTTTTATTTAGAAATTACACATATCATTTGTTTACCTAAAATGGCTTCCATTTTTTTGCTCTTTTCTTCTCTAACTATTTGCAATCTTGAGCAATGTTGAAGAAACAGATCTTGTTGTGTCTCCATTAATAGAAGATGGTTTCTTTGAGCTATCAATTCATGAGACAGACAAAATAACTCAATAATAATAACAACAACAACAACAATAATAATAATAATAGATTATATCTACTAACCTTCAAGTAATCCTGGTTTAACAAGTTTGTCAATCAAGTCAGTCCGGTTATATAAATGTATCTACATATATGCCAAGTAAAGAGAGTGTGACAGCTAAATTGGTATTTACTTACGAGTCGCAACGCTTCTTCCCAGGCTCCGCCCTCTACTGACACAGTCACAGCCCCTTCAATATCCTATATTAAATACATTGGATTAAATAAAAGGTAGCTAATTTATGCTGACCTCAGCATAATCAAGGAGAATTCGAGCAGCAGATGAAAATTGATGTAGAGATTTGAGATGATCTGTATAATAGACAGAATGATATCTTTGTTATCACTACGTCTACTACAATGTACTGGCTATTTTCCTAGCAATGATATGTCTGTGTCCTTCATCATGACCCAACTGAGCTGATAGAATAAAAACAAATTCCCAAATCCCAGCTCTTTCAAATGCAGCCATTGATAGCTCTAACTCACCACAACTTTGATAGACTGAGAGATAGAGAGAGAGGACTAACAGAACAATGGTTACTATATTCCTACCAATAGCTGCCTCTTTATAGTGGCCATTGTCTGCCAAATACTCTCCATATAACTTACTGATCACATGACACTCATGTGATCCTTTATCAGTGAAAATCTTCAGAGCTGATTTATATAATTTTTGTTCTTTTATAAGTTTTAAACACTCATCAAATTTGTCAGGAACTAGATACAAAATGGACAGATGATATTGGGTAAATGGACACATACCACAATGACTAATATTCACTAGTGCCTTCTCATATCTCTTTAAATACTTATCAATACGATATCGTTGATAATGTAGTGGTAGCTTCCGTAACTCATTAAGGAAAGGGAGGTACTCTTTGGGGTCCTGATGTAATCAATAAAGTGATGATAATCCTGATTAAGAAAAAATTACTTTTTGACTTTTTTCAGCAACTGTTAAAACAAGAGAGAAGTCATAGAGTCCTAAGGCAACATCATATAACTGATTAATATCAACCAATACCATAGTGTATTTTAAAGCCTCATCTACAGTGACCGATTCTCTAGGGGAACCTGGACTATCTGTGCATGTAAGAGAGGAGAGAGTTTGAGGGAGCGAGAGTGAACCAGTATTTCTTTCATACTCGGTACCTCTTAGCTCTTTAATCTTTAGGAGTACATTGTCTAATTCTTGAGGAGTTTTACATATATATGTTGTGAGTATTGTCAGTAGAAATCTGTTTATTCAGGGAGTATAATAAATACATTGATTGAGAAATATACCTTCTCTCTCCAGTCTCTAGTAGAGCTTTTCTAACAGCATCACACACTGTATTGACTTTTGAATGGTCAACAGGCTCATTCCTAGACTGCCTCTGACTGGGCTCAGACCCAGGAATTGGGTACATTGTTTGAGTAATATCTTCATTTCTATAGACAAAAATAAGTAATAGAGTTGACCACACACTCTAGACATTCTTACCGTAACTCTGTAAGAAAAAGATTAATAAAATTTACGTCATTTAATTGTTCTACAAATTGTTGAGTGTGAGAAAGAAAGGCAGCCATATTGTGATCACAAAGTAGATTCATATTGATACGATGTTTACGCATAATCAAAAATGCTCTATCATATTCAAATCTAAAAATGACATCATAATGATGTAATAAGTATGACATCTCCATGGCAACCCACCTATCTAAATGATATCGTATTAAACTCAGAACTAAAGCTCTCGGAGAGATAGTTTCCAAATTACCTCGAGGCATCTGCAATACTACTTTAATATCATATGGGACCACAGTAACAATACGAGCTCCTCTTTCTACTCGTCTAATAGTTTCATCCCAGATCCCATCCTCAGAAGAGAGCTCTGTTAGAGCTAAAGAAAAGATAATAAATTAAATTGAGTTAAAATATGAACAGATCATCCATCCATCAATAAGCCTGTTCATCATCTGCCCGTCTGTCCATACATCCATTCATGAAAGTTAGTAATAATTTGTAAGTTTCTTTACTTGAGGGATCTAGATGAAGACTCAAACATCTTAAAGTGTGAGAATCAGTTGTTAAAATAACAAACTCATTGTGGACAGCAAAAGACGTACAGTTAGAAGAAACCTATGGTGGAATGTTACTATAAATAGATGATACCTCTTGTTACTATAAATAGATGATATATCATTGTTACTATAAATAACATATATATTAATTTTATAACCTTAGTATTATTAACATACAATTGACGTCTCTTTGTGCTCAAACCAACAACACATTCCTATAGAAAATATTTGTCATAAAATATAATTAAAATAATCATATATATAAACCTGATCTTGAAACATGTTTAATGAAATGTGGTCACATGACATACCACCAAAAGTCACATGATTACCGTTAGGTAAAACCCAAGGGCTTAAGGAATGATCTAAAAAATTAATCAAATTAAAATGACAGGGGCATATTTATTATTACCCTCGTTATATCTGAACACTCTACCATCTTGGAATTCTATAGCAACACTAGAAGTACCTGGGTTGCCATGGAGACAAAGGATATGGCCATCACACTTAACTCGGTTCCTGAAATAAAATAAAGATTATGTGCAAGAAGAAAAACTAACTTTTCAACAACAGTGAGTTTGTCTTCATTATTAGATATTTCTAACTCAACAATTGCATCAGCAAATTGGTCACATGATTGACATGTGATTCCAAGAAGTGTGCATTCTTTCCACCATACCAACTGTCGTAGATCATGAAGAACAAAAGACACGCCCCCATGATGTAGACTAATTAAAGCTAGTTAACACACTCGTCAGTGAGACAATGGAAATATGTACCAAGTCAGTTGAGATACTTTTGGTGATGTTGTGGCTCCTCCCACTTCCTTAAAATTTAAGAGACCCATCTGTCCATCTGTCAATACAACAATAACGTCATTAGGATGAGGGGGTGGAGCAAAGACAAGAAGAGAAATAGGAGAAGGAAAGGAGATCTCGTGGGCACTCATGGGAGGTGGAATAACCACATGACGAAATGGAGTGTAATTGAGAGTAGCTATAAACAATAGATAATTAATTAGATATAATTAGAGGGGCATACCTCCATCAATAACAGCAACTGGTGAGTTGTTATCAGGAGAGATGGATCCACTTGTAGCCATACCCCATTTCCAATCGTATATTATATAATGACCAGCTACAATTAAAGATTATAACAACAGAGGCAAGTAGAAATGGGTTGGTCATTACTTGAGAGCAATAGATGTAGTCTGAGTACCAATATAGGATCCCAAATAGCAGCAACTAATGAAGAGGTGTGACCAGTAGGTGTGGCTCCAGTGGGCTGCAGTTCCTGTTTTAGGTACCAGTGATAATTGCTACAACTCCACAATTGTACTATAAATAGAACATGTAGTCTAAATATAGTAACGACAAGAAATTACCTAATGTTTTAGACTCAGAGTCAGACTTAGACTCAGGATGTTTTTCTAACCAAATGGCCAGAACTGTGGAATCAGCATTCCAAAAAAGTTTATGTACTATCCACTCCAACTTCTCTGCTCTCAATGTAAATTCTCCATGTCTAAGTCCATTACTCTCGTAAAAGATAACATCATGACGATGAGGTTTTCTTTGGGTACTAGCAATAAGGTTTCCACTGGGACGCCAGTGAATGGCACACTCTAGTCCATCAGTGGATTCACTAGTGGAGTGGAGAGTGATGTCTCGTGTCCAGACACGAAGTTTGCGTGCACCTAAAAATAAAAAAATAAAAAAAATAAAATATACAGAAAATAATGAAAACATAACTGTTGCTATAGTAACCGAGTATTTACCTGTATTTGGTTCAATAGAAGAACAAACAAAGTATTCTCCATCTCCTCTCCAACTGATGCGAGGTTTTCTATCATCCCATGACATTGCAGGATGAACAGGCTATTGTCAATGAATATCATTAAAATTATATATATCAGATACAACATACATATTAATAGTTTTTAAATTAAACAATATGTACGTGTTGCTCATATTTTTAAGATAACACTATCTAGTATTAGGTTCTAAAGTCATCATACTTGTTGAGTTAGTTGTTGAGCTGTGGGTTTTCCCAGTGAACCATGGAACTGGGTCTCCTTTTTGCCCCAGCCCACAGTAATAGGCTTTGCTGAATGGACAAATGGATGATAAAATGGATGCATGATATATACCTTCTCCAAATTCTTCAGGAAACATGGGGACTTCAGTAAGAGGATCAAACTCACGTGTCATTAAGAGAAGATTACCAGCGCCTGTTATCATCACAACTAAATCTTGATCAGGACTCCATGCCATTTGCTCAATCCCATCACTAACATTGCCCATAATTTCAATCTAGAAAAAAGGCTGAGTCCCATACTGCCTTCTAGGACTGAGTTCCATACCTCATATGTTATTGTATTACATGTCATTACTTCACCTTTCTTGGTTACAATACAAACCACACCCATCTCTGTTAAATACTCCATACAGACAACACAATCCTCATTGGTCATGTGATCATTATTTACAAGATTAATGATTTGTTCAACCTAAAAAATATCGTAAGCTAGAATGCCATTATAAATGACATATCACCTGTCCATTATGAGAACAAATAAAATGGATGCACCCCTGAGAGACAATCCATAATCCTTCTTTATCTGTATCCAGACAGACACATTCCACTCCAACGAGAGTGGGAAGAGCTGGAAGAACAATACAGGTAGTTGGAATGAGATTGTGCATCGTTGTTACCACGTGGGTAATAATGTACGGAAGTATACGGAAACATTCTGAAAATTCTATAGAAATGCAATGGGGAAAATAAAATTATCTCCGTATTACTTATTTAGTTAATATTTATTTTAAATTTTTTTTAGTAGAATTTCTGGTGACATCATGTATCTGTAATCGATAAATGGCGCAAAAATGGCTAGTACTTATGAAAGGTTTTATTATTTGGCGGTCCTACTGACCAATAAGATTACTTTATTTCTGATAACATCATACATTGTGGTTATCAAACTGTCATTGTGTTATGTTGTCCCTAAAAACAATGCAGTTTTTGGTAAGACTGGTTTACCACTCTAGTATATCAAGTTATATATTCTGACTGCGCATGCCCAGTATAAAGCCCGCGAAAACGTGGTATATAAACTGCAAGTCTGCACTATTACTTCTTGTTTGACTGACTGGAGAGCTGGTGCACATTAGTCTCTAGAGAAGAGCTAAAACGTTTTCACAGTTATTGTTGAGGGACTTTAAATTGTTAGATAGTGTGGTAATCTGTAAGTCTGTTCATGTATGTAGTGTACACTGTCTCATGTATTGGGTAGTTGCATGATGGACGACATATGATGGACTAAAGTGAAGACTTGCATGTTAACGGTTCATGACAATATAGACTTCCATCTCCCTATGTTCTGTTACAAATCCATTTGTTGATACACCGCTGTATCTAAGGGATTTGTTTGTGTCTAGTTGGGTTATCACTGTGTGTTCGCTTCGGTAGAGAATCATTACAGGCCCACAGCTTGGCTTTGACCTGACGGTATCTGGGCCATCTAGTTTTTGTAGACTGGGCCACCACTTAGTTTTTATAGACTGGGTCATCTAGTTATTGATAGGAGTGCATGATCGACAAGGTATCATGTGCTCCTGGTTTTCTTAGGTCTAGTTAATTGTACATTTTGAGCATGTAGACTAGTTTTTTGTGCCCCATCTACTTTTTACCCAGCTTTTTCTGGGTTACCTAAGTTTTACCCAGCTTTTACTGGGTCTAGTTTTTCCCCAGCTTTTACTGGGTGTATTATGTCCACACACACCTTTGTATTATTTAATTTTATTATTTGTTGTTGTTGCTTGTCTTGCTTTGCTTGTCTTCCTTCAGAACTGTGAGTTACCTTGTCTATTTTTGTTTAGTAACTGTACGCTATGTGACAGTAACTGTACTATTACATTCTATAGCAGAACTAGGCACTAATACAGTTCATTATAAGGAGATGGAAGTCCTACTATATAATGTATTGTAGAAGTTGGTGACATCTGTGTACCTTATGCCATTTAATGAGTGTACCAGAGAACTCACTAACTTCTATTATTTTATTATGTATTTGGCAATTGCATTGCACATTTGCTGTGAGCATTAGTTTCGAGAGTTTCTTCAAGCAAGTTTCGTTCTATTGTTTCTGCATTGATTGCTAACTCAAGTCTTCAATCAGATCTGTAATTTGTTGAGCTTCGGACCAGTTTCATAATTTTCCAGTTAGTTTATCAATCAATTGTTTAAACTGGTTATAACAAGACAGCTTACATTATTTCTAAAGACAGCTTTTCTGGCACAGCAGGCTTTTAAAGACAGCTTTTCTGGTATAGCGGGCTTTTAAAGACAGCTTTTCTGGTATAGCGGGCTTTAAAAGACAGCTTTTCTGGTATAACGGGCTTTAAAAGACAGCTTTTCTGGTATAGCGGGCTTTTAAAGACAGCTTTATACAGCTGGTTTTGTAAAGACAGTTTAATGTTATTTATATAAAGCCAGTTTTGCGTTACACTTTAAATAAAGACAGCTTAAAGTTATTGAGCTCGGGCATTTAAAGACAGTTTAAACCAATTCAGTCAGAACTTGAAAGACAGCTTAGCTATTTGATTGTTAATAGCAGTGGTGTAATGTAACGTTGTTTAGATGGCGTGCGATTTCCGAAGACAGTTAATGTTTCTAGTATCGGGCCTAATGTTTTCCTTTTTTAAACTGATTTCAAAATAGCCTCACTTCTTATACACAGCCTTTAATCTCATTTAGCTAAATGTTTTTCGAATTGAATGCAATTTTTGAAGTGATTTTTTGTTCTTCTAATTTTGAACTTTTTCAAGACAGCTTCACAATATCAAGTTCAAGACTATTTTCAATTGAGCATAATATCATTGCCTCTTAGTTTAAAAGTCTTTTATTTTTTCCATCAATTAATGTGCTTTGTTGTAAGTCTCATTCTTCGGGCCTTATCTTTTCTTTTGTTTATAGCCCGGCTTCTGTGCCAATGGACACTCAGGTTTGTTAAAGAAGTAAGTCAGTAATCTGATGTATTCTTGTTATTACATACAGCTAATAATTTCTCCCTAATATTTTCTATAGCATAAATCATGTTGAGAAAATTTACTGCAAACTACAAATAATGCTTATGACATCAACATTGGATTAAAGAACTCAACCATTGATCAAGTACTCCAGTAAGTTCAGTAAGTTCTTTACAATATTTTCTGTAGCATCAACATTGGATCAAAGAACTCAGCCATTGATCGAGTACTCCAGTAAGTTCAGTAAGTTCTTTACAATATTTTCTGTAGCATCAACATTGGATTAAAGAACTCAACCATTGATCAAATACTCCAGTAAGTTCTTTACAATATTTTCTGTAGCATCAACATTGGATTAAAGAACTCAACCATTGATCAAGTACTCCAGTAAGTTCAGTAAGTTCTTCACAATAATGCCTATGGCATCAAAATTGTAACATGGAATTAAAGAAGTCTAACTGTTGATCAAGTATTCCAGTTAATTCAGTAAGTTCTTTACAATATTTTCTGTAGTATCAACATTGGATTTAACAACTCAACCATTGATCAAGTACTCCAGTAAGTTCAGTAAGTTCTTTACAATATTTTCTGCAGCATCAACATTGGATCAAAGAACTCAGCCATTGATCGAGTACTCCAGTAAGTTCAGTAAGTTCTTTACAATATTTTCTGCAGCATCAACATTGGATCAAAGAACTCAGCCATTGATCGAGTACTCCAGTAAGTTCAGTAAGTTCTTTACAATATTTTCTGTAGCATCAACATTGGATTAAAGAACTCAGCCATTGATCGAGTACTCCAGTAAGTTCAGTAAGTTCTTTACAATATTTTCTGTAGCATCAACATTGGATTTAACAACTCAGCCATTGATCAAGTACTCCAGTAAGTTCAGTAAGTTCTTTACAATATCTTCTGTAGCATCAACATTGGATTAAAGAACTCAACCATCGATCAAGTACTCCAGTAAGTTCAGTAAGTTCTTTACAATATTTTCTGTAGCATCAACATTGGATTAAAGAACTCAACCATTGATCAAGTACTCCAGTAAGTTCAGTAAGTTCTTCACAATAATCTCCATGGCATCAACATTGTAACATTTTCACTAAAGATCTCAAATTAGACTTCATATATCTCAAGTACATCATGTTTAATTTTCTCTCTTCTTTTTTCAAACAGTGTGGGCAACAATATAGTACTACCTCCACGTGGTGTTGACTGGGATCTCAACAGTTCTTGTAAGAGGACTTTGAGATGCTAAATGTACTACAAAAGAAAGAAATTGAACAGTCTACTCAAGTTATTATCAGGTATTTTATTTTTATATAAGACTTTTACACCATGCCTTTGTTATTTCAGAAATTCCATTCATCACCCTGCTAACTTGAATTCTTACATGGAACTTCATTCAGTTACCAAGCACTTGTGGACTAACGATGGAGGATCATGAATATTCTTCTAACTTTGTAAAGTACTTTTATAATCATTTTTAACATGTTACAAGAAATTTATAAAAAGTTATGTTCTTAAAATCTTAAAAGTCGTTTCCTATACAATATATATATATACACTCTCAATGACTAAGTGTTGTTACTAAAAGGGTTAAAATTTCTATGTCTAATGTCTGTCCAAAAAGAAACAAGTATTGCTCTGGAGATAGAAGAATCACGTCAACGTAGAGTAGAGAGTGAAATATTGTCAATGGAAAGTCAAGGATTACATCAACTATCATTGAATTACTGTCGTTTGAAGGAGTTTCCAGAAGTTGTTTGTCAAAATAGATGGTGTCATTATCAACTGTACCATCTCTATCTCAAATATAATCTTATTAAAACTATAGTACGTCATGTAGTCCTTAGGAAGAACTTTGCTTGATACAAGTTACAGAATTTTTCTCTTTACATCACACACAGGTGCCATCTATTGTCAACTTGAAATCATTAAAATTATTGTAAGTTTTATTTTAAGCTCCAAGCTCAACTCTAACATTTTTCTCAAGGTATTTACACACCAACAAACTTCAAAATCTACCGTCAGGTTAATAATAATTTTAACATCGACTACAAAATATATTTTATATAAAGTTATAGAAATTTCACAGCTACCATCATTAGAGTCTCTTATATTGACTAGTAATGAACTAACTTTGTTGCCTTCTTCACTTGGTGACATGAAAAATTTAAAAGAATTAGTTGTTAGTAAAAACAAGCTGACATCATTACCAAATGGTATGAAATATAAATTAGTAATAACTATTTCTTTTTTCAGAATTATGGCAAGCTCCTCGTCTGGAGATCTTAGATGTTTCTTATAACCAAATCACTTCTTTCTCTTCCTCCATTTTTTATTGTGCTTCGTCTTTAAAGACTTTTTATTGCCATTCCAATAAGCTCTCTTCTCTCCCCTGTCAGTTGACACTCTTACACCACTTGGAAACACTTCACCTGATAAACAACAATCTCATCAAATTACCTGAAGGTTGGCAGTTTCTTGTTGTAAAAATATGATAAAATGTCTCCTCCTAGATTTTTCTTCAATGCTAAGTTTAATGAAACTTTCACTGGCTAATAATCCTCATCTTTTATCTGTACCAATTTCACTAATCACTCTACCCACTCTGAAACAACTAGATTTACATAAGTGAGCTCCAACATTATAAGTACATGTGTATACAGATGACATAGGTACATAGTTATATTGAGTATAGGGTATACAGGTGACATAAGTACATAGTTATAATGGGTATAGAGTATACGGGTGACATAGGTAGTTTAGGTACATAGTTATATTGGGTATAGGGTATACAGGTGATATAGGTACATGATTATATTGGGGTATAGGGTATACAGGTGACATAAGTACATAGTTATATTGGGTATAGGGTATACAGGTGACATAAGTACATAGTTATAATGGGTATAGAGTATACGGGTGACATAGGTAGTTTAGGTACATAGTTATATTGGGTATAGGGTATACAGGTGATATAGGTACATGATTATATTGGGTATAGGGTATACAGGTGACATAAGTACATAGTTATATTGGGTATACAGGTATTTGGCATATGATGTTAGTATGTACCAATATGTGTATCAGTTGCAGACTAATGGATAGCAGTACTAGTGATGATACCCAATCATTTTCACCAATTTCCCTTTGCCATTCTGTTCATTCACTTCTTGAAATGTGCCTAAGAAATCTTTATTTTTATTTAACAAGTAAGAGATTTAAACCAACCAAATATTAATGATTATGTTGTGTTAGTTTCACTAGGGGACAACCCTTTAATTTGGCTACAAGATAACCTGTGTATTTCTCTTCAGCTTCCTAAGACCCTCAGTGAACATCTCCTTCCCCAGGGAAAGTGTTTTAGAAAGGAATGCAATCGCTATTACTTCATAGAATGTTGTAAATACACAATTACAGGTCAACACATTGTCCAGACTCTACATCAGTATGTTGATACTACAAGTGATATATTTTTGACCAACTTGAACAAACGATTCATCATTTCTTTTTGTAGTTTAAAATGTGCTTTGAATACAATGATATAATAACAATTATGATATACAAATAAACGGATCATGTGATAGTCATGTGATATTATTTGGACCACAACCAGTCCGATAGTCTACCAAAGTACATGTTATCTTCCCCTCTACCAGTGGGACTTCTATCATTAGGACCCGTTATTGTGACTGTCACCTAGAGACAAAAATGAAGAGATTTACTTTAATTTTTTTATTTACTTCTTCATTGCCATCAGAATCTTTTACTGTCTCTCTCTTTTCAATACTCTGTAAGCAAAGAAACATTAAAGATTTCTTATTGTTCAGTCTTACCCCATCTGGTCTTCTGACGGTGACTATTTCAACACTCGATGAATGATTTTTCTTCATTTCTGGTTCAGCCTCCTCTTCCTTGTCCTCCAAGAACCCATCTAACAGACTAGGGTCTCGTTCAACTTCTTCATCAAGATCTTTTTTAATAGGAATATAAAAACAATAGCAAGAAATGACCGACACCCACTTTCATCTCCTGGGGGTTTTGATAATTTTTTCCGAACTCTAGAAACCTAACAAAAGCATAATGTTTGTGTATACTAGTTTCACATACAGGGGTTCTTGGAGTTTTATGATGAGGTGATAAGATGGAATCTCGTAATGACTGAGGGTCATCTTTTTTCCATTTAGGATCCTCGGTGTAGTTGCCTTCAGAGTGATCTAATCAAACAGATTGATAAAACTGGATTGATGTGCTAGTACAATACCTTCATTGCCAATTGGAGGAGTGAATAGTGGTAAACGAGAGAAGTCTTCCAGGCTCTCTTCAAATTGTTTGAAGTTCTTACATATTTCTCTATTATAGACAAGGAAATAACCTGCTTCTCTTTCTTTTTTGAACCTTACTTGTCAAAGGGGTCAGCACTAGGATCAGCTTCTATTTCAGAACAATCTCTTCCAAATACAGAAGAGAAAAACCCTTTAAAAGGTCCAAAACTCATTGTTGAAGTGACTTAATAGTTAATAATATTCATTGAGCTCATGGTACTTAATTAATTAATTGATTAAGGAACAATGCCTCCTAAAAAAGTTAAGAAGTCTACTCGCGTTTGGGTCTCTCTTGACGGAGATCTTACCATGAAACTGTTGCTACCATCATGGAAAATAGATCAATACCCAACAGATCGAACTGAACTATCTCGAACCAGTCCAGGTGGATACATACTAGATGATGTCCTATATGTTCTAGTGAGTACTGCCCACGTGGTTACAGGTAAGTCATGAATAAATAATAAGCACTCTATTCATTATTAACTTATCATTATAGCTCTTCCAAATGATACAGCTGCTATTTATCTTCATCCGGACACAATGAAACAATGTAGTATTAAAATTGCACAGCCAGTTCTTGTAGCGACCACTGGGCCTACACAAGATAGAGTAATAATTATAATAACATTTTTTCTCTGATCAACATTACACGAACATAATATAAATTATTAAAAATAACAATACCCCTTCTTTTTATTTAGATAATTACACTTGCCAGACCATGGCCATTAAAGTCATTGGAACTAGATCGTTAGTTACTCTTTGCTCCTGATCATTATCTCTTAATTGTTAGGGACAGTCTGTAGCAAAACTATTACAAAGAGTATCGGATCCATTGAAGAAGGCTCTATAATTTCCATTGAAAATCTTCCAAGATCATTTCATTTCTCAGCTATAAATGAACTAGTGTTAACAACGAGGTACCTAATATAAATTAAATAGATGGAGCATATCGTTGTAGGAAGGACTGTAGCAAAGATACCATCAAAATATTAAGTTCATAGTTTTAAAAATAACCTTGCAGATCAAAGGAAATCTTTCCATTGAATGAAACATTTCAAAATTACCTCCTTGTTAAACATGGTTAGTGAAATGATGATGTTACAAAAATGATACCATTTGCTATTATTTTCATTAGAAGGATTAGTACTATGTCAGGGTAGCCAACTCTGTGTCACATACCACGGCTTGGAACTAGACTTTACTGTGGACTCACTGACATTGACTAACACTGCTGACATCAGCAGTTCTGATACTAATTTATCACTGGACTTGAGTGGGCTCTCTATCTCTAGTGTTACTCCAGTGAAATCATTCAACAATGCATCGTTTAGTCCTCAGCCTTGTACATCCACACCAGGAACGAAAAGTTATAACGACAGTTCAATTGAAGGAGAATACCCTTCAAAAGATATTTTGTCAATTCTTCAAACAATGTTAATTGGTAAAGTTACTATGGCAACCAAGATCCATATCAAAACAAATACATTATCATTCCCATCGTCTCAATCTCTTCCTTCATTATCAAATGTGGGTGGCCTAGAGAAACCAATCCAATTACTCAGAGAACTTCTAGTATATCCTTTGTCTAATCCTTCTCTTATCTCAAGTTCTCAAATCAATTTTCCTCATGGCTTCCTTCTTCATGGTCCTTCTGGAACTGGGAAAACTCTATTAGCGCAGGCTCTACTTCATGAAGCTGGTGTTTGGGGTGAGATGGTCAATGTTCCTGATATATTAATGGATGGAGGAGGATGTAAATTAAAGCAGTTATTCACTGAAGCAAAGAGAAATGCCCCTAGTCTAATGATCATTAATGACATTGATATGATATGTCCAGTTCGAGATATTGGTCCTACTGAAGTCGAGCGGCAGACACTTGTTGTCTTGATGAAACATTTAGACTCTATTTCACAGGGACCATCTCTTCCTCACATGGTTGTCATAGCAACCACTAATAAATTAAGTATTGTTGATAGTAATCTGCGAAAAGCTGGGCGATTTGATCGTGAAATAGAAATACCAGCACCAAATGAATCAGAAAGAAAAGTTATCTTGTCTCTTCTACTCCAAAATATTTGTCATAGTCTTGATGAAAGTAAAATTGATAAATTAGCTTCAACTGCTTATGGTCATGTCGGAGCTGACTTGAAAGTGAGTGCAATGTTTAGTAAATTACCTTGTAAACTTAATTTAGAATATTTACTGAATGCAAATATCTGGAACCGTTATACTTACTTGTTAATACAGCTGGACTCTGACCATGATATGTCATTGTATAGCTAATGTATCTTTTAATACTTTGTACTTCACTTTTAGTTATTTTTGTATATCTATTAACACTCTATATATTTGATGCTTAGATGGTATGTCAAGAGGCTCAATATGTAGCATTAAGAAGAAGCTACAAAATGGAGGGTCATACAATAGCCAACACTGTCTGTGTTGATTATAATGATATGAGAAGAGCTTTTAGTACTGTTTGTCCAAGTGCAATGAAAGAGGTGACCGTTGAAGTACCTAAAGTAAGTGATACTACTTAGTAATTACTTAACTACAGACCACAAAATTGATATGCTTGACAGACTACTCTTGTGACAATTTCTATAACACATTCTCCAAAGGAATTGAAAACCACATTCCTTTAAACATCTTTTATTTAAAACAGTCCCTCAACCTTTTTGACATCATAAGCCCCTCCATGTGGCTAGCTATCTCCTTCCCTTGAAAGAGGCCACACAATTATGACAATGTTTACGTGTACAGGTAGCAAGCACTAACTAGGTTTCATCAGACACACCAAAGCTTTTTAACCACACAATATGTCCTAATATGCTCAATGTTGTCTTCAGGTACAATGGAGTGACATAGGAGGTGAGAGTGAGATTAAACAGAAGCTTAAAGAAGCAGTTGAATGGCCACTCACGCATCCTGAGGTGTGGCAATATAACTATGTATCGTAAAAAGATTATTATCATCTGATTAGGTGTTTACACGAATGGGTATTCAACCACCCCGTGGAGTACTTCTTTATGGACCACCAGGCTGTAGTAAAACAATGATTGCTCGTGCCCTAGCTACAGAAAGTGGCCTGAACTTCATTTCTGTTAAAGTACGAGTAACACTCTAATTAATTCACTAATTAATGATTAATAATAGGGTCCAGAATTGTTCAGTAAATGGGTCGGTGACTCTGAAAGAGCTGTACGTCAGGTAGGACTTTGCAGGATGATATTGTATTTCTATGGCTTCTTAGGTGTTTAGTCGAGCTCGTGGGGCAGCCCCTTCAATCATATTTTTTGATGAAATTGATGCCTTAGCAACTCATCGTCAAGGGTGAGGCACAATAAGTAAACAGTTTTAAAATTTATCGTGTTCCTTTTTTTACGTAAAAAATAAATCTTGTTCATTTGTTTGAGCAGAGAAGGATCAAAGGTTGGTGACCGTGTGTTAGCACAACTCCTGACGGAAATGGATGGTGTAGAAACGTTAGAAGATGTCCTCATAGTCGCTGCTACAAACAGACCAGATTTGATAGACAAGGTATGAAATATGTAATAACTTGTTTGTGTATTGTCGGTGGTATTAGGCATTAATAAGACCTGGTCGTATTGACCGTCATATTTATGTTCCATTACCTAATGATAGTACTAGGTCAGAAATATTAACAGTAAGGAAAAAAATTTCCCTTTGATTATTTTTTGATTGAACCTTAGCTTCAGTTTCTAAAGACACCAGTTGACAAAGATGTCGATATAAACTCCCTTGTTCAATTGACTCACAATTTCTCTGGAGCCGAGGTCTGCAATTTTAAAATTATTAACACTCTCTCTAATTTTTTTTAAAGATGGTTGCTCTAGTTCAAGAAGCCGCTTTATGTTCATTACATGAAGATATAAATTCAATGACAGTTTGTAAACGACACTTTCAAGATGCTCTTAAAATTGTTAAGCCTCAAACTGATATGAGTATGATTACATTCTATGAAAATTACAGTCAAAGTTTGATGATGTAATTTGTTACAATAAATAATGAATAATAATTAACAATAATTATTAATAGATGAACAATATTTATTGTGTTGATGGTTTATGTGGGCAACTGTGGATGTGTGGCCTCAGACTGTCCGCCCACTCGATTTTTGCAGATATAACTGAGTTTCCCAGTCAGTTGTGAGTCGATGCAGCACTTTTGAACGGCATAAGTTGCAATACAGTAAAACGATAGTATACCGTAGCACATACTAGTCGAAATGGATCAAGTCTGGGAGCAGTTAACGGCATGCGGTGTGGACGAATTCCTGCAGACAACTCGTCTCATACTTGCTTTGTTCCATAATATAATACAAGAGCCTTTCAGCGAGAAGCACAAAAGATTAAGAGCTAGCAGTAAAGTCAGTCGCCAACAATAGAATTAATTGTACACCTATATAATTTACAACATAAGCTAACACACTAACCGTGAAACCAGCTAAGAGCTCTGTAAAGTACTTAATTGGTTTATTCATATAATACGCCTATCTGTATCATATCGTAGTTTCTACTGAGACCAGGTGTAGTTGAGCTGTTAATCAGTATTGGATTTCAACAACAGGTATGTATCTTGTAACTGCAGAATATCTCTTTTCATTTCAAGTGTTTTCTTGTCTAACACCATTGTGTAAATACTTACTCATATTTCTATATTATTATCAATACCATGATTAATCAGTGCTATGAATATAAATATAAATAGTTCACACAAGAAAATATGGTTAAGTTCTCACCCCCAACCAGATACCGACTTTTACTGAAATATTTGTAACATGTAGCAAGCACTCATTATTTTAAGTGATGTGAGATTTGATCTTATCTGATATACATTGCTTTTTTCTTATTGGTCCTAATGCCGGGTAATTTAGTGGTAAACTGTTGTTTACAAGCTTAGAGAACATGTTTTACAAGATAACGCAACATTTTGTATTGTCTCTAGTAGTTGATACATAATGTGATCACATGCTAAACACACGCTAACTTAATCTATTAAATGTCAATTATACAACTTAGATATGAAAATAGAGAGATATTGTAGTTTCTATCCCATCTGTTTACTCACTAACCTTTGTCCTTTTTATTCAGGGAGAGTATTACATTCTACCTAATGGTGATGACAAATTTAAACAGTTAAGAAGTTGCATGAGAGAACTAGTCACAAGAAGGAGACAAACTGGTAATCCCTTTGGATGGGATATCCCCTCGACAGCTCTACACTTCACTAAAGTCCTTGGCATGTCCAAATATGGAGATATATTTCAAGGTCATTTGGATGGGCAGGAAGTAGCGATTAAGACACTCAAGCCAGATTGTACAGTCACAGCCAAGAACTCATTCAAAAGAGAATTGGATATTCTCAGGTGAGGCAATTCAGTTAAAGGTGAAAATAAGACAAAACAATTATAATGAACAGTTCATTATAGTTGTGAGTCAATTCAGTTAAAGGCGAAAATAAGACAAAACATTTTATAATGAACAATTCATTTTAGTTACCTATCTCTCCCCCATACATATAGCAAACTGAATCATCCTCACGTTGTACGCCTTCTCGGTGCCACATTGCTGGCAGAGCCAACATCACTCATTCTTGTAAGTTAATTGTCAAATCACCAGGTGGTGGTTTACTTATAATATTGTGTACAAAAAAAGTGTGAATGAAACTATAAACTAAAGGACAAAACACAAACCAAACAATAGTTTTGCCACATCAACAAAGCAGTGTAGCTTCTAGCAGACAAAAAGAAACAAAGAGTTATTTATAATATTGTCAAAGCTCCCCAATGGCTTTCTATTTAAAATATACATAATTATTAATATTATTTAATGAGCACAAACTAACACATGATAACATTGTGACTAGTGAGACTTCACAGGATATCCATTGATGAGATCCAAACTAAGACCAGCCCTCTCTCTTATACACCCTTATCTGAACAACCTTTTGGGACAACCTTTCACCTGTAGTTTTGATAATAGTCATTGAGAGTCTATCAGTAGTATCAACAGTGCTTGAAGTATAAAGCATATATAATTTGTGGCTCTTTGATGTCATGACTTACCTATTGAGATTACCTACACAACTTCATTCTAATAATGAGATAAGTTGTGAGAAGACTACTATAATTACATTGCTATGTGTAGTAATATCACTACTATGAAAGAATCTCTTTGTCAAATCAACAATCTCTCTCTCTCTCTCTCTCTCTCTCTCTCTCTCTCTCTCTCATATACACACACAGGAACTTTTGCCACATTCAATGTTGAGTCTTCTTCATCATGGAGAGCTATGTGACGTGGAAATTTTTCGTTATGCTCGTCAAGTTGCCATGGGAATGGAATACCTCCACTCACAGAACATACTACATTGTGATCTAGCTGCTCGAAATATATCCTACTCCACAGCAATAAATTCACACACACACACACACACACCTCATATCTTTTATCTTCCTTGACTAAGTCATACCTTTTAGTATCAGCTGAAGGAGAAGTCAAAATCTCAGATTTTAGTTTAAGTAGACTTGAACATCCAACAAGTCTTGACCCATCTCAAAGTGGAGGACACGAGACAAATCTTAACATACGTTGGACAGCACCTGAAGTATTGAGACATGGATTAGTGTCTAAAAAAAGTGACGTTTGGTAAGTCCATTTGAATTACTAGTAGAGAGGTAACTATACATATTAACAGGAACTATGAATATATTTAATAGATCTCATGATATAATATTATTTCTGCTGGGGTAGTAGTACCTACATCAGTAGTAATAGTAGACTCTCCCTTGTTGTCTTTGAAGGGGATCTGGAATTGTATTTAATCAGTTTTAAAACAGCTGCTAATGTTTTCACCTAATATTAAAACATCTCCATTTTTAGTTTCAAAGGTTTGAACACCCCCTTTAAACAAATTGACAGATCAGCCATTTGTACTAAGGAATGTCTCTATTGATATACAATTATCCATTGGCTTGTAGCAATGATAAAAGCAACTACAAAGGGTATCCTGCCTATCCCATTATTAATGATGACACAAAATACAAAGGAATTGTGTTACAAATATTTGTCATACTATATGTATATGTGTCACATTCTTTTAGGAGCTATGGTATCTTACTGTATGAATTTGTGACAGCTGGCTCTGTTCCTTATGCTAATTTCAGTAACAATCAAGTCAAAGCTAAGGTACATTCACATGCAAACAACACTCCCTTTGTTTGCATAACTAAAAATCCACCCAGACCTATAGATTTTATCTCTTTATCATTTTGTTCAGATAAGTGAAGGATACAGACTTGCTCAGCCTCATGGCTGTCTGGAAGAGTTTTATGCTCTTATGATGAAATGCTGGGCAGTTAATCCAACTGAAAGACCTTTATTTCGAGAAGTCATCTCACTCTTACTTGACCCCATGGAGACAATGTTAGCAAGGTTGGTCTATTACACATTATATGTATCTTGTGATGTCTATATGTGTCTTTTACAGTATTAGCGATGAGCGACCACCTCGACCAACTACATCACTATTTGAAGATAACCCTATTGACAAGAAGTTGTTCAAGAAATGTAAAGTTAAGGAGCCATCTTATCAGTCTGTGTTAGGAAAAGTGAGTTATTCTAAAACAAAAGAAATGGTGTCATTGATCTCTCTCTCTCTCTCTCTCTCTCTCTCTCTCTCTCTCTCTCTTTCTCTCTTTCTCTCTCTCTCTCAAGGGTGGAGGATTGCTTCGAGTATACACAGCTCTAGTAGCTCCTTTTCATCCTCGTGTCATAATTGTGTGTGGTAAGAAAACCACAATGGTTGACATTGTCCAAATAGCACTGGCCAAATGTGGAAAACATGAACTTGATCACAGAAGGTACTACATATAATCATTTTCCTATCAAACTAGACTCTCTTCATTTCCTTTATAGCTATGCCATTGCTTTGCTAGATGAGACTCATCAACCAGTGAAATATCTTGGACCAGATGACAAAGTTATGACTGTCAAAGCAACAGTATCTCCTTCAGCACAATTTGTATTGTGCATAAGAACACCTGAAAAGTCTTTGCTTGAAGTTATAGCATCAATAAAACAAAACGTTAGTTAATACATAAGCAATTATGATCAGATATGAAGTGTTATACTTCTGTAGCCAGCTTATCGAAATGCACTGGATACTCGTACTAGAGGTTATCTTGTTAAAAGTGATCCAATGTCTGGAGGAGGAAGTTTAAAACCTAAAAATTGTACTGGATGGCAGCGATACTGGTGTTTGTTGGACGGTTCAAGTCTCTTGTGTTACAGTGATGAGGAAGATGAGGGAGTCAAACAATTCGAGACTTCGCTAGATTTTAGAGGAGCTAATGTTGCTATTGTCTCTGACAAGAAAAGGTACGAAGGCAGTATCATGTATAATTTTCATCTCTTTTTTACTCTAGTAATATTTTTAAAGTTGAAACCCAATCAAATGAAATCTTTTTGTTTACTTCAATCGACAAACTTGATACTTTGCGATGGATAGAAGCTATTGAGTCTTCCGTTAAACTAGAACCTTCCCCTGCACTTTTACAGGCATTTGGAGGTTCAGTAGTTCACACAGGATTTTTGTCTTGTAATAAGTTTCCTTCAGAGTCAGATAATATTAACCCACTACAATCAATGTCTCAAACAAAACTAGGGGACAGCAAAGATTCTCTCCAAAATGTACCAGTTAATTATGGCAAATTATGGAGTGTTATCAAGAGTACTGGACTGGTACAATGCATGGTTGATGGAAAACCGGAAACTTTAGTGACTATCGCAAATTGCAATAAAATTAAAATTCAAAATCCTCATTCAATGAAAGACAGTACAGATTATTACTGCCTTAGACTGGAGACATCGGTATGTATCTACATCCTGAAGGCAGAGACGCCAACGGATCATTATGAATGGGTGCTGGCTTTGGAAGGTATTCTCCGAGAATTGAACTTGTCTCATATACTCATTGGAGATAAGTGTCGTCAGAGTGGCTACATTGCATTGAAAAGATTAATGTCCCTCCAAGAGACAGGTGTACGAGGATCACAATTGGTCTCTCCCATGACAGAACTTGAAGTTTTAAGAGATCTATATTCTGATGCTATGCATTTGAACAGCCGTGCCTCTCCTGATGGCTGTGAAGAAAAAGATTACTTAGAGGGACCTCCAGTCCCACCTCGTGGCTCGTCAGCTCCTCCCCCACCTCTCCCTCCTCGGGATCCTCCCCCACTCCCTCCCAAAAGGGGTAACTCCCTCCAGAGAACTCGCACAGGAAGTATGGCTAGTACATTAAGTAATGCTAGCAGTATAGGATCAGTGGAATTTGATGAATACGTAGTTATGCAACCTCCAACTTCTCTAAGATTCACTTCTCCCACTCACTCTCTCACTCATTACACAAACACATCAAGTCAAATCTGTTCCATCCCATCACCTATCACTGAAGGAGAAGACTATATGCCAATGAAACCAGCTGTTGGTTCTATTACATTAACATCGTCAGAACGTAAAGAGTCTTTCTCAACTCTCTCCCAACCCATCTCCATTCCAGGAAGTGGAGGAAGAAGAGGATCTTCTGCTAAAAGATGCATCCTACTACGTACTACATCTGATTCTGATAGTAGCTCTCAACCTAGTCTAGATGCAACTCCACCCCTTCCACCAAGAGGGTCTTCTCCTCGCCACCACTCATCAAGCTCTACAAGTAGCCTCTCTCGAAATATTTCCTCTAACAGTCTTAATTCCTCTATGAATGGACGCAATGCCGGATACTCAACTGCTCTTTTTGATAAAGGAGAATCCAGTGGGAAAAAATCTCCTCTTATACCACGTTCAGGTTCAGTAGTGATTCCAACCTCAACCTCGTACCCACGACCAAAAGACATACCGGGAGAAGTGAGCGTCAGTGATGGAATGATGGTACACGAAGTCAAAGAGGTTATGAACGAAACACTTCACAGTCACACTTACAGTCAGGCCGGTAGTATATCTAGTGTTCTAAGCTCAGAAAATGGTCTAGATATAAGTGGTTTATCAAGTTCCAGCTCATCAATGGAGGACATTACAGCACAAGTAAGTATTACACTGCATATAATGACAATGAGTATGTGATATTAATATCATTTATTTAGCCTCTACCACAAGGTTGGAAACGTGGTTACTGCAATAAAACAAAGAGACATTTCTTTTTTAATATTGACCTTGGAATAAGCAAGTGGAACTACGATGAAGTGATGTTATTAGGTGAACATGGAGAAGTGAGTTTTCCATGAAGACAAAACTTCAATATGATCACTTTATTTATCTTTAGTCCATGAAACCTGGGAAAGGATGGAATGCTGTATGCATGGACGACGGCCGTACCTATTATTATCATGAAGCATCACGACAGACAACATGGAACCTTCAAGAAACTTATGCATAATTTAAAAATAAACCCTATTACAGCATTTTATGTTCCTGTATTTTTGTTTGCATTAGTATACAGCATTTTATGTTCATTCTCAAATCAAACACCATTGCAATAGTATTGTTCTATAAATAGATGTTCTATTTTTAGGACTTAGTGGTTCATGTATACTACCAAATATGTATGCAAGACAGATCATATGATCTATCACATGATCTGATCACATGAGCTAACAAGTTGAATTATATAGGATTTATAATAATATTGTGATCAAAAATAACATTTGTTTTTATTAAAGGATAGGAGGGCAGAGGGGAAGTATAATAACATATAATACAACATGAGGCGAATTATGATTAAAGCCTATACTATGATCATGTGACAATCACATGACAGAAATTTACAAAAAAGCAAATTACAATTTCTAAAATCATAATATCGTAACAAGATGAAAATGACACAAAAATTACAAGCAAAAATAAATTTAGAAACAATAAGGATGACACATTCTCATGTCTGGCATGGAATACAGACACAGTAATGACACTTTATTTTACATTTACAAGTGGTCACTGGTCCTCAGTGTAAGGCTAGGAGACAGTTACAAACTTGCCTGGGCAGCCATCAGTTGCTGTCTTAATAACTGAACCCTTTGTTCTTGTAATCTGACATCAGTATCTGTGACAGTTATAGGTAAATGTGAGGAATGAATTAAAGGGGAAGATGAGGTGGAAGAAGGAGTTGAAGTGGACACTAGAGATTTCAATTGTTGTTGCTGTTGCTGGTGGTGAACTTGAAGAAGTCTGGTTCCTGTGAGAGCCGAAGATGGGGTCGGGGATGACGACGAATGGACATATTTGTTTTGACCTGGTTGGGGAGAAGGATTACGCTTCTGTTGAGAGAGAGTGGTACCTGTTAATGGTTGTTGAGTGCCTAAAAGGCTTGGAAGAACTGGTTGTTGAGGCTGAAGTGTTGTAGATAATAACAAAGGAGAATGGGAGGTGTGGTCTGGTCGAGACGTAGGAAAGGTAGCTGTTTGTGGTAGAGACACCTGTGCATCCATTCTTGTCACCTCTTTACCTGATATATGATCATGAGGACACACCCCTTTTAGTCTCCGTTCCCATAGAGACTGTACGACCACATTGAGTGCATGGAGTTTTTGGTCTGTAACACCTTGTTGACCAAGAATGCTATCACGTAGTCCAGTGTCTCCAGCAGGAGGAGATAGAAGCATAACAGGAAGTTTAATAACACCACATGTACGACGTACTGGCCCCGCCGGTCTCAAAGGATTGGCACTTAATGGACGTATAGGCTGTGGCATGACTTGCCGAGGGTCTATTTTCTTCCCTGTGCCTTGAGGGTTACGATCTCGTGCTCTGCGTCTTGTCCCATCACCAAGACTCCCAGCTCGGCTAAAATCAAAACAAGTCAAGTCTGCGTTCTCACCTAAGAACCTCGCAATTTGTGGCTTTGAACGGAATTTCTTCCCACAAGGGCTGTGTCAAAAGAGAGATGATTTTAAAATGATAAGTAACAAGTTAGATACTCACCTATAGTAATAGACATCGGTCTTGCCAGCAGACATACCATTTTTTCTCACTACTATCTCTCTCCTCCACCCAGTTGGAAGACCTTTAGGCTTCTGTTCCAAAGTCTGAGTCAGTTCTCCGTTCATGGCAGACGTTCTAAATCAACAGAACGTATCACTCCAGTATTAAATACTATTAATGACAAAACTTACCTCTCTCCTTAAGAAATAAAATGAAATGTATCTCTTTCTGATAATGAAGTGATAAAGCCGCGCTAAATCAGAACCGATTTGATGAATAAAAGTAGTTAGGGGAGACGACAGGAACAACGGGAGTGGACACGGGTAGACACCATGGACATTCAAAACCTAATATAACAAAAGTAAGAAATTATTTCAGTTCGCATAATTAGAAGAACCCTAAACCTACCCAGGATCATGAATACAGTAAAATATCAGCCGTTTAATGGGTACACTGCCTGGTTTTCCAGTAATGTACATCCTGACCATGTCAAACAATGGGGTATCTTATTCAGGATTAATTTATTCATATAATTTCATTTTAAATTATTTCAATAGATTGTTTTGGTGGGAAATATGCATCTAAAGATGTTGCAGATTTTCTGTTCGGTGAGAGTGCATTTGAAGAGGAAACCAGTCAAATATATAACAGTCAACACGGGACAAGTATCTTCAGGCCTAGCTGGCTAACAGAAGTGATCCAGTCTCGGAAAAACATAACTGACGTTTCAATTGGTCCGCATTTATTAATACCTCATTACTCTACTCCAGCCCCTACTAATCAAACAAATGAGACTTTTAAGACTCCTCTTCTGGAACCCCGTCAAATGGTCCTACCGCCTATGAAAACCCTTGAGAACTCTGTCACATTGAAACATCTCTGCTCAACAGGAATGGAAAGTAGATCTAGAAATCAGTTTAAAACTACAAGTTCTCACTCTAAACCAGACACTATGGGACAAGCTGTATCAAAGAAGAGCAATTTGAAACTTTTTTGCAAGACAAAGATAAAAGGTAACTAGAAAATATATAATTGTTTCATTGAAACAAGCACTAAATAAATACTCTTGTTTCTTTTGAATCCCACATTCTCTTAGACGCTGTACACATTGATGAACTTCAGGAAGTAAGTGCTTCTATAAGGTTTCAAAATATTAGAGATGTCCCAAATATTACCATTATTTTAAAACAACAATGAGAATCTAACTCTAGTGACATCATTGCTACATCACGCTATATCATTTAACCAATTCATAATAATGATCATTAATGACAGTTTATCAATTTATTTAACAAAACATTGAATACTGCACAAAAAGAGAATGGTACACAAATGAAATGTGAAAATATATGCAATGTATATAATACAGTCTCACAATAGAGACATTACTGTGTTATTGGAGGCAAGGCACTTTCCAGTAGAGTAGTATTTTCGTCAAAATAAGGGTAAGCTTCAAACTCGCATGCTTTTTCACCATTTGGCAAATAATGGAGCATCTTGAAACAGGTGTTACAGAAAAATGCCGGTGTTTCATTGGCTAGGCTATCATTAAGCGTTGTCCATCTGAAACAATATATACATAAAGAAAATGGCCATATAGAGCTTACACAGCAGTGAATTCTTCACAGACACAACACCTCTTTCTATAGTCTTTCCAGTAGTGAGTTAGTAATGGATAACAATCTTTCCTTTGAATATCGATAGAGCTAAAGAGTCTTAAGTGATAGATAAAAATTAAAATGGATTAATAAAAAATCTTAGTAGGTCAATCCTTGCAAATGGACAAACATAAATACCTAAGGTCAGTAAATATTATAGCATGTTCACAGTTGCCATGGTGACAAAAGAGATAAGGGTAACCAAGACGAAGGGAAAGATCTTCAAATCGTGTGTTGACCATATCACCTATAGTAAATGTATCAAGACGAGATGACTTAGTAAGTCTATTAGGATCATTCGCCCACTTGATAATTACACTAAACAAGAAAAGCGTCCTCAATGTTTGATTAATAGGTAGGACTTTATTTAACCTGCTATAGTCCTCAGATTCAGGATATCTTAAGTCATTGTAGAAGGTATTGTTAATAAAGAAAAAGGCAGACTTAGAAGGAGTAGGAGGCATCTAAGTATGCAATTATATTATAAATGGATAAATTAGTTAGGACATACAGATATTGCTTTACGATCAAATCGGTCTGGATTACGACTAAAATCCACTTCAATAGCGTAATCTCTTGGACAGTAGAGTTTATCTCGAAACTCAACTAACTTCTGTGAACTGAGTATTAAATATTGAGCATAGGGACACCTCTTTAAGAGACCAAAAAATTAACAATCTCTCTGTCATTTTATTTTTACTTTTATAGGATGATAGACAAGTACAGAGAGCACTACTTCAGGACAAACAACAAGAGATGTAAGAGAAAATGGTAGGGATTTTGGTATACTTGTAGGAGCAGGTTGAAGTAGATGTCTCGTTGATGAAAAATTATCAACTTTAACCAAATTACTATAAAAAGGAGGTGATAACAAAGGAGGTATGGTTAGAGTACTGACTCTATGCATTCAACACCAGTATTGGTTGGAAGCTCCTTGCGTCTCAAGTGTTGAATAACAGCTAGACCACCTACAGGCTGGTAAAAAATGGTGTAATACATGTGCTTTGGGATTAGCTAGATGTGATCTATTCCAACTAAAGTGTTTTGGATTCAAAGTAATGTTCTCCATTTTCTAGTGGACTCTAGATGTAGAATTAAGTGAAAATGAACTTACCAACAAATCTTGAACACTGTGTGTGTGACAGAGAGAGGGAGAGGGAGAGGGAGAGGGAGAGAGAGAGAGAGAGAGAGAGAGAGAGAGAGAGGGAGAGGGAGAGGGAGAGGGAGAGGTAGAGGAAGAGGGAGAGAGAGGGAGGGAGAGGGAGAGAGAGGGAGAGGGAGGGAGAGGGAGGGAGGGAGAGGGGAGAGAGAGAGAGAGAGAGAGAGAGAGAGAGAGAGAGAGAGAGAGAGAGAGAGAGAGAGAGAGAGAGAGAGAGAGAGAGAGAGAGAGAGAGAGAGAGAGAGTGTTATAACCATTTTTCACATTGATCAATACCTGCATTTATCTGCACACATCTTGATGATGTCATCAGTTACACCCATAACCCGTTGAATATCAGCTTGCCCCGCCCCTCCTAGTCCCTCCTGAATCTGCATCCTGTGAACTTGTCTCATCTGTGTGACATGATCACATTACACTCGTTTGACCAAATGAACAAACCTGTTCTTTAAATTCATGTATCGAAATGAGTTCAGAAAGTTCAGAACTGACTGTCTCGTGATCTTTGACATAACTCCTCCAGCCTCTCTCACCCTCTCCCTCACCCTCCCTTGATTCATATCTCTCAGCCATGTGACAACACGAGTTGTGACGTCATAGCTCGTATTTAAAAATGTCTGACGAAGTAGAACTTGACGATTGGGGTAAGTTATAGGTTTAATTCTGATCTATTAACGAGATCTATTTAAAGATAATACGATAGTCCATTCTCTTTGTGTGTGTGGTGTGTCTAGTTTGATTAGCATTGTCATATCTAAATTACTTAATACACACGAAAGCATATTACAACAATGATAATAGTTGTGTTGAAGTTTTATGTTCTGTTTATAGATGTAGATGATGATTTTGATCCCGATGCTGGGTTTGCTAAGACACCTACTGATGACAGATGGGAGGGAGAAGATGAAGATTTAAAAGAAGTAATGACATCGTGTGATATAATAAATATATTTTGTTCTTAGAAATTAAAAGAAGAGGAAGAAAAGGAAGAAAAAATGAAAAAAGCTACACAGACCGGTATATTATATAACTTTTTTAATATTTCAATTTAATGATTTAATGTTATAGAGGTTAAAAAAACGAAAGAGGAGAGAATTGAAGAGAAAAAAGCTCAAAGACGGACAGAAGAATTAAAAAAAGTTACGGAGAAAGAAAAAGTAAAGACTAGTCATGTGATAAACATGTGATGTCACATGATACACAGGAATTGAGTCTAGAAGAACAGGCAGCAGAGAAACAAAGATTACAGCAGATCCAAAAAGATGCTGATCTTGAAGTAGCGAAAGCTCTGTTTGGAGGTAGCCAGTAAACATCAACTTTATATCATTTTTCTCTTGTCAACTATCCATTTAGTGACGACAGGCTCTACCAGTATAGATCAAATGAATCCAAAGACACCTGAAGATTTTGATCAACTATTAGAAGCATTAAAAAATAAATTTCATCGTTTAGAAGTAAGAATTTGTCTGTCTTTATTGTATCATATTTCATTATTCTTAGGCATCTCCACATTACGTTAGTTTTATCGATAATTTAATACGAACAGCATGTGCTGGATGTAAGCCACACCCCCAGCCACACCCACCAACTATCACTTTCTCTCTATTTTAGTGGATCCTGAAGATTTGAGAAAAATTGGTGGTATACTTCAGCATATGGCATCCGAAAAACAAAAAGCTGCCAAGGTATGTCATTGTTAAGATGTTTGTCCATTATGTGAGAAAATATGTCATGTTCATAGCAAGTTGGCATTTCTTTGTTACTTGTACTTGTGAATTAACTACACTGACGAGTCCCACAATTACTTTAAAATGTATTTTGTGAGAGATCAAATGATAAAAATATGTGAAGTATTATTCAGTGGGTACATCCCATACTGTCAATTGTTTAGACCATACATGGACAAATGACACGTTATCGTCTTAGACCATACCATACGTGTCTTTGTTACAGTAATGTACATGGTATTGAGAAAACACTGTATATGTCCATTGTGTAGAGAATATGTCCATAGTGTGAGACCAACTCAGACCATAGATCCATTTATTTTCTTAGACTGCCAAATCCAAGAAGAAAGGTAAAGCTACATTAGGTTCTGTTGGTAAGGCTGCCAAAAGAGTTGACATACAAGCTGATGCCTTTGGTGATCTTGGTGACATTGGAATGGAAGGAGATTACCAAAATGACGACTATATGTGACCAGCTGTACTCAATTTGTTTTCACCTTTTCCATGTTGTCAAAATCTGAACTATTTATAATATTTAGAAAAATCTTGGAACTATAACCGGTTCATAATTAAAATTTGGTAATTACTTTGAAAATGTGAATATAAATTTATCCTGAAATCAGTATGGTCTTTAGAAATATGATTTGGTAAAAATGTGGGTGTGGTCAGTAAGCAGAGCGTCTTTGTGCTGCATCTAACATTCCCTGTGTCTCTTCCACCAATGCAAGGAGAGCAAATTCAAATTGAGCCTATACAGGAAATGGATACATAATTAGCGAAAATGGACGTACGATTGACAAAAATGGATATATGATATAACGAATGGATACATAAACAAAAAACAGGATCTATAATGTTACACAATGTCTAAAGACACATCATTGATGACGGATATTAAATAACATTTACATGTACATGTATAATGATGTGAAAACATGTAGTCTAAGGTGTAGTTACGATATCATAAGCATTACATTACCTAATCCTATAGTGTCACAGATCATTTATAATCAATTGATCATCATCGTTAGTCAAAACACGACTACTTAATATTAGCATAATTATATCTATAAACCTACCTTTGTTTTGACCATCTGAGGCCTTTGGTCACGTAAATGTTCCACAGTAGCTGCCAAATTGATCTCCTTAGCACCTGGACCAAAGGATAGAGCTAATGACATTTCTAATAGTGTTCTATTGTTAGGTGTATAAACAAAATTAAATAAACAGAATATGGTCTAATGGTTTTTAAAAGTGTCAATCTAACTGTCACCACTTAACGCCCTAACAAATGCAGGTGCCAGTTACCACAATTACCTGAACTGATTCTGCTAAGGGTCATATCAATAAGACAATAGGTTCCAGTACGTCCAACACCCTCACTGAGAATAAAAGAGAAGGAAACAATATTAAACAATACATAGTTCTTCCCAATAAGATATTTAACAAATAAGGTTATACCAGTAGTATAACTAATGACTCACTTTAATAAAAATATACTCGATATTCATACAAAATTTTACAATATGACCTTACCTACAATGAATTAGCAAGGGAGTGTCAGCTTGAGTGTGAGCTGAATTCACTTTCCTGTGAAGAGAAACAAAATAATGACCTGACAGATGATGTCATAATGATATCATATCAAAAGATTCATGACCCTTAACCTCCGAGTCTATGATCTAATAAAACCATCTAAGTTCATCACAAACCACAACTTTTGGTTCCTAAGAAACCTTATCTAAATAAGTTGTGACAGACAGTTATTACATTAACAAACTTTCACACAAGCCTAATTTAGTGATATACACAAACACATTTGCTATAAACCTTCTGAATTCCAAAAGAGGTGTGGGAGTGGGTGGAGCCATGGATGATGACCAGGTTAAGAAATGAAACTGAGTGACAGTTCGAGAACTTTGTTGCTATGGAAACGAGAATTTTGTATTCATTTTATATTATTAAAGTCTCTAATAAAAGGAGTAAATTGTAACAAATACAATTTACAAACACAATTTACAACTACTAAAGTATATAATAACAACACTACTAATGATACATGAGGTCGTGTTATTAAATATTACTCGCGAGTAATCAATGATATGGTAACAACTGAAACCATCTTAAAACCAAAAGGACCACACACACACACATGAGGTAAATACATACATCGCTATATGATCTAACTAGATACAATAAAAGTACCTTTAAATTGAGTATATAAAAACTTCTAACAACGCAGTCATCAGTATGGTGATGTTCAGACACCAAACGAACCTAAAGAAGAGATAGTTAAAATGAAATATGAAAATAAACCAATTTACTATTGATTAATGTCAACTTCACAGCTGAAAGTGTTAAGAACTAAAATAACTATCACATTAACAAAACTCACTATTACAGTACCATGATAACAAATACTATGTATATATAGATACATACATACATACATACATACATATATACATATGTAATATAATACATAATAATTTATTGTATAATTAATCTATCACCTGTACTATATAATGGGGTTATTACAAGTATCTACCACATCAAAACTATGGGTGTGTATAAAGGACAGGTGCAGTCTAGTGAACTAATTAAATTGAACAAACCCAGATGCACACAATCAAGAAAACTAACCTCAAAATGGTGGTATGTACTGACACCATTACTAGGCCAATATTGACATGATTGACTCTTGAGAGAGTGTGTGTGTGTGTGTGTGTGTGTGTAATAGAGAGAGCAGAGTTGATGTTGTAGGTTTTGTATGTATACTTACCAATCCTATGTCACTGAGTGGTGTTAGCATTACAATGATTGTCACTGGCTGCTCCCATACCACCTGTAATATAAACAGATAAGCTCAAATGGTGAGAATATACAAACTATAAAAACCACATAACTAACATGAAGTGGCTTTTGTCTTTAATTGAATGGGTTGTTACCAGTCATACATTTTATCTGCATATAAATCATCTCTCCATCCATTCATTCATCTTATATCTCCCTCCATCCATCTTTTCATACTACAACCATTTTTCTATACAAGGGTATGTTAGTAAAAACCAATGACTTCATTTCAAATCCAAAACTCATCTAATAAAACCACCATTCAAGCATTATATTTATCATGTGTATCCTTTTTAAAACAACCTAATCATGTGAACTGTCAATCACAGCTTGGCTACATTGATGAACAACACAGGATGTGCCTTATAAAGACATACAGACAGTGTAAGTAGGCATTCAATGGGTTGTCAGGAAGACAAGACAGAACCATTAATCCCTCTTCAGGAAGCCATAGCATAAAGTAACCTCTATTCTTTAGTAATTAAAATCACTTTAAAAGACTCAACAAATTAATGTACAAATGACTTAGCATTTGGCAGGCTTTTTAGTGTCAATTAGCAGTAGAGTTGATAATATATCAGTCTCATTATAGCCTCATGTAAACTAATTCTCAAATTTCATGTAACAAAGGGAGTAGTCATTTTACATGCAGCATACAAACTATATACTAAGACAAGGTGTGGTTGTCATGGTAATAGGATATAGTGATACCTGCCAAAAGTCACTGATAGTATGTTGCATTGGTCCCTGTGTAACAATGTACTTGGGATGGCTAGGATCAACATCAACCTAAATAAAAAGATATCTAAATATGAGGATTGACAAAGTAATATTGAAATAATAGTAGAAAACAGGACATTGCTTTGCACATGTTGTACTCACAATATAACTAGCATTGATATAGTCTGAATTAGATACATTACCCTCAACAGACAATTTGACACGATTATGATCATCTGAACAAATAACAATAAAATATTTACTTATAAAACACTCAATTCTTCTCACAAGGAAGTATATCGGGATATCGATTCTTATGCTTGTTGCCTAGCAACAAGCCAGCCAAGGTGTTCACCTCTTCAGGCAAATAGGTCTGTAATTGCTGGGGAACATGAAAATAGAATATCAAGATGACATCCCACAATCTTTCAGTATAATTACATCATAATGACATCAGGTAAATAACAGGCAACCTCAAACCATTACAAAAAGAAAAAAAGGGAGAAGCCATTTTCAGTAGACTTCCAACCTGACCCTGGTGCCACAAGGTCTGGGCCACAACATTAACATATATTCTTAGACTTTTCGATTTAGCATTTCCTTGTTGTACTCTTGACCAGTACACCAACGTACCTCCCACTCTTTATCAAGTCTGCCTTTGTCTCTCAGATTATCTTCAATGTAGGCCTAAAAGTGAAGAAACTTTTAAGTATATGCTTTAGGCCAGTAAGTAGTTTAAATGTGGCTTTTAATAAATATTATAGACAAGATAGAAAATGGATAGTTGGATGGATAACAAAAAATAACAAACAAATCACTGATAAATATAGAATAATACATGATCTTTGTCTATCTGTTGTCCATCCATTCATCCATCTGTCTGTCTGTCCATCAGCCTGTTCATCAACCTATCCATCTGCTGTGTCCATCCGCCCATCAAGTAATATATATATACATTTATAGCATTATAAAGAGAATGTTTGTTAATTCAATCAGTTGTGTACACAGGACCCATTCCAATGTTAGTGTTACACAAACAATAGCAGGAAGAGATGTACATGGAACACATCTAATTAGACCATACATAGATTGTATCATCAATACTTTATACAAATGAATACAAAGTGCATTCCATTACCAACAACAAGTGGCCTGCATTAATATCTATATTAGGATTTATAGGAACACTGCCCCTGGAGGGAGAGAGAGTGTGTGTCAAACAATATTTCTTTAATGTACCATTGTCGTTTAGGTGATGTACGCTTGGATATGTGGGTGGAGTGTTCTTGAACACGATGTCTGTCAGAAAACAATAATCGACGTCCGTTCTTTTTATTAACTTTAGTTTTACGTTCGTCTTCATCGTCCTAAGCAAACAAGTCCAAAATATTCAGTTCATTTATCTACCCAACTATATGTCCATTTTATACAACTATATGTCCATTTGTCATCTTATGACTTACGGAATGTAATGATGAATATCGTACTGTCTTAGCGGGTACGTCCATTTTAGGACGAATGCTAAAGTCATATGATATTAACAAAGTAAGAGGACAATGTACTTACCACCAACACCACACTAACACAATCACTAACAACAATATAACTAAAAGAAAAATGGCTGCCAGACAGACAGTTAAATAAGTCATCGAGGACAATATGACATATAACATATCCATAGTAGTCTGTGAAAGAGTAGATAGGACAGTCATGGCGTCTGGGGTCATTAATTTTCCTTACGTGGTGTGTAGAATTGATAGAAACAGGAACAGTCGACTCTCCATTGTTACTAATGGAGACTGCCATTATCAGGCAAGGACATTAGAGTTTATTCAATATTTCAAAAGATTTCGGCCAATTCAGACAATTACGGTACAGTACTTATAGACCCGTACAATAATTAATCAACTTTGAAGTTTATAAATTTTGTTCTATAATTTTCATATTATACAATTAATAATCATAAAACCTACATCTAAAATAATTGATAATATGACAAGGATATAAATTATATACAATATATATCATAAATGTTTATAATAATAATAATAATAATATAATTGGGGATTGAAACAAACAGATCACCTGAAATATACAAAGATTGCTTTAAAGGAAAAAAAACAAATATATATACAAGCAAAAAAGTGAAAATGTGAGATCAAACAAGAAATCTATGATATGCTGATGATAAAGCAGATATTGAATAAATTTCAGAACATACAGAGTGATATACAAAATTAATATTGTAATAATAATAATAATAATAATAATAATAATAGCGAACTTAACTTTTTTTGATGAATAGTCCTTGTTCTCTTTATAATAATATAATATAAAATTTCTTAAATGGAACAAACTAAGTGTCAGGGAAAATTAAGCCTCTCTATTTTAATTGGGTACCAATGAAGATAATATATCATGTATTACAATTTTGTCCATTTTAAATAAAAGGAAAGCTTAACCTCTCATTTTTTTTTTCAACTTTTTTTCAGCAATTTTTGGGGTCTAGCTTATATACATTATTGCATAAAATGTTAAAGAAAGTGGAAAATACTTTTGAGTGAAAAAGACTTACTACCTTAGGGATTATAGAAAAGAATGTTGGAAAGAAACCCTACGATATGATATTGCAAGGAGAAGATTAGTGAAGTTGGTTGAGGGAGGCAGCGAGCTACCTGATGAAACATTTAATGAGAATATAGTCGTAACATTGAAGTGACTTGAGTGTTGCAGACTGGACACACCCCCGTAACAGAGGCAGCATTT
Source organism: Xestospongia muta (assembly GCA_963693285.1). Lineage (NCBI taxonomy): Eukaryota > Metazoa > Porifera > Demospongiae > Haplosclerida > Petrosiidae > Xestospongia > Xestospongia muta. Next base: position 473,524 of record OY848928.1, read on the forward strand.
TGAGCACAAGATGAACAAAAGAGGCTGTGTCCACATGGAACAAGTGCTGCAACAACGTCTTTCTCCCTACAAACACCACAGAGACGTAAAGGTAGCTTGGGAGGGGGTTTCGGAGAACTGACGGCCATTCCATCAGATGAGTTAGATCCACACGAATAGGTTGGGCTTGGAGGATCTTGTTTCAGGCTCTCTCTCACAGCTCCAAAATCAAACATCTTTGAGTGACAGACAGGAGCAGAAAGAGGTGGAGTCCCAAAGGAAAAGGAGTTCTCAGTTGTATTGAAAGAGTTGCTTTGACTAAATCCTCTGGAACCTCCAAAAATGGCACTAGAGAGAGGAGAACGTGTAGCAGGTTCAGCCCATGGTGAAGATGGACAATTTGAGAATCCGTCCAATACCTCAACGCCATAAACAGGAGTAATAGCAGGTGGACTAGCAGAGGAACGAGGGCTGAACTGTTGCATGAGTTTGCTGCTACCATCAGAAGGTTTACGTCCAAGGGAAGAAGGTGGAGTAAACACAGTTTCCAAAGATGGTGACATGACCGAAGAGCTATAGTCCGAGTCATTGTCAGAATCATGACAACCGCCAGTTCTCATGGCAATGTAGCTCTCAATTTCTTTCTTTGCCCTCTCTACATCCTCAGCTTTTCCAGAGACTTCAAAACAAGGTTCTTTATCTCTGGATGGAGTAACAATGTGTGTGTTAGTAATTTGCTGGATTCTTTTGATGGTAGCTCCTTTAGGTCCTACAACCAAGCCAACAACTCTATAAGGAACTTTAACGAAAGCAGAAACTTTGTCAAGGTCTGGCGAGTTGGAAGTTGGAGATTGACGAGGTCCAGTGTTGTTCTTAGATGCTCTGATCTGCGTGAAATGTTCCGCTGCAGCTAGTACCTCTCGTTTAGCGGAGGAAACGTCCTCTGGCCGACCTGTAATGACGAAAACTGGGTCTTCGCCACGGACGGGCGTCTTGATGTAAGTGTTGGTTTTAGCTCTCAGCGCTTTAATTTTGCATCCTAAAGAAAAGAGAAAAAGTAAATTCATAAGTTAGAATTTATACACGAGGATCTCCCTAGAGAATCTAAGTATATAGCACAGTTATTCTATCACCAGTTTTAATTCAATACTACTCTACAACACGATGATCTATTGACTATTACTGTCACGAACCTTGTCTTCCAACAATCTCTGCGACATGTTCAGAACTGGGCACAGCAACACACTGGGTAACGTTCAGAGAGCGAGGAGTTCGAGGCAATCCAGGAGACTCGTCGCCATACATACCACCATATGACTGATCATCGACCACAGTCGAGTTGCTTAGGTTCAGCATAGATAACTCTAACGCAGTTTGAAGAGCTTGGTTGTTCTCCATAATAGGTCGAGTAGCCACTTCAGTCGTCATTTTTCATAGATCTGTAAGAGAGAGAGAGAAGACAAAACGTTCAACTAACTGCAGTAGAGCGAGTTGCAATATAAAGGAGAGATTGATTTCATCCAGTAATTAATAAAGCTTATATAGTGATTCGTTAATGACCAGTGAGAATATCACGATAACTAGAAAGACAGTAGCTAACTTACCAAAAGAAATGACAGAAAGTTTCTGCAGGTAACAAGGACAACGAGTCCACACACGAACAAAGTTGTACAGTTCACAGCAAAGAACGGCAAAGTCAATAAACCTTGCGATGTTATTTTTTTGATAAATCACTGCACGAGTACTCTTTTATTAACATTTTAGTGGAGTAGCCACACCTCCCTGGCGCCACAAATGCACATTTGGTTTCTTAGACAATAAAAATGAATGTACCAGAACAATCAATGTATTTTATTGACAAAACATGAATTAGGAATGTTGTAAAGTTGCAGTGACATTTAAAAAAGATGGCACCAATGTTGTAGCCATTTTTAAACTGCCAGAATTCATAAACTATATAGAAAAGATAGTTATAATATCAGTTGATCATTTTATTAAACAATCTCTTACCTGATTACCAAGATGAAGTGAAACTTTCGTAGATTGTTGAGAGGAGGATGATGTAGTACTACTACCTGGTAAAAGTGGCACTCGAGGTAAATTATTTGATAAAGGTAATACAATATGTCTCTCCTGATGTGTTCCCTGTACTGGCATTCCTTTTAAGTGTAGAGGAACTATTGGTTGACCTTTTAAACTCATCAGAATACCAAACATCACCTATTACTAAAAGATGATTTATTTCTGACAGTTAAACATTAGATTACTGTTGATCTTTGAAGTTGTCTTTCTAACATATGGGATAGATGAGGCAAAAAGACATCGTAATCAAACGGATCTACTTTAGAACGAAGATAGTCTGTCAATTTAGTGCATTTCTCCTTTATATCCAGCTAGAGAGAGAGAGAGAGAGAAAGAGAGAGACAGAGACAGACAGAGAGAGAAACAAAGAAAGAAGATAACCACACATCAGCACAACATCTGTTGAAGATATTGATAATAATTTAATATAATCAACAGTAACTTAATATATTAGTGAGTATTCATCCAGAGGCATATGGCTTGATCTAATTATACAGCTTATTGCTTATATAATTAGTTCAGAGCTAAAAGCAAGGACAAATTTAATTATCCACTATCACAGAGGGATAATTAGTATCCAGATCATTACACACCTGATTCTCTAAATTGGATGGACAGAGAATGGCAGAAACAAAACGAAAATCGTATAACATCTGCAAACTACATTCTTGAGATAATTCCACCTCATAATTGTCCTCTTTTAGTAAATATTCCAGATAACAATCAAGTACTGTTTGAAACAAATCTTTAGCTAAATCTTGTAGGATGTCCCTTTAATAAAGAGAGGCAATGACCATCAAATTGTATTCATATTATTACACTACCTGTCCAAGTTGTGACCACCAACTCTACTAATTTCTTGGCACAAAGCATAGAGTCCAGTAGTTAAATAAACTGAAGCCTAGTGAAAACAATTGGAGTAAAAGCTAAGTTGTAGTACCATTACTAGTATTATCAAATAACATGGTATAGCTCTGCCCTCATCTACCAAATATGGTCATACTTAGAGTAAATTCACATCTCTTATTGCTTTCAAAAGCTTTGAAATCGGTCAAATGTAACATGTTTGCAGAAGTACAAATTACATTAGCTTCATATAATTACACACAGCATAATAGTAAGCACACAATGTGTATATTGTTATTATGGCAATCCTATTGTGAGAAAATAAACTGTTATAATGACCACTGACTATCATAGCTAGAAGATATTAACAAAACTCACTTGAGCCGGAACTGAAATCACAGACAAAACTTTCTGTCCATCTTCAGCTTCCTCAGTGATATTAATCTTCTCCCAAGTCTGGATAGATGGATACAATAAAATAGATGAGTGTATCATCAAATATCTTACAGCTGAGCTGGCTAGAACAGCAGTGTCCAGCTCAGAACATAAATACTCCTTAAATTTTGCTGCAAATGTTACTGTAACATGATGAGACCAGACCCTATGAGAATTAAAAATAAACAATAAACATTTGTCAATGACAAAACCATGGTTGGTCACAGTGACTGTAAGTCTTCAACAACATTTACATAAGATAAAAGCGACTATGTGGGTTATTAAGCAAATTCTGGTTCAGTAACAGTCATTACTAAGGATTACACAACAGGATAAAGGGGATAGTAAACAGGAACTAACACTGACCACAGGAGCCTGAATGATTTTATAAAAATTTTGTTGCATGAGTAAAGGAAACCAGAACTTCCTTGGTTAATGAGTGGGTGCTTTATTTATATTAGAGCTATAATATAGTTCAATACATCACTACACGATATGTATGGTATGTTTATGTGGAGTTATAACAATGATGTCATGTATTCAATTGCACTCATTAGTAATACAGTATATAAAATTAACCCCTAAACATTTAATTAGAACCAGTAATAATAGCAATATTACCTAACGAGAATAACCCAAACCATTAAGGTATAGGTCACTCTGTAAAGTTATACTGACATTAGAGATTATTAAATTGTAGGTAAGTGATGATGTTTACTAGTCTAGAACTATCCTAGATCATTATGGTAAGTTACTAATGGTAGTTGTTAAAGTATTCACTAGTTAAACAAGATATTGTCAATTTGAGTAATAACAAGCTATGATAAACAAATGATAAACAATAGCTAACGGATTTTCCAATTCCACACTAACTAAAAGACAGTGGTCAACTATAACAAAGTGTCATTGTAAGGGTACAACTCTGGTGTGTTCATTCTGTGATGATTTAACGCGAGAACAGCTGCTTGGGACTTGTATTAACACTTAATAAAGTGTGTTTCAAAACAAAATGGCTACCAAGTGTTGACAACAGTTATGAAAGATTTCATATGGATTCATTATTATAATACATTATTAACAGAGAAGCCAACTGGATAAGGACAATGCATCACTACAATTATATTACAGAAATAAATGAGTCATTTTATATATATGCATATCAAACCACACTAGACTCAAGCACTGACAATATTATGCATTACACTTTAATACATAAAATATTGTCTATCTTATACAGGCCTACTATACCTGAACAGTTCATTAGCCTTTTGTTGCAACAAGATGGCCACTTTCTTTGATTGTAGCTAATGGACAAAATAAGAAACAACACTATCAACACAAGATGGTCTCTTAATAATAACTCCAGTAAATGTGTTTGTTTTATTAACTGTATACATAAGCATTGTTGTTGCTATTAGTAGATGATGTACATAAAGTTAAGTACATGTATATGCCTATGAGTATGTGTACTTAGATTGATATAGGAAAATATAGATAGAAAAACCAACAGTTTATACATTTGTATTGTGTATGTATCAATATGTACATGAAAGATGTGGATGGAAAGAGAGAGAGAGAGAGAGAGAGAGAGAGAGAGAGAGAGAGAGAGAGAGAGAGAGAGAGAGAGAGAGAGAGAGAGAGAGAGAGAGAGAGTTTTCTTACATTAATATAAGGCTTCTTGCTGGTTTGAGCAGTTCTCCATCCCCTAGTAAGAGGATGAACAAACAAACAAGAGAGTCTAATTACTAGGTTATCTTTAAAGTTTGAAACATTATCAAGTGAACTACCCAGAAATCAAGAGAGGTGGAAACCCTGTAGCCACAAGTTCAAAAATGGTATTACAAGATCCAGTCAGAAGGCCTGGCTTGCATTGCTGTGGTAGGCTTTATTCAAAACAAGGAGTGACCAAGGGCAGGGTTATAATACTAACACACCACTAGAAGCTTTAGGACAGAGATAACAGAAGTGGGGAGAGCCAACCTCTTTGGACAAACCACCTCTTCTGTTGCCTCTTTAGCTACACCTTTTGTTGCAGCAGCTACAGCAACATTAGCCCCTCCAAAATATACATTGCAAACCTGGTAGTAGTAGTTGAGTCATGATGAGTACTGTCAACAATTTGTTGTAAACTTGGAGTAAAATCAAGAAGACATTGACAAAGTCTAGCTAATAGAAGAACTCTATATGCGTGTGTGCGTGTGCGTGTGTGCATGTGTGCGTGTGTGTGTGTGTGTGTGTGTGTGTGTGTGTGAGAGAGAGAGAGAGAGAGAGAGAGAGAGAGAGAGAGAGAGAGAGAGAGAGAGAGAGAGAGAGAGAGAGAGAGAGAGAGAGAGAACAATATCAAGAAGTAATACACAGACAAAGATGAATAACATTGCAAACCTATCAAGTGCAGCCCAATTGTGATCTAGCAGGCTTTTCTCCTTCAAATCTGTAACAATGGGTCCAACAACACTGTCAACCACAACAAGGAGTCTAAGAAGACAGAAGGTTTGTTATGACAGTAAACAGAAACTAAACTAAAATACCACCCTCACTAAAGACAACCTGCCTTTGCAATTTGAATGAGTACAAAAATAAACTAAGTAATAAACAAGTTTTATCATCTGTTAACTTTATCTTATCAAAAACTAATGTCAAAAATAACAAAACAGAAAAAAATAAACATTGCATGTATAACATGTTACTTATATTATGTAATGAACTAGGGCTATATTAAAGTGATATGTAACTATAGCCACAGGATACATGAGTAACATATAATTGTATTATATCATGTAATGAACTAGGAGTGTGTTAAAGTGATATGTAACTATAGCACAGGATACATGTGTAACATATAATTGTATTATATCATGTAATGAACTAGGAGTGTATTAAAGTGATATGTAACTATAGCACAGGATACATGTGTAACATATAATTGTATTATATCATGTAATGAACTAGGAGTGTGTTAAAGTGATATGTAACTATAGCCACAGGATACATGAGTAACATATAATTGTATTATACAATGTAATGAGATGTGTAATTGTTACTATATGAACTAGATAGCACAGACAAGACATGACCACACATCTACTGTTATCTATCCCTAATGAACCCATATATATCAAATACACTACCATTTTTGTTAATACCAAATCCTGAGAATATACTCACCAGACTCAGAATACTATAACTTAATTAGATAAATGTTATCACAAGATGGTCAGCAGTAATAAGTAACTGTGAACACATGCTAACCTTAAACCATTCATAGAGAGGGAGTGACAAAGAGACTCACCTTTCAATATAACTAGTAATGGCTTCTAATAAGAATGCTTCTATACTCACCAGGTCACTGTACCAATTAAATGGATAATCCTCTCCATTACTCTATAATGTAACAAGTTTAGATATAAATCTAAAATATCAGTTATAATAATATTTATTTTCCAATATAGATGTGCTAATAAATTATATAACAGCTGCACTTTAACAATTTAATTGCCTACACCATCAATATTTGTCCTATAACAATCTGATATTTGTACACACCAAAAACTTCATAGTCAAACTGACTCCAAGTCAACTTAAAAAGCTAATGAGTATTACTGACCTGAGAGGATCGAGAGAATGAAGAGGTTATAAGAGAAGGGTTTGTCTCTTTGGTAGAGTTAGAAAAACTGTTGATATCTTTCAGTAGATATTCTAACTGTTCACTAAAACTATGACAAAAACTAAAAAAAAATAAACTACATAATGATATTTTTAGCGATGTGATGTTTAAGTTATAAATGAAAATACTGTTTTAGGTAATGATGAAAACAATTTTGAGTTAAGTAGACAATGGACACACGGTTTCAATGAATAGACACAGTTTCAATAATTGGAAAAACAAAAGTACGATAAAATGATTACCTATAAATTTGAGGAGTACAACTCAATGACTTCATTTTTAGTGAATGAAGAGTGCCTTCTCTTCCATGGCTCTCTCTTGAATCTGATTCCATTTTTTGTTCATCTTGTGTCAGCCATAGAAAAGACATCATATCACTATCAGGAAGAAATTCTTCTAAGTTCGACTCCTGTCGTTTGACAAGAAAACGAAGAAGATCTGAAGTCCGTCCCTCAGCCTCAATCAGTTGTGATACAATAACACTCTACATAAAAAAGATAGTTAATAACAAACATGGAAAATATATGAATCAATTGTTCAATTACTAATATTATGTAGTAAAATATAAGATCTAAACATTAAAGATTACAATATTCATTTGGATTCATTGGGTACATTTGTCTGTACAAGTATTGTTATTAAGTATTGTGTTAGAAGGCTCAAAACATTATCACATCACTTAAAATTTAAATCTATTACTGATAACTTTATCAGAGAGAGAGAGAGAGAGAAAGAGAGAGGTGGAGGTGGAGAAATGATAAGTCTGTTTTAACTACACACACCAATGCAATGTGATACTATAGATTAAGTTATACTGGTTGTAGGAGAAGATAAGAATTTTTGAATAATTTGATTATTATCTCTACTACTACACTAATAACAAACAATGTCTATTTTATTAAGCCATTTATCCATTCAATCCATTCATCCATCCATCCATCCATCCATCCTATTATATTATTACTACTAGTATATTCAATAAGAGTGACAGGTGATATTACTCTATAATGTTTATCTTATAAAGATCTTATAGAGTAAATTATGAATTACTATTTGGGCTGACAGCCAACTTGTGTTCATACAATGTTATTATCACTACAAGTTCGGTTGACTTTGATGAATCAATGACAACATAGCATTACAATCTTTATAGGATGTAGACTGATGAAATGTATATATGACAAAGTATATATAAAGTGAACTTGTAATCATAGTGTACATATGTAGACAATTATATACATACACTCTCTCTCTCTCTCTCTCTCTCTCTCTCTCTCTCTCTCTCTCTCTCTCTCTCTCTCTCTCTCTCTCTCTCTCTCTCTCTCTCTCTCTCTCTCTCTCTCTCTCTCTCTCCCCCTCTCTCTCTCTCCCCCCTCTCTCTCTCTCATTTACCTTAGCTCTATCCAGTAAAACAGGTCTTAAAAACTGGTCATACAAATTTATGTTATATCCTACAATATTCTGACATATCTCTGACCATTCCACTTTTAAAGAGGTAAGTGATGGTTTAATATTTTCATCATCTGTTGAGGCACAAGGCTAGAGACAAATGATCCAAAATACATCATGTTATCACAGACATACCTCAGACAAGAGTGAGTAAACAGTATCTCTAATGGCTGCCAAACCTTTCAAAGTAGTAACGTGTGATAACAATTGTCCTATACCATTATGTACTATCTGTAGACATCTTAGAGAGAGTGAATATGAGAGAGAGAGAGAGAGAGAGAGAGAGAGAGAGAGAGAGAGAGAGAGAGAGAGAGAGAGAGAGAGAGAGAGAGAGAGAGAGAGAGAGAGAGAGAGAGAGAGAGAGAGAGAGAGAGAGAGAGAGAGAGAGAGAGAGAGAGAGAGAGAGAGAGAGAGAGAGAGAGAGAGAGAGATATCTATAATCACAGTTGTTTAAGCTAGCAATTCACTTCAGTAAACTTATAATAACAAAAATCCTTATCACACTATTGTGTATTCCCAAAGCTAATGCAGGGAAGTCTTACTCAGACATGGAGGGAACATGGAAACCTTTGATTGGCTAGTAGTCAGTAGTGGGTAGGGCAAAGCATATAAAAATTAGAATATTTTTTAGACATCATCCTTTGATAAGAAGTACTAATATAAACTTTCACCGAAGAAGCCTTAAAAACTCACAGCCCTTACAATTCCTAGACAATGCACTATTATATTATTGAGTCCAGTAATAGTATTTCTTATGTACACTATATCACCTACAGTGTGTAGCATACCAATCTAACAGTAAGTCAACTATACAAGTACAACAATCTAGTACTGTAGTACAGTCTATTGCTTACATAGATGTCTGTTAAACAGACTATTAATACAGTGTAATATATGATGGCATAAGTTGTGAGTGTTGGATTGGATATACAAGATGTTAGTGACATTAGATAAGGTAATCTAACTTCTACATTTTCAAACAACACTCTCGTGTGTCATTACCATAAATACACATTGTAAAGACTAACTGGCAGTGTAAACATTGTCTAATGATGCCAACCATTAGAGATATATAGCTTGTGTCAATAACATTATAACAAGCAGATGGTAGAATCAATTGTAAGCGAGACAGTTCAAAACACTACAAGGATGAGTAAATCACATATAAACTAATAATGATGGATTATACAAGTAACAGCTGGTAAAATAGTTCTCTCTATTAATTCTACTCTTTGGTTAATTGCCATACTTAAACTAATATATGTCATGCGCTTACTGTTCAGTCCACTCCTTTGTATTCGTATTAATACATTCTATAGCTAGATCTGTTGTTACATAGTCTTTTGGCTTGTAGGCTGAATGGACAGATGAATAAATGGATGGATAAATGGATAGATAGATGGATGGATAGATGGATGGATAGATGGATGGATGGATAGATGGATGGATGAGTGGATAGATAGATGGATGGATAGATGGATGGATGGATGAGTGGATAGATAGATGGATGGATAGATGGATGGATGGATAGATGGATGGATGAGTGGATAGATAGATGGATGGATAGATGAATGAATGGATGAACAAATGAAGGAAAGGATGGATGGATAAATACACTAATGTTCAATGGATGAACACACAGATAACTTACTTGTGATAAAATCTGGTAGATTATTAATTAAATATTCTGGAATGTGATACTCTACTAAGAAAATAAATATTTAAGACGTAAAACCATGAAAGCCGATGAAGGATAATGTTATCACTTTTTTTCTTATTATACAAAAACAAAAGATTAATTGTAGCAGCTGTTAGCTTTCAGGTGAGTATGTTGGTTTATCAAAGAGCCATCAAGCTATCATATTCCAGGACCAAATGTACAAAACATAACGATAACATAGAATATACTTGTACATGTGACACCCACATGTATAGCCACTCCTTGATGACTCCCTATTATTTCATGAGAAAGCTTAGAAGTCTCCCAAAAGAAGAAACAAAAAACCATCTAATGTAAACAGCAATTACTCCCTAAGCTAGTTCATGTTAAAACAATGAGTAGAGACTAAAGACATAGGATTAATAAAGGATATATAGAAACTTGCTGTTTATGTCATAGCTCTCTCTCTCTCTCTCTCTCTCTCTCTCTCTCTCTCTCTTTCTCTCTCTCCTTTGTGTGTGTGTACATATTACAATAGTGCTATACCTTTGCTGGAATTTGTGATATCATTTAGTTGCTGTAGTAACTTGGATTGAGCTAAATGTCATTAGTGAATAGTCATAGAAAATCAAAGAAAACCATTAGTGAACACACAATGGGGACATACACGTATAACACATCCATCTGGCCATCTATTCATTTTTATAACATAGTCCACATACTTATCATTCTTTTAAAATGAATCACATAAGAAGTCTTTCAGGTACAATAGATCAATCCATCCATGCATCAATTCATGCATCCATTTATCCATCCATGCACCCTTTTATCCATCCATGCATCCCTTTATCAATTCATGCATCCATTTATCCATCCATGCACCCATTTATCCATCCATGCATCCCTTTATCAATTCATGCATCCTTTTATCCATCCATGCATCCATTTATCCATCCATGCATCCTTTTATCCATCCATGCATCCATTATTCCATCCATGCATCCATTATTCCGTCCATACATCCATTATTCCATCCATGCATCCATTATTCCATGCATACATCCATTATTCCATCCATGCATCCTTTATTCCATACCTCCATTACTCGAAACAAACAAATTTGAAATCAATACAAGAGAATATCTTAGAGTGAGAATAATTTCTCTAACAGTCACTTTAACACTCTTCACTAGATAAAGATAACAGAAGTGTGTACTACTACATTGTAACCCTCTTTCCCACAGGACACATCAATACTTAAATACTAATAATACAATAAAATGGAACTAAATTTAAAATTATTTTTATAAATAAATTATTCAGCTGTGAGAATACTACGATAATATCTACCACTGGAATCAATTGAAAACTACTACACTTCTTGTAGGAACTACTACTTAAATCACTAACATGGCTATTGGTTGACATAAGTGCAAACATACACATTACTTGTTCAAATAAATAAAATAAACTATGTTATAATGTACATAGAATATTCTCACCATGATGAGAAGGAAGCTGACAAAGGTTATCTAAGGCTACCTAGAGGAAATGAGGAAGACATTAATACTGTTAAGTTGATAAGAAAGGTTTCTTAGAAGTTAAAGGATAACATTGATATGATATCATATGACAACAGTTTTGAGGTAAGTAATAATAAAGGGAAGTGTATGAGAGACAATATTCTGTCTTCCTCTTAACCTGTCTGTCTTCTAGAAACCATATAAATATCTTTTCCATGGGACAATTTTCAAGTAATACAATTACAAGCAGACATTCTATTGTATTCTGTAGTAAATAATAGAGTAATGATAAGAAATAGTGTGGGTATGGAGCAGTATGGGTATGGAATGGTATGGGTATGAAGCAGTATGGGTATAGAATGGTATGGGTATGAAGCAGTATGGATATGGAATGGTATGGGTATGGAGTAATATGGATATGGAATGGTATGGGTATGAAGTAATATGGATATGGAATGGTATGGGAATGGATCAGTATGAATATGGACCAGTACAGATATAGAATGGTATGGGTATGGATCATTATGAATATGGAGTGGTATAGGTATGGAATGGATGGGCATGGAGCAATATGGATATAGAGTGGTGTGGGTATGGAATGGTATGGGTATGGAGTAGTATGGGTATGGAGCAGTATGGGCATGGAGTAGTATAGATATGGAGCAGTATGGATATGGAGTGGTATGGGTATGGAGCAGTATAATTCATGTGATCCATAGTTCATACCCATACCACTTCATACCTATACTACTCCATACTAATACTACTCCATACCCATACCACTTCATGGACATGAAGTGAGAAATGATTATGTAGTAAAAGAATAGGAATGAAGATATGAGTATGAATTATATAATGGAATCAACATGAAGTACCTTTTCTTGTACTTGTAATGACTGAAGGTAACTATGACAACTCTATAAAGAATTTCAATTAATCTGTGACACATAAAACAAGTCAACATTTACTTTCAAAATAATGTCTTTAAAACTAGCAATTCTTTGCCATAATTGTAGCAATACACTTGGCTAAGAAAAGATTGTTATTATGTTAAAATGGTACTTATAATACAATAAAGAGAACTCTGATAACCAATCATATGACATGTTAATAGTATTACATGACAACCCGTTAGTATTACATGACAAAGCGTTAGTATCACATGACAAAGCGTTAGTATCACATGACAACCCGTTAGTATCAATTGACTAACCCATTTGATATCCATTGTACGTAATCTTGAACTAGTATGTTTCATAACAAGATAACTAAGACCAGCAATAAGATGCTCTTTCTTTTCAAGGTAAACCCAAATCTTTAGGGAGAGAGAGAGAGAGAGAGAGAGAGAGAGTTAAAGAGGTAACACTCTAATGTATACCTTCTCTTGTAGTTCCATAACCAGTCTTATTTGTGCTGATACAGACTGATTTGCACTATATAACGATATTATCCCTAACACATTACTGATAAGTAGGACTAACCTGGTTGTGGGAGGAGCTTGTTGACCACCTGTTCCCTTGAGAAAATGAGTTTGTTGTAATTGGCAACTACTGTTCTGTACAGTAGCAAGTAAATTGACAATCTAAATGGATGGGTCATGCTATATCATATGATAATCACATGACTAGGTTTCTACCTTAACAGCCGCATCTTTCATAGATAAAACAGAGTCGGCAGCTTCAATCATATCACGATAACGCTCACTGCATTTAGGAATAAATAATATTATTTTTAAAGTGACCATACCCCACAAGCTGACGAAGTTCTTCCTTCTTCCTCTCAATATCCAATCTAAAAACGATACAAGTCATGAACTTTCTACCTGGGTCACATGACCAAACCTTGCTTTCTGTTCAATTTGTCGTATCTCAGAGATTGTACGATTAACAAACAAATTCTCTGCTTGACTGTCCTCATTCCCAGGCAATTTAGAATGGGAATCTATCCACATAAACGTTGATAAATAAACAATCTAAAATATGCTATGTTGAAACTACCTTTTAATGAGGCATGAGTAGCCATTTTGAAGTAGGCGGGAAGTCAACTAGACTTGTAATAAATAATTCGAGTGTTCTGTGATATTTGAGCTTTAGATAAACAGATATAAGTGTGTGAATTGATAAATAAATGTTAGGTAGTCTAACCTGGTCTCTTCAAGGTAGCTTATTATAAGTATACGGAGTAATGACTATTTTTATTAGCATTGTTTTTCTGAACAATTTTCAGCATGTTTCCGTTCACCTCCGTAAACGTAATAACCACGTGGAAGTCTAAATAATCAGCTCCACCCATCAACTTGATTAAATGCAAAGAATGTATAGAAGCTGAACCAGCAGAACAAAACAACAACAACTATGAAGATCTTAGTCTCTTGGTCAGGTGAAACCCTTATCCACTTTGGTGTTCTCGAAGTTCTGGGCACAGCTTTTCTCTGCTATGGGTTAGCAGTAGCAAATGGTCATGTCCCAGCTTGGCTACCTATGATAAGCGATTGTGCAGTTCTAGCTCCTGAGAAATATCCCTTTAGATTGGGAATGGTTACAGGAGCTCTAATGATAGCTCTATTGTCTGTGACAGTTTATTATAAAGATGAAAATACACGCTATAACAAATTAAGTGCTATATTTGGTCTCATAGCTGCAACATCACTGGGTGTTGTAGGCGTCGTCAACGAAGAAGAAGATCCACCAGTACATGATGGTGAGTTAGGAGTGAGTGTAGTCTTGCAATTAAAATGAGCTAGCCCCTTTAATTTTGAATGAAATAAGCAATAATGGTTAATGGTTTAATGTTCTTTTTTAGCTGCTGCAGTGATATTATTTGTAGCTTTTAATTTCTACATGATTATCAAACTCTTTGCGAGTTACCAGTCTTTACTAGAGAAAGTGTCCTGTCTCTCTTTCTTAATAAAATTCTCGTGCACATCACTTGGAATTGTAGCACTTGTTGGGTACATTATTACTAGTAGGTGTCTACATATATTGTATGTAACGTAGCTATTGTTGTTTTTTCAGAGTATTTTCCTATTCCTACCAGTTCTGTATATCTAGCTATCTTTGAATGGTAAGTAAATGGTTTCTTTTCAAGTCACTTTAACATTGTAGACCGTTCAAAAAATTAAATTTTGTGAATAAACTTAAATACTAAAAATATTGTAAGCATATGTGTAGTGACTGACTTATTACACAGCTACATTGAAACACCTCTCATGGGTGGAGCTGTAGGAGCTGTACCTCACAATGAGTTCATATAGTAATTGCTTTGGGTACCTCTTCCTCTCCTTTGAGCTTGTTTTTAAATTCTTCATGTCTCATTAAAACCAGCACCCATTATTAGTGTATACTTTGAAAAGACATTCATACTGATCATGTAGTTAGCAATGAAGTAATAAATTGATATACTTTGTGCATTTTAGGGGTAATTTTTTGGTCTTTTGTGTTTTTGTGTGGAGTTTTTCACTTGATGATATGAAATCTGTTAGCTTAGCAGAAATTATGGAGACACAGGAAAGAAAAAGTTATTATCAACTTGATACTACTCATCATCCTTCATTGGATAAGATTGCAGAAAAGCAACCATTAGTGTGACCGATATGCTTTATACTATATAGATGTGTGTTTATTATTATTATTCTTATTGCTTGTGTGTTTGAAAATGGCAAATTTATTTAGCTGAATAATCTGCTGTATTTATTTTATTGATCTATAGAGTGCTATTAAAATTAATAATTATACTAATTTTTATCTTGCATAAATATAATGAGCCACGCCCATTTTTAGGTCCACCTAACTCGCCTAATATTCGTAGTCTCTCGTGACATTGTACATATTTTGCAGAAGTTATGGAGAACATAATCAGCAAAGTTAGAGCTACCACTTTTATTCACATAGCTACTCTAGAAGTTACTGGTAGCATTTTTTTATGCTATGGATTAGCAGTGGCCAATGGACATGTACCAGCTTGGCTGCCTATGATAAGTGATTGTGCTGTGGAAGCTCCTGAGAAATATCCTTTTAGATTGGGGATAATTGTA
Organism: Xestospongia muta; assembly: GCA_963693285.1. Taxonomy (NCBI): domain Eukaryota; kingdom Metazoa; phylum Porifera; class Demospongiae; order Haplosclerida; family Petrosiidae; genus Xestospongia; species Xestospongia muta. The sequence goes on from OY848928.1 coordinate 489,195, forward strand.
GGAGCTATACTGATGATGGTACAAGTTATACTCGCTTATTATTCAGAGACTAATTTCTCAATGAATCGGTTATGTTTGATACTTGGTCTGCTAGCATCGTCTGGTCTGGGGATTGTTGGAGCTGTCAATGAAAAGGAAAACAATACTCTTCATTCAGGTAATGAGATACTATATCCAGTTATCATTAAATGTATTATTATTACAGGCAGTGCAGTTGTATTCTTTTTCGGCTATGAATTTTACATGATTATTATGGCATGGTACTCTATCAGTGAGGTCAGAGTTGGCATCACCTCGCTAACTGTCAAGCAGCTGTGCACTATCATAGCTGGGATAGCACTTATAGCATTTATAGTGATGAGTAAGTTTATAATACAATCACTCTTTTTAATAATGTAATCGACTGATGTTCTCCAATGCAGGTACAAACTGGGGAAAATATCACTTATACATTGCTATGTGTGAATGGTAAGTGTTATTGCATGTACTTGCTCCATCAGTTTAATGTTTGTACTTTCATTTTCCAAACAAAAGTTTACAAACATTAATAGGATTGTTATTCCCCCATATAGCCATGCATTTATTCGTTTGTCTGTTCATATATTCATCATTCTATCTATTTGTCCATTTATCACATTATTAATCCATTTATAGGATTGGTACTCTCTGTATTTTGGTTTTCCAGTGGACATTTGCGTTTGATCTCTCAGATATTTATGTCTATGAAATCAAATGCGATAAACCCAGTATTGAATCATCACAAACAACAGCTACAACAGATAGTCCACCATCTTACTATGAATCTTCCAATGAGAAGAGTGAAGCTAATAAATGAATTATAAATTATTAACAATCATTTTGCAGTTTGATAAATATATAGCTAAAACAATATTTTATATATATAGCTATATTTATGATTACATCATACATTAGAACTAAAAATAGAACAATTTCATTGCCATAGTTCACATTGTTCGTTTTTAATTAAATAATACACTTATTTTGGTGCCTGTGATGGAAAACATTTTGAAGAAAACTAAAGCCCCTACTCTAATTCATATCGCTATTCTTTCAACTTTTGTTACTATTTTAATTTGCTATGTATTAGCAGTAATTTATGAACACGTCCCAGCTTGGTTGCCTATGATCAGCGCCTGCGGAATTGATGCCCCTGAACGTTATCCCTTTAGAGTTGGATTGGTAGTAGCGGCGTTGTTATTATAGCTTTAGATGTTATTCTTTGTTATGGTGCTGGTATTGGCTCAAAGAACAAACTCTGTGTAATATCAGGCTTGATATCATCAGTAGGGCTAGCTGTTGTTGCTGTTGTGAACTTAGAAGAAAATATCCACATTCATGCAAGTATGTATAGACTATTAAACATAGCTGTGATTCTTCAATGTTTTATTTAGCTGGTGCTGCTGCTTTCTTTGTCTGCTATGAAATCTATATGGTAATTATGACCTGGTATTCACTCGGAGAGAAGAAGGTTGGTTTTTCGTCGTTGACAACAAAAGAGGTGTGTTCTATTACTGGAGCAATAGCACTTTTGTTATATGCGGTTTTGGGTAAGTCCTTTTTTGTTTTAGCCGATTTAAAAAAACACTTTCTTTGCTGGCAGCATCAACTAACTTTGAAGAAAACAGATTGTACATAGCTATATGTGAATGGTATATTCTCTAAATACAATGTCATATATACTAGCACTTTTTCACTTTTTTAGGTGTGGTCTATTTTGCATTCTAATTTTCCAGTGGACGTTCGCTTTTGATCTTTCAAAGGTCACCATCTGTGAGATCATTGACTTTGAAGACTTAATTATAACCAAAAAACCTAAAACTCAAGAATGTTTTTTGAAACAATATAGTAATGCATTAATTTTAATCCGTTGGACTCATTCTCAGTCATCTTTCAAATTTGGGAATGAGGATTTTCATGTTTTTTTACATCATTACCATCTGCTGTTGCCCATATTATACAAAGATTTTTACTTTATTCATTCATTTGACCATATGTTCAGAAATGGAGAGATTAAGTCGAGTTTCATTGTCTTTCATTATAAGAGTTGGTGTTGTTCATTCCATCCTGACTGTTATGATATGTTATATAATAGCTGTCACTAAGGATCATGTAGATATAATACCAATGATCAGTGATTGTGGGGTCATGAAACCCGAACGATACTTCTTTCGGTTTGGGACAGCAGTTGCAGCAGCAATTCTTGCAATTGTAAGTGTCGGTATTTATCTCAGTAAATCAGCATATCAGAGCAAATTAGCTCTAACCCTTAGCCTGTTAGCTTCATTGTCACTGGCAGTAGTAGGAATTGTGAGTCAAGTTGAGAACTGGATGGTACACACAGGTCAGTTTCAATTGTAAAGGTATTATGACTATATTTTCCAACATACTTTTAGTTGCTTCTGTACTTTTCTTTGGAGGGTATGGAATATATGTTTGGTTGATGACATATTACTCTGGACAGAAAAGGGTGAGGTTGTCCCTGTTATTAATACGTGTTATATGTACCTTAATTGGTGGAGTAGCCTTAGCTGTATTTACAATATTACGTAAGTCAATGGACTGATAATGAATGAGTAGAAGAGTGAATGGATGGATGGATGATCAGGTTGATGGATTAATGAATGGGTAGGAGAGTGAATAGATGGATGGATGATCAGGTTGATGGATTAATGAATGGGTAGGAGAGTGAATGGATGGATGGATGATCAGGTTGATGGATTGATGAATGGGTAGTAGAGTGAATGAATGGATGGATGATCAGGTTGATGGATTGATGAATGGGTAGAAGAGTGAATGAATGGATGGATGATCAGGTTGATGGATTGATGAATGGGTAGTAGAGTGAATGAATGGATGGATGATCAGGTTGATGGATTGATGAATGGGTAGAAGAGTGAATGAATGGATGGATGATCAGGTTGATGGATTAATGAATAAATTAATAGATTGATGAAAATGAATATGAATAGACTGATGAAGTAAACAACTATATTAATAATTACATTACAGATCTTGACTGGGAGAAGTATTATTTTATCATTGCAATATCAGAATGGTAACCATAGTTACATAAGAAGATAGCACCACAATCTTCTCTCTCTCTCTTTTCAGGATACTATTGACCAGTGGCATTCTTTTTCAATTATCTCTTTCATGTGAACTACAACATATCCAGCTGTGTTGGATCAAGGTATGTGTGAACAAGACAACATCTACTAAGCATAAAACATCTGTCAATGTTACATGACAGAGAGAACACACTGTAGTCAATGTCTCCTGCTAAAAGTGGTCAGTTGTTTTACCGTACTTGTCACAGAATTACTTTGCCATTATAATATTAAACAACTTTTATTATAATTATCTCATTATTATTACAACATGTTACATTTTATTAAAGACAATTCAAGTTTGGCATGCACAAATAATGTACAGCTTTACATGACATTTATAATGAATGAACATGTAAAAATAGTGGTTATTAATAGTTATTAATAATAGTTATTGAATTTTTTTCTAAAATTAGTCTTCATTGATTAATTTATCATAAGATTTCTTTTTTATTTTCTTCCATGGTTTCTTTTTAATAACAACATAAACTCCACCCACTAAAACGAGGAGACCTGGTACTCCTAACCCAACAATAATAGTAACGATGACAATAAACGAGATTTTATCAGTGGGCGGAGTTCCAAAGCCCAGCAAAGCAGTCCTATAAGACAAACAAGTTTTATGCTAACAGGAAAAGGCTATAATGGATGAATGTCATGATTAAATGGACAGATAGATTATGCTGAAATGGACATATGCATTCCAATGGACAGATAGATTATGCTGAAATGGACATTGCATTCCAATGGACAGATAGATTATGCTAAAATGGACATATGTATCATAATGGACAAATAGCTAATGCTGAAATGGATATATTACAATAGACAGATAGATACTTTACATCAGGAATAATGAACAACATACCAAGTGACATATAAAGGATTAGGGTTGTTCTCATCTTTCTCAGTACCCATTACCAAATATACAGTAGTAACATTACTAACAGTATCCTCATTAAACAAAGCACTTGCTAAACTTGGAGGAAAAGTGATATTTACTACAGGAGCTCCTAGCACAAGAGTGGCTTGTTCTGCAGAAGTAGATTTACGCTTAGAGGATAAATATGCTATAGGTTTCCATTGAAGAAATCCTTCTTTATCACTAGTGTCTCCAAATAAATAGTTATAAGTACGAAATATAGAGGGAGTGTACTCATCATCGCGAGAGAATACTTGCTGTATTGAACCACTAGTTAGATTATCTCCGTGAACCAATACCATTTCTAGAACTAGCCGACCATAGTCCACTGGGCTATGATATGAAATCTCGTAATGAAAGTTTTGAAAAACAAAATCAAATGATGTAGAATTCTCATTGTATTTTGTTTTAGGAAAATAGTGTAGACGACCACTATCAGTTGGAACATTGATCTAAGAAAACAAAAACATGTTTAGACTCGAGTTTTTAGTTTTTAGCAACCAATGACATCTACTACTATGTTATATACAAATCATCATATTGTATACTTACATAAAAACCTTTTAAAATGGAATACCCACACACACACACACATACACATACATGTTGGTGCATGCTCACGAGTAAACTCATATGTGTGGCTATTATGCCAAGATTATGTTAACATGTGTTGATCAACTTACTTGAATATCCCACTGGAATGTTGAATTAGAGTCCCTCCCGGTGAGTTTCTGGTTAGCATTATCAAAAGTCCAGTCTAGATAACTCAATGAAAAATTTCGATATGTTTGATTGTTAGAAAGATCGCTTGAGTTGAAATCTTTCGCAGCTTTAAAATTTACATCTCGGAATTCAATAAGATTATTGAAGACAATTGCAAATGAAAACGATCCATTATATCCTGGTATGGCAGCTGAACCATATGTTTGGTTCTCAACAAAAGTGTCCCATTCAATAGCATTTCTGATAGATTCATGGCAATCAACTTCTGTGGGCGGAGTGATAGTCATTAGTAGCGTTGGTGAACCAACTAAACTCCATGTGTATCGTACAGTATTGTCACTCCCGTTTAACTGGTAATACAGGATTTGTGGCTTGTCTATAATCGTCAAAGGGTCTCTGTGTGTTTCATTGAGTGTCACCAAACATTTCTATGATAAAAAAGGAAATAAATCTATAATATCACGTGGTGTCTCACGTGTCTCTGTACAGTTGGTTCATTGTTTTTGGCTGATGCAGTCAACACTAGAAGAGCTATGACGCTCCACCAATTCAGCACTTTCATTATCAACATGGCGATCACTAAAGTTAAAAGCGAACACCAAATAGAAAAGTTTTAGCAAAGATTTCTAACTGCATATGAAGCTGGAGAAATAGGAAAATACTCCAACTAAAGAATATGGTGGGCGGAGCCTATCTTAATTAAAAAGGGCGTGGTGAACATATAGCATCATATCTGTTTATCCCACCAGCACTACACCATTAGTTGAGAAGATTTTAGACTAAGCGCTCAAAATGACCAGTGAGATTAAAGAAACGATACCTAAGATAGAAGAACCGAAAGGTGAAGCAACACCAGTGACAGACCCTATTAAACAAGTGAGTTGATCAGATATGATAGAATGAATGAGCACTGATCAGGATTTCAAACCACATCATTTGTTTGTTGTTTATTTGTTATAGTCTGAACTAGAACTCAAAAAAAGATATCCAGGACTCAATCCTAAAGTGAAATCTGTTGCTCAACGGAAGATTTCTTCAGGGGTATGCAAACAGCTCCTTGTCAAAATAATAAATGTTATTTTTTCTGTAGGGAATACAATATTTTGATTCTGGGGACTACAATGCAGCATCACGTAAAGATAAACAAAAAATTGCCGACAATCCAAACCCTATCAATCCAGCTGTTGCTAGGTTACGACATAAAACCACACCCAGTAAGCTAGCATCTCATCCACCACCTCCTAGTGGACTCCAAGCAGCAACGAGAGCAGAACATTAAACTGGTTTATTTTACTGGCTATTTTTGTTTCTCTTTTTTTCTCTTTTCTCTTGCAGTCATTTTATCTTGACACTTATTATTTGTTGCATCTGTCATAAAAATGAAGGCTATTGTTATATTACATATCGAATTAATGTTGGTTTGGTATTGTTATGTATTTGTTAATTTTGTACAAGTATTTGTTAAAGTGTCTAGAAATTTATATAGTAAAATAAAATAAAGTAGGTATTCAATGTATGAATATAATTAACTATTCTTAATAGCATGTTTGTGTGGCAATATTGTAGTTCAAATGATCTATGAGTTCCAGCTTTGTCATTGATGCAAACACTGCTACTTCTGTGCTATGTATTATTAAGAATAAAGTTCTGTTAACACTATGATCACTTAACCCAGTAAACATGTTTACAAAAGGAGTAAACCCCTGTTAATTACTGATATTTATTATAGCACTGCAAACAATTAGTATGGAGTAAATCCCTGTTAATTACTGATAATTCAGTACTGTACTGCAAACAATTAGTATGGAGTAAACCCCTGTTAATTACTGATAATTCAGTACTGTACTGCAATCAATTAGTATGGAGTAAACCCCTGTTAATTACTGATATTTATTATAGCACTGCAATCAATTAGTATGGAGTAAACCCCTGTTAATTACTGATAATTCACTACTGTACTGCAAACAATTAGTATGGAGTAAACCCCTGTTAATTACTGATAATTCAGTACTGTACTGCAATCAATTAGTATGGAGTAAACCCCTGTTAATTAGTGATATTTATTATAGCACTGCAATCAATTAGTATGGAGTACTGATAATTCAGTACTGTACTGAAAACAATTAGTATGGAGTAAACCCCTGTTAATTACTGATAGTTTAGTGTTCCACTAACTTCATAGCAATTATATGTAGAGTATTAAAGTTAGTGCTGCATTGTAAGCAATTTATAATAAAGAGTTAGCCCCTGTTAATTACTTATGATTTAGTGCTACACTACAAATCAAAGAGTAAAACCCTGCTTATTAATGCAACACTGGTAACATAATTACTAAGGAGTAACACTCTATTAGTAAATGATATAGCTCTATTACAATAACACATTATTGAGACAATTAATTATGATGATGTCATAATTATATCATTGAATAATTATAAAAATACATGTATTGATTATCTTTGATTAATAAGAGGTGTGGTCGCAGTAGTATTATCTTTATTATTATGGGTGTGGTCAAAGAACATTATACTTTTCATATCTTTGAATGATTTTACTTCCATAACATGCTAAACAGGCTGTGATAACCTGTAAAACAAGTTTTTTAGCACAATGACATTATAACGTATTACTAACGTGTAGAAATGCTGCAACTACAGCAATTGCAAATGAAACATCAACTACAATTTGTAGTCGTGAGAGTAACTTCTCCAAACAACCCTACATGGAATAATCTGTCTAACAGTCCATCCATCCATTCAATCTATCTATCCATCCATCGATCCATTCTGTCCATCTATTTATCCATCCATCTCTCCATAATACCTGTTGGTAGTACGAGTTGCTATCATTACCAAAAGAATGGCAAGATTCAGGTAAATCGGTATAGTTATTCTTAGACCATTTTGTATTGCTGTGGTACCAATCTGCTGAGCTGTTAACACCACAACAGTGATACTATGAGAGAATAAAATACATATTTTTAATAGTATTTACACAATCAGTCAATTGAACTAAACTCTCTCTCTTTAATGATGTATGATTAATGACTTACATGTGACTGAATATTAAATATAGTATCATTAGAGTTAGGGAGAGCATCTTTAACATGTGACCAAAGAGTTAAATTTAAATTGTTACGAATCTAAGAGGAAAAAGTAAGTGAACTAAGTTATTAAAATTATTGAATTATTAATTGTTTGCGAGCTTTACTTATTAACTATATATATTTAATGTTGTATCTCATTATTGAACAGTGTTAATTGTTGACAAAGGAAGACCACCTGGAGTTTTGATGTTTATTTGTGTTGTTTGTGTGTGAGAAGGAGAGACTTACCGCACCAGAATATGTAAATGAGAAGAGAGTGCTAGCACTAGCTACTGTTAAGAAAGCCAATAAAAGAGCACCAAAGGCATACTAGAGAGAGAGAGAGAGAGATAAAAACATACAACATCTAGTCTTACCATTAACATTCTTCCTTTGTTGTCACTATTAACACTCAAACACCCAAACATACCCAGTAATACAGTTACTATAGCAACAAAAAGAAGGATAATACCCGGAACAAGAGAATATATGGCTCCACCCCCTAAATCTAGACTGGGCTCTTCTGGTGCCAAAATCAGAAACACTCCGGATACTGTAGTACATATGAAAGTAACCTAATGTATTGAAAATAAGAGTAACTGATGTGGATATCAATGACTTACAACACAAGTGACAGTTATAGCTTTGCGTAGATGGCTACTTGTTAAGACACCAGATACACATCCGAATGACATCTTCAAGTAGTTTACTGTTTTAATGGAAACGTCTTGGACAGTAAGCAACTATATGCAAGGTAGTTGCAGTTACACCCATTGGGTGTGGCTTTATTCAACTATGCCACCCAAAAAGTTTAGAGAGCCCAATTCTAAAGCTGTAGTTGCTAGAGAAAGGAAGGCAGCTGCTAAAAGAGAAGAAGAAGAAAGAAGAAAAAGAGAAGAGGAAGATGAATACTGGAGAGATGATGACAAACATGTTATGAGAAAACAAGACAGAAAAGTGAGTGAATTGAGTCATGTGATAATCACTTGATCTGTTTCAGGCTGACAGAGACAAAAGACGACAAGAACAATTAGACAGAAAAGCAGAAGCAAAGAAACTTTTAGAAGTTGAGGAATTCTCGTTAAAAGGAAAATCAACTGGGGGTGGAGCAACTAAAGTCACTCGTGCACAAATTGAAGAAACAAAGAGACTAGAAAGTGGAGCCACACCCCTTCCAAAAGGAGTCGTTGAAGAACAACCACTTGTAGAGAACCCTAATCTCCTTTTAAGACAGAGATCCTTAGAGGGACACCATGATGCTGAGACTGTTGATGAAGCCATTGCTGTCTTAGGTGGTGAGAGAGACACAGTTGAGAAACATCCTGAACGAAGAGTGAAGGCAGCTTATGCAGCATTTGAAGAACGGGAACTTCCTCGATTGAAAGCTGAAAATCCAAATTTACGCATGTCACAAGTTAAACAATTAGTTCGTAAAGAGTGGATGAAGTCACCTGATAATCCCATGAACAAACCACATTTAGCTTATAATGAAAAATCATAACTTTTATATGATAATTATTGAACAAGAGTATCAATTAATATATAACATTATCTAAAGATAAAATTAATTCAGCTGTTTAATTATGGTAGAGTAGTAACAGCTGTACTATCTCTAGATAGTACCATTTGTTCATATATAAATGTCAGTAATGAATCTGTATAAAGATAATTTTTGTATAGAGATAGCTATACAACAGTCTCATTCTCATTATTACATGCCTGAAAATGAGTTCTCACTGAATCCTACAGTGAATGTCCTTAATGAAGTGAAGATTATTGATTTTATAAGAATATCAGATAACAAGACAATATACAATTTTCACTACAATCCAACAAATAAGCTTCTATAATTCTTTCTTGTGCAGCTCCACACAACTATAGAACTGCTATCAAACATTATGTATGGAGCAACAATGGTTTTTAATTTCAATCTGTGTTAACATGATATTGAGAAGAGGATGAATCTCTGTCTGTCTTACTGAAACTGTGGAATTATTTATAGCATATGCTTTTGAGACAGTCATTTTTACTGGCAACATTGGCATTTTTGAAATTTCCTGGTAAAAAGAGAGACAAGAGGATATTTCTTTGGAATGCCTACAAATTAATATAATGATTAAAATTAATATATAATTAGTAGTGTTTTTCTATGTTGTTTAAACGTGACTACCTTCATTCTTTACCCTTAAAAATATAGTTTTAATTTTAGTTATTTAAACAGCCTTTTCAGTTCACTAATTTTAAAATTTATTCAAACTACTAGAATTTAAGATTTATAATGTCAGTAGAACTGGTCCTCAGTCTGTCATAGAGAAGATTCCACGAATTACAAAAAAATAATACCAGACTACTATTGGTAATGTGGGTAGATTTTATTTTTCAGGAGCAATTAATATTTACATTATTTATAATTATTTTAAAGTGTCTAAGTAGCCTGCTAAAAAAAACTATACTTTAATGTGAAATTAATAACGTTGTTTTCTGTTACCTTTTATTTTATGAAATAAATATATTTACATGTAGTTGCTATTCACTTCAAAAAATACAGTAAGAAAAAACTATATATTTCATTTCTTAACACTATGATATTACAATGTCATGTACTACAATAAGAGGCAATAGATATAAACATGTACATGTTTATCTGTACATGTTACATGTATTTAAGTAATTGGGTTGCCATGACAAGTCAAAGTAAGTTAAGGTTGTATGGGCAACACAACTGCACTCATTTTTTTATAAAATGTAATAAAATGTTGAGCTGGCAAGTTTAAAAGCAATAAATATTTACAAAGTATCTAGGAAGCCTGCGAAGAAAACCATATTTAAATGTGAAATAATAATAATGTCTGATGTTCTTGGCTCTAGACTAGAAGTGTACTTCATTTTTGCAGGTGTTTAGTCAAAGAGACAGGCCATGTCCTACAAAGCACTTAAACAGCAGACCTGACACTGATATAAGTGGTCATAATGATTTTGGTAATCCAGGTGTTGTTACCTATCCATTGCTATATAGCTGATGAGACTAAGCATTATAAGATTGAAGCACTCCCTTTGGACAGTACTAAGGTCAGACAGATGTCAATTTTTGAGTTGAATAATACAAAGCTCAATTAAGTGACAAAATAATTATTTTCAGCTGTTTGCTATAGAAATGTTAGGTATATCAGCAGCTGTATAGTTTAGCACCTAATTCATGTAAGTGTCAGCAAGAGATCTATATAATACAAAGTGAAGAGATGTACACACACACACACACACACACACATAGAAAATACCCAAACATCCAACAGTCTCATTCTCATTACTACATACTTGATGTTGAGGTTCTGAGAAAATTCTTGTACTGAGAAATCACTCCAAGAGGTAAACGTCAGGTTATACTTGAAATTAGGAAACATCAGGAAGCCATTATCACTAAATAATATAATTTAGAAATATATAGTTATATATATTATAGTTATATAATTGTAATATTATAGTTATATATATTATAGTTATATAATTGTAATATTATAGTTATATATATTATAGTTATATAATTGTAATATTATAGTTATATATATGATAGTTATATAATTGTAATATTATAGTTATATATATTATAGTTATATAATTGTAATATTATAGTTATATATATTATAGTTATATAATTGTAATATTATAGTTATATATACCTGAAGTATCCTTCAATAGCTCCACTGTCTAAAGTTACATAAGGAGCAATAGCATTAGTTGTGATATCAAACTGTTTAATAAAATTATGATGTATAAAACGATATTTGTTTGTTAGTTGTCTTACCAAAACTGCTGAACTACTTGTAGCAGTTACATTTGAGACAGTTATTTTTGCTGGTAAAAGATTAACATTGGTGAAGTTTGCCGGGAAAAAATAGGTAGATGAGAGTATACTATCACTCGTATCTACAATTAATAATATCAGCTATACACAATACTATTTAAAACAGTAACCTTCTATGATCCAAATATACAAAAAACACATTTCAACAGGAGTTCCCTTCAGTAGATCTGATATCTTGTAATTTGCAACAAGAGTTCCAGTAAACCCTTCACCTGTAAGACTGTCAACTTTCATCTGATTGACCTGTTGATTCTATATAGAAACAAAGTGTAAAAACTAAGAAATAAATGTATCCTTAGCTTACATCCCAAGTGTATACTTCAACATTCAGTGAATATTTTACTGTTAGGTCTGGTTGATCCACAGCAACGTAAATATATAATTTGTTATCAAGTTCATAAGCTGACACTACCACTTCAGAATAAATCTAAAAAAGAAAACTAACATTTCAATTGTTTGCTGAATAACATCCTACTCTCTTCATAGTATAATGAAGTAGTTTCCAACGTCCATTGTACTCAATTGATGACCAGGTCTGTGCCTGCCATATATCATTCTAAAGAGAACTCAGTTACTATATTATTTTTAAAGACCTTACCAGCTGCCAGTACAGAGTTCCACGAGTATAAGCACCTGGTTCATTGAGAATTCTTCTATAATGTTCAGCTTCAGATCCGATACAGATAGTCTGTACAACTTGGGTGAGATAGATAAAATCTTTAAAACGTTCTGTTTTATCAGTACTATAAGAAGATATATGAGTGTCTTCACTCAATCTCTCTTAAATTCATACTTGTTAGGAAGATGAAAGAACTTGGCCATCATATCCTCCATTTGCTTGTCACCATCTGGATGATGATTGCGATGTTCCTTTAAAAATGGAGAATCGATGTACAAGTCCTAATGGAATAGATGACAAATGTTATTGTAGTTAGTAGTTCTAACTGAGGGCGAAGCAATTTTTGACAGAGAATAGAAGGAAGGATAACTTTGAAAACCAAATTCACTGGCAAAACGTGGTCGAGGAAAGGTACTAACATTATTACAGAGATCAAAATAATCGTATCTAACAACAGAAAAATAATTTACTTTTGTCAATATTTGCAACAATATGTTAAAATATATAGCAACGTTTATACACTGCATTATAATTTATAGTAACATGATAATATAGTAATGATAATGCTTTGATTGTTACCTATGTATGTCACCGTATGTAGTATCTTGAGACTCTCCCCATCGTTGTATATATAAAGCTCTTGTAGGATCATCAACTAATACTCCATTAGATGGACTGGATGGCCAATATGGACGTGTGAGATCCTATAGAAATATCGGTCAGAATGAAACTACCACATTCTAAATAATTATACAATTAAAAAACATCTTGACACTACGTAGTAAGTTTATTTTAACCCATAGTTTCAAATAATCATGTCCTTTAACAATCACACTATGAATGTATTACACCAGCTGGTACTTTATAAGGTAAATGTACCTCATTCCAAAGAGTAGCTCTAACAGCTTGATCATAGAGGACACTATAGTCAACAAGTAGTGATGCATTCTTAATAGCAAAGTCCTTAATTAATAACAAATGTAACATCAATAATTTCTGTATCTCAACTTACCTGATTCTCATTGTTACCACTCCATAGGACAATACTGGGATGATAATTCAATCTACGAACAACATCAGTAACTTCCTCTCGAATATTATTCAAAAAATCCTTGTAATAGTAAGGAGAGTCAAGATTATAGTGAGGGTTGTAGAGAAGACACTTACCTCATCTCGTGGATAAAGAGAAACAGCAAACATAAATTCTTGCCATACCATTATCCCTAACTCATCACACATGTCATAAAACCAATCGGGTTGGTACAGTCCCCCGCCCCTATATAATATGACCTTTGAACTCTAATTATACTCTTACCAAACACGAATCATGTTCTGATTTCCCTCTACCGCTGATGTCAGGAGTCTCCTAGCAACTTCAGGTGTTCCCCTACTAACAAATGCATCCATAGGAATAAAATTAGATCCTTTGATGTAAATGGGATAAGGTCCCTCTAAAATAAAAGAGACAAAAATTAAATCACGTTAAATTTAAAATACTTGAATCAGACTGCTGAAAATAAAAGAGAAGTCCTTTTTCATTATTTGGTGGTGGTTCCTGAACTAATTCAATATTTCTAAACCCTACTTTTCTGGTTCTGGTAATCACTGCAAGTTGCTGATTATCCTGAGCAAGAAAAACAATATAACAATATCACTTTATTTCATCAAGTACTAACATTGAACACTGTCACAGTTACTGTAGCATCGTGCAGTTTAATATCCTTGTTCCTTGAGGTACGTGGCCTCCACAGAAGGTCGTCCATGTCACTGGCTTTCACTGGTTTTGTATAGAACCGTTCACATTGCTTTGTCATTGGACCAGAGAACTCAATTGACTGGTAAATGAACAACGAAAACAGGTTTTTTAAACAGGATATAGTAACTAGTTAGAAGCTCTATTTTTAGATATTTTGATATATACTTACTCCAATATTTTCAGTATCAAAAGGAGTTGTTGGTATTGCAATATTGACAGTTATTTTGTACATTGCTAAATGGAATAAGTTATATAAAATATATGTTGTTCTAATATTGTACTTTCATCAAGTGGTGTGAAACAAACAAGAGCTTCCACTAAATAGGAGTCAATGGTCTTGTTATAATATGGTTTAGGAACAATCTCTGACACATAAACAGATTTAACAACTATGATACTATGATATGAGAGTGTCATTTAAGAGGGGAACTAGACGTCACTGACCTAATGTTCTGCCATATACCAGCAGGTACAAAGGCTGGTCCCCAGTCCCAACCAAAATCTGAGAGAGAGAGAGAGAGAGAGAGAGTGCATGTGTGTGTGTGTGTACAAATTTGAGCAGCATCAGTGAAAAATAATTACCAGATTGAGTTTTCCTAATAAAATTCCTATAAGCATCAGGAATATAATTACCTAAAATAACAACAATAATATTAATAACAACAATAATATTAATAACAACAATAATATTAATAATAACAATAATATTAATAATAACAATAATATTAATAACAACAATAATATTGATATCAATATAAACAAGTTCTACTAACCCCCAACATATATTTCATAAGGATAGGCATCTTTCATTTTAGTAGAATAATTAGCAGCTGCCTAATAATAATGTTAGAAACACAATTTAAAATGAGATCTTTTTACCTCTATGTAAACATCCAATGTATTGGTGCCTCCTTTAATAATATCCTAAAGAAATAATAGCATATCAGTGATTCTATTTATAGGACATACAGTAATATTGAAAAGCCATCTCCGATAATAGTTATCAGCTGTTCCAACTTGCTGTCCATTCACACTACAAAATTCAAACTTCATAAACAAGCATGAGATTAATTTATAATAGCAATACTCACGACAATGTGGCTATGGTATCTAGTCCATCACACTTCAGAAACACTTGAGGGTTTTCCATGTCAAGATCAGACATATCAAAAGTGGTATTGTAGATCCAGTCACTGTAAGCTACCCAATGAAGGTTGTCATCATTATAACCAACTATTCGAGTGGAAGAATGGCCAAAGTTACAGAAGTTGTAAGTTTAGTTTCTATTATAAATAAATGAAGAACAAACTTACAATAAGGATCATCAATGATCTTCTGAGCTCTGTAGATAATAAATAACACATGTGCATAATATAATGTTAAGTTCTGTGTGCTCTTACAGTAGGTCCAGATGAACAATGCCAGGTACTTCAGCATGGATGTATTTGACTTTTCCAGCTGCATCAGACAACATCCAGTTATTACCATTGAGTGATATCTCTTTCTGCTCTGCTTCACAGAGAGAGAAGCAGAAAAGAGAGAAAAGAAAGGTCAGCCAGCTTGCAGCCATCTTGCAGAGTTGCATGCAGGGTAAGCCACACCCTCAGCTCAACCCCTACTTAAGCTAACTGCTGGACTGTTTTTATTGACAAAACATAACATTTATGAGAAATTATATCAATCAAGTGTCCCTCAATTGATTATACAAGAGTAGGTTTTTCAAAAAAAGAAAGAATTTAGACTGTTTGTTGTTTTATTCTCTTTTGCTGACTCATGCCTATTTTGCATCTACAGGTCTTCACTTTAGTGTTCACCAGTCAACATGGCTACTCTCTTAACAGCATATGTTGTTCTCGTCTGCTCTCTAACAGGAGTCTCTCTTGTCACAGGAGATGACAGTACAACATCTGATCTTCTTTGGCCTCAACCAGAGAGCATGTCTTTTGATACAACAGTGTACTCCTTAAATGTTGCTAGCTTTGTTATGAAAAGAGCTGGTGCAGGTGCTAATAGCCTAATTTTGAGGAATGCTATCGATCGTTATTATCCTATAATCTTTGAGAGTCCTGTACCATTTTATCCGTCAGGTAATACAGTCAGTCCTACTGGAATTCTTACAACCTTGACGATACAAGTGAACAGCAATGACGAATCCTTAAATCTCACAACAGATGATTCCTGTACGTTGTTCACATGTTAAATTGTTTGTAATCAATATTTATTTTTTTTAGATATTTTGAGTGTCGGTAGTACAGCTACAATAACAGCTACAACTGTGTTTGGTGCAATGAGAGGTAAACAATCTCTTTATCATCTTAAAAGTTATTCCCAAAGACAAACTTCTCCGTGTAGCTTAGTTTCAACTTATATTTAATACACACGGAAATAACAGATACGTTTATTCTATTTTTTTTTCTAGGATTGGAAACTTTTAGTCAATTAGTCTATCATTTACCTGATGGTGGGGTAAGTTGCCACAAATACAATTTCAAGTTCTTTATTTGCTTCTTCTTTCAATCAATATAGCTGGCTATTAATGGCGTGAAAAATATCACTGATAAACCACGATTTGCATATCGTGGCAGCATGATAGATACCTCCCGTCATTTCCTCAGCATTAAAACCATTTTATCTCATCTTGATGCCATGTCTTACAACAAATTCAATGTCCTCAACTGGCATATTACAGACGACCAATCCTTTCCTTACGACAGTATCAATTTTCCTAATCTTGCAATTGATGTAACCAAATATATAGATACATTAATGTAGTAACAAGTTCTGTATCTTGTATTAGGGAGCTTACGATCGTAATCATATTTATCTTCAAAGTGATATTCAGCAAGTTATTAGATATGCTTACGAACGTGGTATTAGAGTTATTCCAGAGTTTGACACTCCAGTAAGTTACTGATACATTTTATCAAATATTTTCAATGAGGATTCTTATATGTAAACCACACTTGTTTAATATTTGCTACTTATTTCTGTTATAATAGGGTCACAGTCAGTCGTGGGGTAAAGGTCAACCAGGTTTACTAACACCATGTTATTCTGGTAACAAACCTGATGGGTAAGAGAATACATAGGGGTCATATAGATAGAGGTCAAAGGTCACATAGAGATGTGGTGTGATGTTGTTATAACAACATCATGCACATTTTTTCTCTTATCCTCTCAGATCATATGGACCTATTGATCCTATACAAAAAACAACATGGGATTTTTTGAATGTTTTCTTCAAAGAAATAAGTGAAGTGTTTCCTGATAATTACATTCATTTGGGAGGTGATGAGGTCTCTTTTAATTGTTGGTAAGTATAATAGTGAGCCCTGATCCAACTTGTTTTGATATTAACAGGCAGAGTAATCCTGATATACAGGCATGGATGAAACAAAACAATTATACTAACTATAACAAAGTCGAAGAATACTATGAGAACACGTAAGACTATAGGATATTGTCTTTTTAGTTCTCTCTCTCTCTCTCTCTCTCTCTCTCTTTCTCTCTCTCAGTCTTATTGATCTGGTGAACAGTTTAGGTAAGAGTTATGTTGTCTGGCAAGAGATATTTGATAATGGTTTGAAGGTAAGGACTCAACACATTGTTCTATGATATGATTGTAATGGATGGTGGTTATTTTAATAGATTAAAATGGATACAGTTATTGATGTTTGGAAAGGTGGCTGGCAGAAAGAGATGGATGCTGTAACCAAAGCAGGTTACAATGTCATCCTGTCGTCATGTTGGTATCTTAACTATATATCTTATGGAGAAGATTGGGAAAATGTGAGGAGAGAGAGAGAGAGAAAACATTTAATTATAATATCATTGTCTTTTAGTATTACAAGTGTGACCCACAAGATTTCAATGGTAAGTTACTCACAGTCAATATACATACTACATACACTAAATACTCAACATATTAATCTCAAAAAACATACTGTGATTAGTAAAAAGCTAGACTCTCATCATATCTAACTGTAGGTACTGATGAACAAAATGCTCGTGTAGTTGGTGGTCATAATTGTCTCTGGGCGGAATATGTGGATTCTTCTAATTTTCTATCTCGAATGTGGTGGGTAGAAAAGACATTATTTTAGAAAAATATACTCGTGATTCTTTCTCCTCACAATCAGGCCAAGAGCTTGTGCAGTCGCTGAACGACTGTGGAGTCCTAAGACAGTGACTGATATTGGTGATGCTAGTGTCCGCATTAGAAACCAAAGATGTCGTCTCATAAGGTGAGACAGAACAGACAAAATTTATTCAAAGGTGTAACATATGGCAATTACAAAATAAGAATTCTATAATACACAAAGCAGCAACTTTTCTAGCTAGCTACAACTTTTGATATCTTTTTTATCTCTCTCAAAATAGTCGTGGCATTAGTGCTGAACCTGTTGTTGGTCCAGGTTATTGTGCCACAGAATGGTATGGACCGTAAGAACAAGGTGACCTATAATGTGACAGCTGCTTTCATACATGTTATACATTTAATTAACTGCTGCTTCATACATGTTATACATTTAATTAACTACTTATATGGCTGCCATTGTATTTGCCCTTTATACTAATTATTACTGCAAAAGCTACTAATGTTTGACTGTAATGTCAAGTAATATTACAATTAATTACTAGTTAGCGCCATAGAAACCACTAACATAGTTTGACTGTAATGTCAATTAATATTAGAATTAATTAATAGTTAGCGCCATAGAGACCTCCACTCCTGTTATAACATATTACTTCATTAAGTGGAAACAATGAAGGAGATTTGACATGAGATCTGTAAATATGAATAACAAGTTATAAATATTATGCAAAACATATTTTCATAACTTGCTTCATAAAATCTATAATTTTCTGAACACATGAGCTTAAATCTCTTTCCTTATCAGTAGCTATGGTAAGAACCATTGTTAGTACAGTCTTTAGAGTAATGGTCTCCAAAAAATACCTTGTATATCTTTTAAAAGCTCTTCTAAAATGCAACCAAGTTCTAACAGTTCTGGACAAGATCTAAATCATAAATAAATACTGCAAAATAACAAATGGTTTATTATAATTTGTCAAACTTTTCAATGTTTTGAAGCTCTTTGCTACAACGCTTTAAAATCTCACAAAGAGATGACACATCTCTAACCAAAAAATTAGAAACAACGTCACTATGACAACTGTAATACTAACTTGGATAACTCTACTGACATGACATCATCTTTCAAAATGTAGTCCAGATATCCACAAAGTTTTTGCTACAGGTGACACTCATCAAGTGTACCATTGCGCTAAGTGAATACCTTTTTGGTTGCCATGGCGTTGACCCTCTTGAGTCGATATAGACAGTCCAGTACAGGGAGTATGTAATGATAGTAATTTTGTAATGATGTTAAAAATGGTTTTACATATTTCTATAAAATATTAAAAAGCAGCAATATGTAATTTGATCTCATCACATGATGGATGTCAAGGTGTACACCACAAGTATAGGTCTGTAGGAAATTATAAATATTACCTTTACTTCTGTATCATTAGTAAGAAGACTTTGTTTCATATCTTTATCAACTGTTTCTACATGTCTAAAAGATAGAATTAAGCAACAATTGAATGGACAGGACAGAACTCAGTAACTAAAGAAATGTCTCTTACCTAAATATCATTGTCTTAATTATAAGAATAATGCTGTTTACCTCATAAATGAGTTTGTTGCACGTAACATTTCACACTGATTATGACTCATGTTCCTAATACTTGACTCCAAACTGCTTTGACTATCAAAGTTCAAAAAACTCAATGGTTGCCAATAAAAATGTTCCAAAACAATATACTAAAAAGAGACACAGAGATATACTGTCCAGAGTGTGTTATAGATTGAGTTATAAACCTGTATTTGATTTCTGAATGATGCTGTCGGTATTAACAGACTATCAAAATGATTTAGCAGCTGTCTGCAGTATGATGGGGTTATGTGCATTCTCAATGAACTATCAAAACACAACTAAAAAAATATATATAATTACTGGCAAAATAAAGTTGAGAACTTTATTATAAGAATACTTTTGTATTTAATTGATGGCATTTCATTGTAAAGGCTATTCATGTGGAGCAATTTGCAAGTTGTCTTACAGAGAGAGGTACATACCATTTCTAAGACTTCAGGAACTGCTGTTTCCATTGGATCATTTAATTTGTTTGTTAAGTGCAGCTGTGACATAATTGATTGCGGTAATATATTTTGGGCATCTGTTATATTGATTGTACTAATGATAAGGAGGACAGGAAAATCCTGCAAATGAGTACTGTGCCAGTGTGTGTGTGTGTAAGAGAAGACAAATTATTATTATTATTATTATTCATTAACTATTATAATAATAATTAAATATTAATAACTATTGTTTGGGTGTGGTTTCCTATCACTACAAAGATATTGCTTAGTCATCTTCACCTCATCAAAAGGTTAACATTCCTTAGGGAGGCAAGAGTTGCCGTTTGTGGGAGGAAGCAGTGGATGCTTCACTAACTCTTAATAAGGTATAACATTGGCTAGTATAGTCTATATATTGATAGAATAACCTCATGTGGTGGTTGTCTTGCGGTTAAATGTTCCACCCTGGAACACCCAGTCATATGAAAAGGCTAATTCTACAGTTCATACAGATTTACAGAACTAACTCTTATTTATATATATTGTTATTTTTTCTTTAGATATATTAAGAGAAGTATTATGGCTGCTCTCACAGCACAAAACAGAAAACCAATTGCACTCTCTAACCCATTGCTTAAGTCAAAACAGCAGCTCAGTTCCAAACCTGTTACAACAATAGCAACAGGTGTGGGACACAAGTTGTCATCTCTGACATCTGGGCAACTATTAAGCAATACTCACAGGACACTAAGCAGTAAGAATGGAACATCTGCTGCAGAACACAGTGTGACTAAAGGATCCCCTTTTTCTTTATCAACAAAAAGTGGAATGCCACTCACCTCAAAGCAGTTAGGAACACAATCATTAACTGTAATGACAACAAGAAGCTCTATAGCCTTGAGTGGTAGTAGTACTGAGAGTCCATTGCTTACGAATGAGAGACTGGCTTTAGTTTCTGCTCCTAAGAGTACAACCTACTTACCTAAGGAAGATATTCCATTAACCCACTCAAGGTCTGTGAATAAGTCAACTCTAATACAATCCAAACCACTACTGTCTTCGACATTAAAGACCACTTTGAAAAAAGAAGAAAGACCAAAAACAGCAACTACAATGTTATTTAAAGAGAAGGAAAAGAAAGAGAGAACATCTACGTTGTCCACTACAACTAGCATCCAGTCTCCTAGCAACAATAAATTACTCTCTAGTAGTTTGACATCTGCCAAGCCAAAATCTTTGGGTGTGTCCTCTAAACCATCAACAATTATACCAGCTGTCACCACTAGTTTGTCGAAGCCACTTGTTTCTACGACAATCAAGAAAACCATTAAAGTCACTAAAACACCGAAAGTCACAATACAGACAGCTAAACTTCAAGGAAATAAAACCCTGCAAACCTCACTGACAAAAAGTTCTCATACAACGCCATCAACATTAACAAGTTCCCAAACAAATGCGCAAGCTACAAAATCTTCAATACAACATGTAGTTCCTCTAACATCCACTGAAGAGATGCCTGAGTATGACTTCTCTGGTCCTCCATTGCCCAAGACAAGTGACCAACCATTCATCACAATAGGTCCAGAGTTGGATCTCACTGTTAATGTCGAGACTGTTCCTGAAATGACAAAGTTGAAAATAAGTCTTGTTCGTTCAGTTGCTACATCACTTCTTTGTTCACCAGACTTTTTCAACAAGAAAGATCCTACTGTGAAACACTTTAAGAAGCTGGGAAAATCTCTTGCACACTCTGACCCAGAGTTTTTGCTGAAGGTGGTCCTTTACACAAGATGTGATCTCAACATTCGTACTACTGCAAACTTTCTCCTGGCCTTAGCAGCTAGCTATCCCCTTTGCAGACCCTATTTAAAGAAATACTTTTCTGCATCTGTGCGTCTTCCATCAGACTGGATAGAGGTCGCAGAGATCTACCAATCATTTCATGATAAGTCCATAAACTTTGGTTCACTTCCGACTGCTCTCAGAAAAGTGATGGCTAAAAAATTCCCAGACTTTGATGCCTACCAGTTGGCAAAGTACAATAAAGACAGTACAAAGAAAAAAAAGCAAAGAAAAGGAAAGGAAGATGAAAAAAAGAAAGACACAAAAGCCAAAACACTAGTTGGTGGACAAAGGGATAAGGGAAGTCTTGAGACACAAGAAAGTCTTAAGACATCTGATGAATCAGATAGCGATAGTTCCACTGATAGCTCTGAAAGCGAGAGCGAGGAAGAACTAGAGAGGCTTAAATTCAATCTGAAACAACTCATTCGTAAGCTCCATATCTCAGAACCAGTACTTCACATCATGAGTTTAGTTGGTAAGCATTATCCTGAAACTCCTGAGGAATTTAGAACCAGTGGCTTGCCTGGAACATGGGACCAAGACCAAGCTGGGAAGAGAATGAAGTTACCGACACCAGAAACATGGGAGACCCAGATATCACTAAGAGGCAACAAAGCATTTGTTTGGGAGGAACTTATTGATCATCATAAACTGCCATTTATGGCTATGTTAAGAAACCTGCGTAACTTAATCATTGCTGGAATATCTAAAGAGCGTCACCAATGGGTCATCAACAAGTTGACAGATGAGCGCGCTGTTATCAACAGCAAACAATTTCCTTTTCGTTTTTTCTCTGCATACGAAGTTCTTCAACAGTTAGAGAACCAACAGAAGATGAAGCCAATGCCTTACCCTGTTCAGAAAGGAAGGAAACCTGTTAGACCAAAGAAAATAAAACCCATTCCGGATATAGATCCAGATCTGATACGCAGGTACAGGAATGCGCTTGACAGTTCCCTAAAGATTGCAACCTACCATAACGTCCAACCAATCTCTGGAACTACAATAGTTCTTTGTAATGTCGGAAGTACAATGAAGAGTCCATGTTCCACTGCCAAAGGCCTTGGCAAACCCAAAACAGTCCTGGAAATCGGAGTCCTACTAGCTCTAATGTGCAAATACACATGTGAGAATTGTAGCGTATGTGTTTATGGTGACAAGAATTATAAAGAAGTCGTACTTGAAGAGGGTACTATCTTACATAATATGGATACTGTTCTACAGCTGGTCAGTAGCCAAGGATTAGATCTAAATCCTGGTGCAATACCATCCGAGTTCCTTCGTACATTAATAGTTGATCGAGTTGTTGTTGATAATCTGATTCTTCTGACTAATGAAATGAATATGGAAAGCAGAGATGGTAAAGGTATGATTAACTTCCTTAACAAATACCGTCACTTGGTTAATCCAAACCTTCTGTTTGTAAGTGTTGACTTAAGTTGTCGTTCAGTTGGTATATCGAGTACAATCACAGCCAGTCACGAGAATGATATCCACTTAGCTGGATATTCTGACAAAATACTCAGATTTATTGCAGAGAGAAGTGATGCAGGCCAAATGATTTACATTGAAAGAATCGACGAAGCCTATAATCTGAAAGACATCAAGACAACAGCTTTGTTACCTACAGACTCAACTAATACACAAGCAGACAGTGTAGCTATCAGCCGACCACCAATACAGTGGAAAACTGCACGAGTCTTCATATCATCACCCTTTAGAGATATGCATGGAGAACGTGATCTCTTGACCCGTTATGTCTTCCCAGAGCTCCGTCGTCGTTGTCAGAGGTTACATGTGTACGTTTATGAACTTGATCTACGTTGGGGAGTGACAGAAGAGGACACACGTCATCATAAAGCTTTGGAAATATGTATGTCTGAGGTGAATAGATGTCATTATTTTATCGGAATACTGGGTCAACGTTACGGTTGGTCACCAGAGAATTATGAGGTGCCTGACACTTCTGAGTATGATTGGATCAGAGAGTATCCTAAGGGAAGATCTATAACAGAATTGGAGATACATCATGGAGTCCTTTGTGATCCAGACAAAGTTGCAGGTAAAGCATTCTTTTATTTCCGTGATCCTGCTGTTCTTGATGAAATACCAAGTAAACACAAACATGACTTTAAGAGTGAATCCAATGAAGCTACTGAGAAAATTGAGTCATTGAAGTCTCGCATTCGTGTAAGTGGAATTGAAGTTTATGACAACTATCCTAGTCATTGGATGGATGTCATGCAGAACAAATCAATGTTGGGGTCATTAGAAGATTTTGGTCAAAGGGTTCTTAACAACCTGTGGAATGCCATTCAAAGAGATTACCCTGAACAAGATGAGAGTGTTGATCCACTCGAGCAATCTTCAGAGCTCAACTATGACTTTATGAACAATGAAGCAACAAAGTTCATTGGAAGACAAGCCATTCACAAAGAAGCCATCGAAGCTATCCATAGCATCAACTCTGGTGTTGTTTTAGTAGCTGGAAAGGCGGGATCAGGTAAGAGTGCTTTCATGGCCTCTCTGGCTCAACATCTTTCAAAGACTGCTACAGCTATTCCTTATTTTGTTGGCACATTCCCCGGCTCATCAACAATATCTTTTCTTCTGTCCAGTGTGTGTTGGGAAGCTAAACACCAATTCTCTCTGAAGAAAACAATACCAACAGACTATCTTGAATTAGTGAAAGCTTGGCCTCAATTTCTGCATGATGGTCTTAATACAGATACAGATGATGAGGAAGAGAAAGTCATTGTACTTATTGACGGGATTGACTTGTTGGATGATCAATATAATGGCCGTTCTTTAGACTGGCTTCCTTTGTCTCTACCTCATGGAGTAGTTGTTGTTTTATCGGCTATAGAAGGAGGTAGTTGTTACTCAATTTTAAAGAAACGAGAGCATCCTCCTTATGAAGTCATTGTGGCATCTTTAGACATGGCTGACAAAGCTCAGATTGTTCGTAAGAAGTTGGCAAAATACAGGAAACACTTGGATGAGTCTCCGTTCAACAACCAAATGAAACTACTCCTAACAAAAAGGGAAGCTAGCAATCCTCTGTATTTGTATCTGGCATGTGAAGAGTTGCGTTTGTTTGGCATATATGAAGAAGTAACCTCTTTTCTCAAGAAGCTACCAGCAACAATGTCTGGTTTGTTGCATGAGATTTTAAACCGGCTTGAAGCCGAGCATGGAGTTGAGTTGATATCAGCTGCATTGACTCTATTATGTATTGTCCGAAATGGTCTTAAAGAAAATGAGCTATCAGAAATTTTGGCTCTCATCTTCTCAAGTGCTTCAACTAAGAGCAAAATTCCCCCAGCAGTTTTTACGCGAATGATCCGCTCACTTCAAACTTTCCTTCACCCACTGCATGATGAAGACTCTGATATGTTGATATTATCACATCGTGAGATTGAGAAATCAGTAAAAAGCCGATATCTAAGAGGAGCACAAGCAGACAGAGAGAGACAGCTGCATAAAGTCATTGGACAGTTTTTCTATACTTTGGCTGATCCTAAAGGTGATTACTCTTTCACTGGGAACAATGCTCGTGCATTTTCTGAACTACCCTACCACCTTTTAGCAGCTGGGGACTGGAAATTATTGGAAACAGTAGTCTGTACACTTCAATTTGCTATCAGAAAAAGCCAACTGGGTCTCGCTAAGTCCCTTTTAGAAGACTATACTCCAGCTGTGAGTGGCTTGCCACCAGCAAAGATACGAGAGGTATCAAGATTTTGTCAAGTACCGAAGGTGACAAACTTCAGAGATTTTGTATCTCGTAACTTGCACATCCTAACAGCCACTCCTTCTCTTGCTTTGCAACAAGCAGTCAATGAACCTAAAACATCTCTTGTCTGTCAAGATGCTATGTTGTTAGCGGAGAAGTCAACTAGTCCTTTAGTTTACTGGGTTAATAAACCAGAACAAAATACTTCATACAATATGCTCATTCCTTGTCATGGAGACCCAGCACTCACCACAGCAATATCACCAGATGGTCGCCTCTTAGCAGCTGGATTTAAAAGCTCCATTATCAGATTGTATGATCTTAACTCTGGGAAAGAAATCAAGACATTTATTGGTCACTCAAATTCTATTAATAGCATCTGTTTTGTCACTCAGAGTTTAATTTGCTCTGCATCTCAAGACAGCACTCTTAGCTTATGGAATGTTGATGAAGGCTTCCGAGTAGCCATCATGAAAGGTCACTCTAGAAGTGTTAGGTGTTGCACAGCAAACAAAAGTGGTAAGACATTGGTGTCTGTGTCATGGGATATGTCTATTAGAGTTTGGAACGGTACTGATGGTTCCTTTGTTGCTGTGCTTAAGAGTCCTGGGAAGAGTAGTCAAATTAATTGTGTGTCGTTCCATCCTGAAGGCCAGCTGATTGCTGTTGGTTGTTGGGACAGCACACTGAAGATATGGGACACTTTCAATAAAAAGAAATTGAAGTCTTTGAAAGGGCATGCTACGTCCATACAAGCATGTTCGTATTTGACTACTGGTCAACACATTGTGTCAGCTGCTTTGGATGGAGAGGTTCGAGTCTGGTCCGCTAGAACTGGTATCACTGTGGGAACAATTAATGGACATGCAGAGCCTATAAATTCATTGAGTTTTACTCCAACTGGAGATTTCTTGTTTACTGCTTCTAGTGACAAGTTAGTGAAGGTGTGGTCTGGTACATTAGGTTGTCCACTTCCCTCATTGGGGATAGGGGGACAACACGGTCATAGCACTTGTCTGGTTTATGATGCATCACAGCAGGTGGTTACCGTAGGTTACCATGATGGAGTTGTGTGCAAGTACAACATACAAACAGGCAGAGAGATCTTTGCAGAAAAATTGCATGATGCTCCTATCCAATCTATTGCTGTTCAAGATGAAGTCCACATGACTGCTTCTGCAGATCAAACTATTAAACTTTGGACACCAACCTCTCTCCCTCGTACTGTAGTCCTCGATGCTCACATTGGTCCAATAATGTCTGCTACATGGACAAAACAGGGTTTAGTATCCGTAGGTGAGGACCTAGCCATTTTTGTATGGCCTCATGATGTCAACAAGTACTCCAAAATGCTCAAGAAAACCAAAGCAAATCTGGAGAAGATAGAGCCACTAACAAGACTGAGTGGTCACACAGCTCAAATATCAAAAGTCGCTTTTAGTTCTGATGGAATCACTATGGCAACAGTCAGCCACGACAAATCAATTATAATTTGGGACATGTTATCAAAGAAGTCTATAAAAACAATACCCAATGCTCACAGCGACTGGATCAACACATGTTGTTTCACTAGTCAATCTCCTGAGCTCTTTATAACAGGTTCCAATGACTTCAATATTAAAGTTTGGAAGACAACAGATTGGACGGAGAAGGCAACTTTAAAGGGACATACCTCACCAGTCACTGTATTGTCATATTCAGAGGGGTGCATTATCTCGGGTGCAACAGATGGTACCGTTAAAGTGTGGACTAGAAAGGGGATAGAAGTGACGACATTAAATTGTCACAAACAAAGAGTTAACGATGCTATTGTTTATTCACTGACAGGCGACGGAACGATAGATGCATGGGCTGATGTAATGGATAGTCTTGAGCCTAGCAAAGCACAGACTAAATTGGATGAAATTGGAGTTCTGACTGCTAGTGATGATGGTACAGTTGGAGTCTGGAAACCATTCATTCCCAATGAAGTGGGGCTTCTGGAAGGTCACTCAGATCGTGTGCTGTCAGTGTCGTGTTCTCTAAATAACCTATCAGTTACTAGTTCTCTAGATAATACAATTAGAGTGTGGCAACCACCTCTCCCTGAGCCTGGAAGATTATCTACTATTTCAAGGATTAAAGGTCATACTGGTCCTATTAGTGGGATGGCTTTATTGAGTACAGAATCAACTCCAAATTTACTAAGTGCTACAACTGGACGAGATGGCTGTTTCATTATTTGGAGTGTGCAAGTTAGTGATGATGAAAATATGGAGCTTAGTCTCTCTCAACTCTTTCGAGTCAAAGCATCAGAGAAAGCACTGTCTGCCGTCTGTTTAACAAAGAAGTTAAGAGTTATTGTGGGTACTGATGCAGGAGATATTGAGATTTGGCAATTTACAGAGAAGATATATCCTGTGTTAGATTCAAAAATAGCAGCTGGGGTTGTTATGGGTGGTGCTCCCATCTCTCAGTTGATGCTAACTGGAGATAACAAGTACCTTTTAGCCAGTTCATGGGCAAATCAAGTCGTTGCCATATCAGTTGTGTCAAAGAAAGTGGCAATTCGAATGGAAGGACACAAAGATTGGGTGATGGATGCATGTACTAAAGAGAGTGGTAAACAGTCTCTTGTCTATTCCATTGGGCTTGACAAGATGTTATATGAGTATTCATTGAAGGGGCCTCCTCATTCTGCAAAAGGCACCAAAAGAACTCCAGCTGCAGCAGTTATGACAACAAATGGAGAGAAATACCACATTCCTTTAGCCATAAAAGAAGAACGAGAAGACCCATGGCCATTAGCAGTCTGTGCCGTACTAGATGACCACGTAGCTATTACTGATAGTATTGGGCGTATGTTACTATGGAACAGTCAAAGCAAGACTTTCGTTCTTACCAAGAAGATACACCAGAGTGAAGTCACATGTATTCATTCATTTTCTGACTTTATAGTCACTGGATCTAAAGACATGACTGTTAAGATATGGAAGATAACGAAAGGAGTTGAGGTGTGTCTGAAACAAGTCGGACACTTCAATTGCCAGTCATCTGCAACAGTTCTGTCTACATTTACCGTATGTGACAAGACTCATGTTTTATTAGTTGGTGATTGTAATGGTCAAGTTACGTTGTTAAAATGGAAATGAACAACAGTAATGAACAAATTTTAGTATTATAGTTATAAATTTCCCTTTATAATTCATTTTTGAGTATCCAATATTGTGACAACTATTGGTAATGTGTAGCTTAGATTTCAAATAAATTTAAATTTAAATTTGAATTATCACAGCTGGTACATACCTACATTGGTACATTTGACTAACCTTAATACTGAAATTAAATCCGTAAAGATAGAAACTGGGAACTCCTCTAAACTTTCCAAAACAAAAACAACAGTAGGTCGATCTTCCCTTTCCTGGAAAAATGTCACCCTCAAAATCATACTGAAATAACAAGTTGTTATTACCTCACAAAACTCACTGTACCAATCACACAGCATTGAAACAGAACATTCTGGTAGACGTTGAGGCACTAAGTCCTCATCCTGTGAATTATTAACATATGAGCTGAAAACTCAAAATATACCTCTTCATTTCTTTCACATGATATTATTTGTTGCATTATGTCTTTCATAAGTAACCTCATACCTACATTGTCACTATTGGCAACAAAATATCATTAATTGCTTACTGGAAAAAGTTTGGAGATAAATTACTAAAGGAGTAATTGAAGACAGTGTTTCCTTCAATTTATGAAAAGATTTTGAACGATTTGGCATATCAAAAGCTTGAGTAAAGGAAACATTGTTTAATAACTTTTAATATTAATTAATTGAATCATAATTCTATTATAACTCACCTCCGTTGACTAGAATAGAAGGTATTCTATGGTGTCTAATAAGATAGTCATCATCAGAAGATGGCTTAAGTGAATTTAAGTATATGGAATTCTCTTCCACAAAATCCTTCATTTCTTGGTGATGAGCCTCTTCGTATTCCAGAAAAATTGCCTGACTATATTCATAATGTAGTCAATTAATGGGTATATTGTGTACCTCAATTTTATTTTCAATATCTTTTGAGCATTGGATATATTTTTGGTATCGTCTCTGGGCCTCCTTTTCTGTCTCAGCTGGATGAGATGCAAATTTACCTACTCAGTCCAAAGAAGGAAATACAGTGATAAATAATATGACAAGGCACTTCTCACCACCAGCTGCCATTTTCTTGGATACTTGACCTGGTTTTATCAAGACACAACCCTAAGAAATCATATGACAAAATTTGAACCTCAATAAATATACTTTTAATACGATAATGTGGGTAGAATTCTGTATAGTCCATTTGTATCAAATATCTATTCAAATCTAAAAGTCTGAAAATTCACTACCTTTGTTAAAGAAAGTCCTTCAACAGCCATCACTTATCTGATGTCTTTTAAGCCTCCGAAACTAGGATACCACATGTGTGTTAATAATAATAAATAATAATAAAAATTATTATTATTATTAATTTTATTATCCATTGGGTGTGGTTACAACTCCGGCGATTACGGCATATACGCGCATGCTCTATTGTCTTACTTTATCACATGATCGTAAACTGCTGACAAAGGTCACGACCAGACTACCGGCGTTTACGACTGTTTTTCCCTTATCTCTCCTAGAGTAATGAAAGTTTTTGTTTTGTTAGCTCTTCTGGTAGTATACGCTTCGGCGTTCGACTATACTACAGAATGGGAAGAATGGAAGCGTCAATATGGACGTCAGTACGACACTGACAAAGAAGAACTTCACCGACACACAGTGTGGGAATCTAACAAGAAATACGTGGAAAATCACAACGCAAACGCTAATAAATGGGGCTACACACTGGAAACTAACAAGTTCGCTGATCTAGAGTCGTCGGAATTCGTCGCATTGTACAATGGTTATTACGGCAAACCGACTACGAATGCAACCCGCCGACTCTACATCCCTCCAAGAGGTTTTAAAGCACCCACTAGCATGGACTGGAGAACCAAGGGAGCAGTTACTGGGGTGAAAAACCAAGAGCAATGCGGTTCTTGCTGGGCTTTCTCAACCACTGGATCTCTGGAGGGACAACATTTCCTTAAAACTCAACAATTAGTTTCTCTCTCAGAGCAGAACTTGGTCGATTGTTCCGGTAGCTATGGCAATCATGGATGTGAGGGAGGACTAATGGACAATGCTTTCAGATATATAAAGGCAAACGGTGGTATTGACACAGAGGCCAGCTACCCCTACACAGCTAAAGATGGTACTTGCCATTACAATGCCGATAACGTAGGCGCAACACTCACTGGTTTTGTCGACATCAAATCCAAAGATGTGGATCAGCTTTTATCAGCTGCCTCTACCGTTGGGCCAATTTCAGTTGCCATGGATGCTAGTCACACCAGTTTTCAATTATACGCCACTGGCGTTTACGATCCTTTCTTTTGCTCCCAAACAAACCTTGATCATGGTGTTCTTGTCATTGGTTTTGGTAGTGAGTCAACTCTCTTTGGTCACAAGGATTACTGGCTTGTCAAGAATAGCTGGGGTACAGGTTGGGGAGAGAAAGGCTATTTCAAGATTGCCCGTAAAGATAACAAGTGTGGAATTGCAACTTCTGCATCTTATCCTACTGTCTAAGAGACAAGGTGGTTTCACGAGGACTTAATTTATTTGATATAATTACATGTACTTTTAGGTTTTTTCTCTAATTTTCCTTGTTCCCTATCCCCTTTATACATGCATAGCTGGTCTTTTAATAAAATGTAAATTGTTATCAATTTTTTTTCAATAATAAAACACGTTATTCCAATAAACATAAACCAGCTGCATTGTGTTAATGAGTATAATCATTGTAGTAACATGGCCACTGCATGTAATGTTGCATTCTACAGATACAATACAAGATATTAAAGTAGAAAAATTAAAGAAATGATAATATAATTTATAACACATTCAAACTGAAATAAATTGAATATTATCTACAGATCAATAATTTCATCACGAGTCCCTTCAACCACTCCGCTTGTCTTTTTATGGAGTGGTATCGGAGGACTAGGCATAATAGGAGTGTTTAATGGCGCAGTAAGCTGGGATGTACCTACCCATCTAGATGCTGGTGAGGAGGGGCTGGCATTAGTCTCCTCTTTCTGAACTGTTATCTTGGTCTTTAATACTGGGCTCCGTCCACCTCCAGTACTGGAGGTTAATAATATCCTATCTCGAGCCAAATTTTTAGATGTCTCTCCATTGTTATAAAGTTCATCTGCAAATTTTGTAAGAGATTCGTCAAGTTTTGTGGGCAAGGTTTTTGCCTTTTCCTGAACAGAAATGACCGGAGTACTAAAATTGCTATTATCTAATAAAGAACGGTCACCTTCTTCATCTTCCGACGACACACATACAAAAGCTGACATTCTTCGCGTTATTTCCTGCGATGTTTGCATCTTCAATTGTCGCAACCTTTTCTCTGTTTCTCTTGCTTTCATGATCTCACCAATGAACCCAAACAAATCACTCGTTTGACAACCTTGTTCTAATTCTAAATCATTTAGGTTCTCTTTTAACTTCCTCACATTTTTCACTAATCTGTTTTGTAATAATTGACTAGCTAAGTCACGAGAAACTGTAGATGAAAATTCCGGAATATACTTGAAAAAATATTTGCTCCAAAAGACCAAACGATACATTGATGTATTGGGGAGAATTAAACATGACTGATATGACTCGGGTGATTCAAAATTTTCACTTCTATCTTTAGTGATATCGTGATTATTAAGAGAGATTGGTATTGGTTGGTCGGTATAGAGACCAAAGTTACCTCCTATTACTTTATCAGGTAACATATCAGAAAAAACAGCATTAAAATGCGATGACTCAAAAGGTAGAAAACTACCAGCAATTGTGTAATCATTGTGTGCATCTCCTGTACCAAAAATATAATAGAAAGGATTGAGCCACTGTTCATTTTCTTCAGCCGACAAAGAACTTCTCCAATTTCCCCAAGCTGAGACAAGTGGACCTTCGTATTGCTCAGCGTCACTGATGCCATATTGATCATCCTGTGTTCCATAGTAACTGCTTCTCTTGCTGTGAAGTGATGCTTGAAGTCTTGCTCGAGCAGAATCAAAAATGAAGTTACCATATGTACAGCTACTTAAAAGAGAGTACAAATTTAAAAGGTACGTGTCTGAAAATTGAAAAGCAGAAGGAAATTGACAAGTGAGCTGCCAAATACAGTCACAGAAAAGTAGAAATAAAGGAGCCTAGGATGAAAGATATAGAAGTTAGGATTTTAAGGTGATGTTTAAGCATAAAATAGAACAAAAATACTTAAGTAATTAAATATTTAACCCCTAGATTTAAATGTCCTTACTTGGCCATCATTTACTTCTTCATTAGCTGAGTTAGTCACTAAGCCACAACGCGTAGTGAAGGGATGGCCTAGTGCTACCCACTCCTTCTGTATCAATGCCTCAAAACCTGATATAGATCGAAAATGAGGATCACATATAATTTGAATGAGAGATGAAATAACACAGGAGATGTCCCTGTCATTATGACCTAAAAAGGAAGATAATTAACAAGTAGTTCACTAGTCTAGCAGCTGTCATTAGCTATCATTAGTGACTCTCTACTTTGTGTGTTGTTAAGCTAACTTGACAGTATATATGAGATATATACATATACATGAGATAAAGCTATAGCAGATGTAGATGACATGATTTATGATCACATGACAATCATGTTATGATCACATGACAATCATATATGACATGATGCCAGTTTCTATACTCATGCTATACCTAATAATATACAGCTGGTTCTTTTTGTACACAGTGTATTTGCCACTTCACTAGCCAATAGGAGACATGATCTGTAGAAATAAAGAAAGAGAAAAGTGCTGATAAGGGAATTTGTCAGATCATTCACATGAGATGTAGTTGAAATAAATATCAGATGTTGATGCACATGACTGACCATTTAAACTATTGCTGATAAATTATTTAATATACTATTATGAATTAAATACATATAAATATAATAATAATAAATATAATAATATCTTTAAGTCCAATGGTTTCTGTTATATATTTAAAACTACTTCATGAGAGGTATATACATACATACATACAGGTTATATACTGAGATAAAGGTTTTTATTGAGTACCAAAGTTATTATAGACTGTATTAAGGCATGTAATTGATACTATTACCATTTCATCTAAAGCACATAATGTATTATCCATGGTAATATTACCTGGAGTCTGATAACTGCTCGTTATTATTATTGATTATCAAACTCCAAGAAATTGTTAAAATACTTATAAACCAAGCCATTTCATTGGTCAGATTGTTACAAACACGAAGCACTTTAAGTTAGTGTAGTTGACCATTATTATTATTACAACAATCTATCTTACCTGACGTAATGCATCCATTGTGAGGACTCTAAAGTAGAATACCATCGTTGATCTGTTCTTGATAACTCGTGACATGTTCCTACAATATAAAACACATCGTAGAAGGACAGACAAGCAGACAATTTATACCAGTAGTACATAGTTCATGGAGTTTCATGTAAGCATTTTGTATGTCTTTAGCTGTTCCTGTACACCAGTTGGGAATTTTAAAATGAGTAACTTGTTTATTTTCCACTTGTACTTCTAAATTTCTTGCCATAGAAACGGCATACATGTAACTGTGGTAACAAAACAATAACAGTAATATTACATAAAGAGTACTTTATAATTAAAGCAATAACTTAACTAAAAGAAAGAAGTGGATGACTATTTCTTTACCTTGGATCAGGAGCTTCTAGTTGATCTTCATCGGGAAGGGAAGCTCTGGTGAGAGAGACACCAGTATGAGGATGACTCCAACACCATACCTGTGGAATATGAAACAAAGAACATCTAATGATAAAAATAAAATATATTTTCGGTGTGGAAGTATTTTGTACATGTACTCAGTAGTAGACGTACTGGTAGTCTGTTGTCACTGTGTAAGCTGGCAACATACTCCAATGTATCATCACTAATGTTATATGGTACAACAATATATGGTGGTAAGCTATGGAGATGGGGAGAGAGAGGGAGGAGAGGGGGAGAGGAGGGGAGAGGGAGAAGGAGAGAGGAGGAGGGAGAGGGGAGAGGAGAGAGGAGGAGAGGAGAGGGAAGAGGAGAGAGGAGGAGGGAAAGGGGAGAGGAGAGAGGGAAAGAGACAGATAAGCTCCTACCACATTTCATCCATACAAGTATATAATATTAACTTTCATTTTTAGTATCGCTACATTGTTTAAACTATTTCTAGAATGTAATCAAATTAACTCTCAAAAGTACGATACTAATAAACTCTTAATGTACCTCTCACACAATAGAAATCGATTGTTAGACTCAGTAACTCTCCATTGTTTCTGGTTTACTCCTAACCTGTCTAACTCCTATCAAAAGAGAAAGAATATCAAAAATTGATATCATGGATGGACAGATAAAAACAGACAAGTGGATGAATGGACGTATATATGAATAAATGGATAAATGGATCAATATATATTACCTTTTGCCAATCTCGAGGGTTAAAAAAGCTCGGAACAGAGTCTATGAAAAAACCAGAAAAACCAGTTATACTAGTTACCATATCTAGTTAACATCAACACAACTGGAGGGACTTACCAGATGATACAATGGTATCCTTCTTTGATCGTACTACTCTGGCATAATCGAAAGCAAAGAGATGGTATACTGTACTAGGAGAGGAGTACATTCCTAGGGAATTGACAACCTAAAAAGACAAAATGTATAATTACTATAAGAAGAGATACAATTATACTGACATGAATGGCATCTGCTTTGGGACAAAGTTTGAAACTGAAGACTATTTTCCGCATATCCTGACAGGAGATAGTAAATATGATGAATGAATGGATGAATGGATGGATGGATGGATGAATGGATGGATGGATGGACAAATGAATGAATGGATGGATGGATGGACAAATGAATGAATGGATGGACAAAAGAATGAATGGATGGACAAATGAATGGATGGATGGACAAATGAATGGATGGATGGGCAAATGAATGGATGGATGGACAAATGAATGGATGGATGGGCAAATGAATGGATGGATGGACAAATGAATGGATGGATGAATGAATAAATGGATGGATAGAAGGACAAAAGTGCTGATGCTTCCTGCTTACTTTGCATATAATTTCTAATTCGCTAATTTTCTTAGGCAATGTAGTTTTAGAAGTCACAAGACGTCTTCGGCCACCACTAACTGTTAAAAACAACAACAACATTAAACAAAAACAATTTATAGCAGCTGCACAATCATACATTTATTTATCAATGTTTATATTATGATATATGTGTATATATTAATGTATTGTAATAAAAGTAATTGAGCCTGTTACAATAATGTACTACCATTACTGGTAAAAGACTTAATTAATGATGTTATGTACATGTACATGCTGTCAACTGTTGTCATGGTAATGTACATGTACATGTTGTCAACTGTTGTCATGGTAATGTACATGTACATGTTGTCAACTGTTGTTACGGTAATGTACATGTACATGTACAAGTTGTCATATATCCGCTATATATAGTAAGATCAACAAGTTAGTGTAATATCTTCAAGTTAAAAGAGAAGTAACAAACATCTTAATGTGTCTGTGTTGTTTTGTCACGTAAAATTATTGTACATTTACATGTAATTATAGATATTGTTATGACATTCTCCTACACACTGAAAACTCTTTATCATATTATCAACGCTATTGTATAATAATTTAATTTAGTTTATTGGTAAACATGTATTATTGATTGTGTAAGTAGGATTTCCTCATGCAATCAACAAGATGTCATTACATGTAACTAGTACATACTTTACATTTAGGAGTCTAGAGTCTCTCTCTCTCTCTTTCTCTCTCTCTTTCTCTCTCTCTCTCTCTCCTTACCTGTGTAAGCTTGCAAAATCAGTCGAAGAGATACACTTTTACTACATAACAAAGCAGCTTGGTCAAGAGCAGATAACTACAAGATAAAAAAAATTTTAGAAAGTAATTCTAATTTACTTACCTTCTCTGCTAAAAATGGTGTTGGCTTAAATGACAATTTATTGTTTGTTACATACAAAGTCCCTGTGATATAACTCGGTAATTTCTCTGGGGTATCTGACACGTAGAGAAGTTGCTGTGTATTTGGAGCATGTCCTACCAAAACCTCTCCTATACAAAAGACAGAAAAACTAATATTAGAGCCAATTAACGGTTGTTATCAGTACAATCATTAAAATGTATAAATGACAGAGTCCTTATTTGCTTTGTAACAAATTTTAAAGTGTGGGCCTGTTAAACACATACTGACCTTTATGATGCTTTAAGATATACAGCAGGTTATTGGGGAGTGTATTAACTTTATAATGTATTATTACTATTTCTATTATGTTGATTTAGCATCTTGAAATCACCTTCTCAAATTTATAAGTTCAGACAGACGTTCATAGTTATATAAACAATGTGTCTTTAGTAAACAGATAACAATCGAATGTTTTATATATCTGCTGTGTTTTATATTGTAACGTAATTACATGTTAAGAATTTAAAAGAAAATTAATGTAGGTCTATCATCATGTGGTCTTTGTTCATTACTGCTTACAATTGAGTTTCATACTATTGTCACCTGAATTACCTGGTAATAGGTCATCGGGACTGGAGTCTGGAACAGAGACTGTAGGATGCACCGCCATCTTTGCCATCATGGAACTATAGGTAAGAGGACTGGTCTTAACAAATCACAAATTGGCTGATCGAAGGGGAGGGAACTCTGGAAATGTTGCTTTAGTTATACGGAGTTTTTTGGTTTCATTGCATTTCTGCACAAATTTGAGCACGTTTTCGTTTATCTCCGCTATACTACTTTACTAGGCGTGTCGTATATTTTTTAACCACGTGTACACTCGTCAACCTGAGAGAGATGGACGAGAAAGAAGAAATAGGTACGTTACAATGTTAATTTAACAAAGTTAATATACCTATAGTTACTAAAAAATAATTTTTATAATTATTATTTTAAGTGCTGGATATATTCAATGTAAAAAATACAAGATTATTGGTTGTTCTGGAGTTGTTTTGTTTAGTATTTAATATATGGTCGTAGTTAGTACACATGAAATGAAGGACTTTATGCTAAACTAACAGCCACTTCTTGTATTTAATTTTATGTAGAACATTTGGAACGTGCTTTCCTAATGTTTGGATTAGCAGAAAATGATAAACAATTAGAACATTTGGTCAAAACATTTCTCTGTCCTATTATTTTAAAAATGGCTTCAAAATTTGAATCTGTCCGAGATAAGGTAATCGATATTTTCAAACAATATTACATCTGTTCGTCTTTTATATTGTAACAATATATTATATAATTATGATTGTTATAATAATTATAGGTATTAAAGATGTTAGATGTATTGACAATATGATTGCATTTATATCATTGTTCATTCAGGCTATGGAGGTTTTAAGTCACATGAACAAACAGCTTCAGAATAGAACAAAGGTCCAGGTACCAGTGACAACATTGTTGGAATTATTACACGAAAATACATCTATTATAAAAGTATGGTGTATGGTGACAAAATTAAAATAGGATTATCAGTCTTTTTTTAGAATTTTGCACTCGTGTACTTAAAACTTGGCATTCCTCGTATACCAGAGTCTGCTCAGGTTGATATTTTGCCATTATTAACTGCCTCATTAGTAGGGAAAACCCCTCAACAAATGGACAGGTGCTTGTACATGACATATATATATATATATATATATATATATATATATATATATATATAAATGTATTCTCTCCTTCTTTCTTTCCCTCCAGCATACTTCAACTGTTTACATCTTCTCTCGTCCACATAACCACACCCATTAATCATCAAACAGTACCAAACCTTACATCTCTCGTCCCATCAAAAGACACACCTCAAGTACGATGTACCTTTTTAGATTTCCTGCTATGGATGTTACTTCTTCCTTACAATCCAGAGAGGTAGACTTACAATAATGTTTGAGTTCATCTTTATATTTCCTTTGCAGACAATACAACATCGCTCCACCTGGTCTATCAAATAGTGAATACAAAAGTGTTACAGGTGATAAAGTTATAAGAGAAGATATTTTAGAAAAAGTTAGTTCTTAATTATATTTTACATGCTTCCATAAATACTGGGACGTGCATCAATTGTATCCATCTATCTATCCATTGTAATAATCCATTTATCCATCCATCCATTCATTTGTTAGTTCATGTAGTTTGTTCATTCATTCAATTCTCTACATTTCTCTTACCTCTCCAGATAAAGCTACATATCATATCCTTGTTGTCATCTAGTGTATTTGATGCTTCTGAGGTATTAGTTCATTTTATAGTGGGATCAAGTGACCCAAGATATAGGTACTTCCCACGTCTGTTATACTTGTACTTGTAATTTTTATAGTGTCTCTGATCTCTGTGAACAACAGACAAAACTTTTTATTGATGTAAATGAATATGAAAATCCAGCTACTGTATCTAAATTATTTACTATCTTTATTGGTAATGAAGGTTAGTGTGCATGTGTGTGCAGGTATTTTATCTTCCATGTAATGGTTAGGTCAGACCAAGAGATCATCTCCTTCCTCCTCTTCATCCAAGAGTTCTTCTAGGCCAGGTTCTCCTAACACTAGGTCTCCAGGTAGTCTTCGAATGAGACTAAAAATTTTGCCTTTCTTTATAAAATCAACTGTTGCAGCAAATGATTTTCCTTCGTGTGTACAGGTCAGTAAAATAAATGTGTTTGTGCATGTTTATTATATGTTTATATTAATGACAGACTGACCATAATTACTATGAAATGGTTGTATTTTCTTTACAGGTTATCTTTAATGGGTTATTTGGAGAGATTACAAACACAAAATTACGCCTTCTTTGTCTAGAGTTTGCTCACCATATCATTTCCAGGTTTATTAGTTTTCAATTGTATCATCTAAGTAATATTTATATACTTGTTTTTAAAGAGCATCTTCATCTAAACTTCAATTAATGATACCTTTATTGATGACTGCTTTTAACAAAGTTATTGAAATGCCCGAAAGTAAAGAAGTAAGTTTATTGAATTAAGGTCATGTGACTCTGTGATGTATCAGGATATGACTCATTATGATGTAATGTTATATTTTATATAGGAGAAGAAATTATTGTTGTATTCTTATAATGGTATAGGACATGTTGCTAAGTTAGTTGCATATGATCAATACTTTTATCACTTAATGTTAGAAAGAGTCCACTCCTGTTGAGAAAAGAAACTAAACATCTTCGAAAGTTATTTGAAGAGCTAACAAAGGTTAGATTATTTTTATCATGTATTTTCAGTTTCATGTGTTCATGTGTGTTCTTTAATTCTATCGTCTTTATTACAGGATGAAGACAATGAGATTGGTCTAGCTGTTCAACAATGTATTAGTACATCTGCTTTAGCTTACCGTGGTATTAAAGATATTAGTAACGCTATCATAGTAGAGGCATTAATTCTGGATAACATCAAAAGAGTAAGTTATTCCACTTACTACTAGTATTAACTACTAAACGTACACTGTGTCTAACGTGACTTTTATTGGTAAATTATAGAAGTTTCTATCCCATCATTACCATAGTGACGTTGCAAAATTGTAGGCGTGGCACAATAAAGTTGCCTCCAATATTACTCACTGCACAATTAAATACAAGTTAACATAACAATAAAAGTCCTGTAACTGTAGACATGGTTAATTACCCTTCACGAATTTTGTTATCCTCTATTAATATTATAGAAACAATTTCATTGTCGACTGTCAGCTGCATATTGTGCTCGTGTCATATTTCCTTTTTCTCATATTCCTTCTCGATATGTAAGCCTGTTAGCTTGTGGTGATGCCAGACAAGAAGTGAAAGATGAAGGAAAGCATGGTCTACGTCCATCAGAAGAAGATTTACATAAATCAGAGACACAGTTTCCTTCATTTAATGATTTGGTTGAGTACATTCATACTAGAGTGAGTTATTACTATAAGTCTAGTACTCAAACTTTCATTCCCATGTAAGTATGAGAATGAAAAGGAAACTTTCCTATATAATTAACTAGTCTTAACTTCAATTAATTTTTTAATAATTGTAACGATTTAAGATATAAATATTTCTTTTTGAGGAACTTATTAAAATTATCCTTTCCTCACTGATGCAGGCTGAAGCGAATCTTGAAAGTGATCAGTGCTATTCAGTGGCAGCTGGGAAGTTACCTTATCCACCAGATACAATGGTATCCATGTTAATTTTTCTACATCGCTCTCTAGTGGCTACTGCTGGATGTGGTACTATGAAAGATTTATTACAGCTGGATCTGACAGCTCCATTGGAAAAAGCCAATATTATTAGAGTTAAAGAGTATTTAAAATATCTTCACTCTTCTAACGACACTATCCTACAGCACTATATACATTTAGTGACACTAGCTTTGTCCCCAGCTGCAGGTTAAAAATGCACCCTGATATTAGCTAAGTATACTTTATTTTTTTCTTTGTATAGATGGTAATCTTGTTAGTGTGGGGATTATAGCTCTGTTACATGTATTATTAGCCTCACCATCTACAGTTGCTTTGTCATTTGTACCAAAGCTCAAATGGATCAAGGTATGTAACTTCAATTTTATGACTAGTTTCATTTGGCCGCCTCCATATAATCATAACAGTACCAATTTGTAGAGATGGTCCCTGACTAGTACACCTGCATGTTAGTTAATAGAGGTGCTGTTCTATTTTGTTTTGGCATATAGTTGCTGTTCAATGTGTTCATGATAGGATAGGTAAAGATGTATGAGTTTTTTTTTATTTCTGTGTGAAGTAATGAGTGCCTAATAATTTACATGTCTTATAAATAAAATGTTTATAAATGTTATACCGGTAGGAATGACAATAATATATATATAAGGTTACAAACAAATGTCTGATAGCATTAACTCTTTGTTAGTTGCATTACCTTGAAGTTTTGACTGCATGGCATGACTTTAATATTTGTTATAATCCTTACAGCGTTTTACACAGTCATCTCGTAACGAGACCAAAGAAGCAGCTGGTAGAATTATTGGTTATCTAGCCTCTCAACTTGATACTAACACTTTAATGAGCATACTACAAGATAGCTTGAAAGACACACACCATCCAGTTAGCACCATATATATATAGATATATAATGTATCTGATATGTTATTAACAGATGTATCCAGTACAAGAAAGTGGTGTCATTGTGATTGGAAAAGTGGGAAGTGTGTGTATTCAGAGATTAGCCCAAGAAGAAAACACTGAAGAGAATATTTTAATCTTAAAAGAAGCTCTCAGACGATTAGGTGAGAAGTACTTTGATAAACTACTTCACTTAATATTGCACATTATTCACTGTTGTCATAGTGATGTTTGTCTGTCCATTTTAGTGAGCTTTTTGGACTGCACTCATGGACACATAGTAAAGTCAGCATCTAATGCTATTGGAGATATAGCAAGAACTGGTCCCCTCCCATTTCCTGCTGAATCATCAGACAAGTCTCTTAGTAAACTCTCACTATTTGAGAAACTTGAAGAGCTTATGGTATATACAGATAGCGTTGTTGTAAGTACTATCTTAACAGCTGGGTAGAGTTTGTTTTTTTTAGGATAAGGAGACGTATGTTCTGTCTCTTGGGTATTTCTCTTTGGGTGAACCTCACTTTCCTTATAAGGAGAAGACACTGGATGCTTTGGTCTCACTGCGAGAACAGAAGAATATTGACCTCCATTTCACTGTGGGTGAGGCTCTTTCTTGTGTCGCAGCAGGACAGTTTTATGACCAGTATCACAATCCGTGGGACTACAGTTTAAATGTTAAAGTCCCTGAAACACTGGAGCCAGGTAGCGATATGCTAGAGAAAACTTTAAGTATTGTGATCGATGAGTATGGCTATAGTTCATCACCAAGGATTAGACAAGTTAGACTTATTGTGTCCGGTGTTCATTTCATTCTTATTTTCTATAGTCAGCTTGTGTCTGGATGCTTTCATTATTACAACATTGTCAGAATCATCCTTCATTTCAGGTATAACCAAATGAAATAATTAGTTAAGTATTAAAATTTCTATCTTCTTAGAAACATTTACCAAGATTTCAACAAGCTTTTTTAAATTTGTTATCAGATCCAAATGGTTAATTTATAGATATATGTTTTTCAATATTTTTTAATTCTCAATTTTTTATCAGATGTCCTTCAAGAAGTTGCCTCTAAAGGTCTAGGAATGCTCTATGATCTATCAGACTCCTCCCATAAGCAACAGCTTGTGGATTTTCTCATTGGGACTCTTATGGAAGGCAAAAAGTGAGCACCAACAAAAGTGAATCAGTCATTTATAATTTACATTTTTGCTCTTTTTGTCTTATTTTAAGAGCTAGTCAACCTATCAGTGGAGACACAAAATTGTTCCCTGGTATAAATTTAGGAAAGTCACCAGAGGGGTAATTGTTAAATGTTTTTGCTGTTTAAGTCTTCTAAATTGTCAAGAAGTTACTAAATAAATTGAAGATTATTTTCTATAGAAAACAAATGCTATTTCAATCATTTTGTCTCACTAGGTCTGGTTTGTCAACTTATAAAGAACTTTGCTCTCTTGCTAGTGACATGAACCAACCTGACTTGATTTATAAGTTCATGAACATTGCCAATCATCATGCTATGTGGAATTCAAAGAAGGTAAGAGACAAAGAGAACTATAGCAATTTTCTTTGAAAGAGAACTACATTTTAATGGCATATATCTTGTCAGGGTGCTGCTTTTGGTGTCTCTGGTATTGCTAGTCAAGCTAGAGAGCAGTTAGCACCTTATCTTCCAACATTAGTCCCTCGTCTTTATCGGTACAAATATGATCCTATAC
Organism: Xestospongia muta; assembly: GCA_963693285.1. Taxonomy (NCBI): domain Eukaryota; kingdom Metazoa; phylum Porifera; class Demospongiae; order Haplosclerida; family Petrosiidae; genus Xestospongia; species Xestospongia muta. The sequence goes on from OY848928.1 coordinate 532,994, forward strand.
CTCGTATTCAATTAGCAATGAACAACATATGGAGTGCTGTAGTACCTGAGAGCATGAAAACAGTAAGTGGATGGATAAATGGATGAATGGCTAGATAGATGGATGAATGGATAGATAGATGAATGAATGGATGGATGAATGAATGAATGGATGGATGAATGAATGAATGGATGGATGGATGGATGAATAACTAAATGGATGAATGAATGAATGAATGGATGGATGAATGAATTAATGGATGGATGGATGGATGGATGAATGGATGGATGGATGAATGACTAAATGGATGAATGAATGAATGGGTGGATGGATGGATGAATGAATGAATGGATGGATGAATGAATGGATGAATAGATGGAATGATATAAGTCACAAGTTTAATTTAATAATTATTAGAAAATTGAAGACTATGACTTGAAATTATTTGACTTTCACTTTCAGATTGACAAATATTTTAATGAGATACTAAAGGAGTTAATTATTAACTTAGGTAGTAATCAATGGAGAAACAGAGAGTCAAGGTAATACCAGCTGTAAACCATTAAATAAAACAATTTATATATTCTACTAGTTGTTTAGCACTTAAGGATTTGTTAACAATGAACACAAGTGGTAACGTGTCTGAGTATCTTGCTAAACTTTGGGAGCTATGTTTACGAGCTAGAGATGATATCAAGGTTTTTAAATCATGATACAAACTGATTTGAAAATTTGTGTTTAGGAGACTGTACGTAAAGCTGCTGACGTAGCTTGCAAGACTCTTCTTAATGTTACAATGAGGGTGTGTGATGGCGTAGCTATCAGTCAGACTGGTGCTACAGTTATTAAAACAGTTTTGCCTGTCTTCATGAATCAAGGACTAACCAGTCCAGCACAAGAAGTCAGGGCAATATGGTAAGAAAGAACAACTGCTTTTTAGTATTAACAGGGATACAGATAGTTCTTAGCTTTAATGACAAATTTTAGATCATAATAGATTTTTAAAACGCTATTTTTCTCTTTCTTTTTTATATAAAGTTTGAACGGCTTAGTAAAAATTGTAGAAAAGGCTGTGAGTTTTCAAAATGACTAACAACTCTTTATTAATTATAATTAATTAATTATTACAGGGACCTTTAACAAAACCACATATTCCCCAGCTAATTCCATTGTTACTGGAGTCTTTGAGTTCTCTTGAGCCACAGGTAACAAACTATGAGAACACACAGCCAGTTCTATCTCTTGTTGTCTGTAAATGAAACTAGGTTCTTAACACAATCAGTCTTAGAATAGGAGAAGAGTCTGAAGTTCAAGAAAAACTGGAGACTCTCAGAGTTGCTGCTTCAAAAACCTCACCGTTAATGGAGGCTATCAACCTTGTAATATAGGATCTCTCTCTCTCTCTCTCTCTCTCTCTCTCTCTCTCTCTCTCTCTCTCTCTCTCTCTCTCTCTCTTTCCGTTATGTACTGTTTTTTATTTTATTTTTTGCAGTGTATTCCACAAATTGATAACGATGTATTAATAGAACTGATTCCCAGGATTGTAGATATTACAAAGAGTGGAGTAGGACTTGGAACAAATGTTAGTTAGACTCAGACCCAATCTGTAGTATGGAAGTCTGTCTTTATTCTTTAAGGTTGCTTCTGCTCAGTTTTTAATGAATCTCTCTCGTTGCAGTCACATTGAGCTGTCTTCTTTTACTGGTTAAGACTATAATTATAATATCATTAATTATAACAATTGTAATACTTAATAGGAAAATTACTAGGGGTTTTATTATCAGGACTATCTGATCGCAGTAGCACTGTTCGAAAGTCATATGCAAAAGCAATTGGTCACCTAGTGAAGGTCAGTAGTGATGATATCACCATCACAAATAATAATGTTATTTAAGTTTGATTTTTTTTAGAAATTATAGGATTATTGTTTTGATGTTTTGCAGGTAGCTCGTGGGAGCAGTGTCACTAAACTAGTAGAGAAACTGAAAAATATGTATCTAGAGAAAGGAGGTAATGATCTTGTCCCAAAATGTCTTTATATCTCATTGTTAATAGATAGTACTGTTCACTCTTCAGTGGCTTACACTATTAACGCTATTGTTATGCATTCACCTGATGTTGCTAAAGGCATAGCAATTGATTTAGCACCTCTGGTTTTCTTAGCAATGCATATGCCTGTGAAACAAGAAGGTCAGACAAGTTTGAGATATAATGTATAATACTTGTACTCCACTAATACAGATCCCAGTTCTGAAGCTATTGCGAAAACATGGTCTGATTCTTGGCAAGAGCTTGTATCTAGTAAGTCGCGTTCTTTAGATTTTGTCATTTATTATATTGTTTTGTTTCTCAGGTACTTCTAGCGGAGTCAAGTTATATTTGGCAGAACTTGTTCAACTGGTTTGTCCAAGTTTATCAGCACAGTCATGGGAAGTGAAACGACAAGCAGCCAGTGCTCTCGCTACACTGGCTGAAAACATGGGTCAGTACTCTATGGTCCATAACTAAATGGGTTACCTTGCTGTGTCACATGATTTGAGTTGAATGTCTTCCATTAGGATCTAATCTAGGTCCTCCTCATTTAGCAACTGTTTTAAGATCACTATTAGATGGTTTACAAGGAAGACTATGGGATGGGAAAGATGTTGTTCTAACATCTCTCAAGTCAGTGTGCAAGTCATGTTCCAAAGCTATCATAGAACAACAGGACATAGATCAACCTAAACCAGCTGAGGTATTAGCAGAATAAATTGTTGCTTTTTAACCTACTATAAATAGGTTGTATCTAGTCTTCTTTCCCAATGCAAGAAGGAAAACATTTTGTATAAAACTGTTGCTATAGAAACCACTGGACAAGCGATAGATGCATTAAAAGTTGATGTGTTTGAAGATTTCTACAAGATCCTAGTTAAGATTATTGAGTCTGAGGACAATGAAGAAAAAACAAGAACAACAGCTGGTCTCACAGAAGATGAAAGAGAGACAAGATCAAATATGTTTGAACTTAAAGCAAAAACCTTTGAAGCGATAGGTATGGCCTGGCCAACAGACTCCACACTCCAAACTGGTTATCATAGAAGAGTATGTGAGTTGTTATCTGATCTGTTACCAAAAAATACATGGAAACTACAGACGGAAATATTAAAAACTTTGACAGTTATTTTTACAAGGTATATTAAGATATATCAAAACTGGCCATTACATATACTTTATAATATGCAGATGTGTTATTCCACTTGAACATGAGAGTTTAATATTATACAACACTAAAACAATGCCATCTATAATTCATTGCTTAGGTAAGTCCTATAGAATAGTGACAATTATTAGCTGTGGTACAGTAATGTACCCAGTATATGGACATTGCATTAAACTTTATACATTCTTTATGTACAGATAATACTCGTTATTTTGTAATTCGACAGCAGGCTGTTTTGTGTGTGGAAAAACTTACATCATATCTTGAATGTCAGTGACACTGTTCAATAAACTATGATATAATTATTAAGGACTTTTCCATAGGTCATGATAGATTAAATGCTCTCGATGGACAAGTCATCAAAAAATTGTCTCAAGTTTTGAGAGGATTGTCAGATGAGCAGCTTAAAGAACCAGCCATAAAAATAATTATGAGAGTAAATTAATGAATAATATTGTGCCCAAAAATAAGAGTTGTGCAGTTTTTTGAAGTTAGTTATAATAAGGTGGATAAAATTTTTATTGGTTGCCCAATTATTTTATGCAAATAAATCAAAATCAATTAACAAAATATGCTAACACAAATAAATTAATTATTTATGTAAAGTTACAGCAGCTGCTATTTTTATAGACAGTAGCTATTCATACAGCACAGAAAGTGCTTACTTCAATGAGAAATTAATACTAGACCCTAAACCCTAAATATTAAAGTCTACATGTATCAATTTTGCATTGGAGTATCCACTTATTACGTTGTATAAATAGCTACTACATTTTTTACTAATGAAGACTTCTTAGATCTGAAGACAAACATTTAACACATTCAAACTGATAGGTCAATTTTTATTATGTTAATCTTCATCTCTTCATCTATAAAACCTAGTTTTTTTAACAGATTAACATTGGGATTATCCTCCTCAGTAATGGATACTTGTGGTAACATGATTGATTGAGAAGACAAACAAAGTGCTGTTATGACAACTGATGCTAATCCTCTTCTCCTATGATCTTCAAGTGTAAAGAGAGCACCTTGTTCTCTACCAGGATATCGTATATTCCATGATACAAGTGAGTTATCTTCTGTAGAAAATATTGCTGGACTGTCAAAGTTTTTAATACGCTCTTCAAACCAAGATACTTTATTAGGCCAATCTTTAAGATTACTCCAATAAGAGGCCACATACTCAGCATGATGTGGCTCTAACTTTCCTAGAACATATCCACTTGGACATGGTCTAAATTAGTAGAAATAAATTAAATATTTATAATAACTGGCTTTACTTTGCTTCAAGCTTTGTAGAATGTGGTAAGTAAAACAATTTTCCTGAATAAATACATTCCATTCTGGCATTAACGTCAGGTGGTGACTTTAAGTTTACCAAGAGATAGTCAGTCAAGTCAACTACAGAAGCTACACATATAATGACAAAATAAATATATAAGATTATATAAAATTAGGATTAACACGTCTTCAATTAGAAACTGTTCTACTGTGTGTAACCTCCTTGAAATGGTGTGGGTGTGGCACATGATACTGTTATAGCATATAAAGGGTTAAAATATTAGTACTCTTACGATACATAAGTTGTCGTTGTCCCCATGTAATCAATTTTCCTTCAGTAAGTACTTGAAGAGCAGCTTCATTACATGTTGTATAACACATGAGGTCAGCAACCTACAATCGATTTAATACACTATATACACAATATATCATATGTACTTACATCAGAGATTCTAGGAGAATATATTTCGCAAACAACAGCTGAAACATCTGGCCATTTATCGGTATAAAATGTAGCTTTGATTTTGCCTTCTATTGCATTATACATAGCACCTACCATCTACAATATTGAACAACATTATTTTTAACCCTGACTGTAATCTCATTAAATTAGCTAATGTATAATAACTCTATTATAATGTTTTAAAATTTAATAATAATCACACTTTCCAAAATTGGATCATAGTCCAACCATTTCTATTTTTTTGAGAGTAATGGATCTGGTCTGATCATCTTGTCTCTAGTGTCCAGATACTGTGCCTACCAAAGGGGTAGCAACGTTAGAATAATCTGTGCCCTAATCTGCTATTTTATACATTTCCTGCTGAATTATTCTATTATATCTGACATATTGTAAAACAGATTTATATCAAGAAAATTACAGAAAGGCAACAGGTACTCAATGATGTAACAATATCTGGTTCAAATAGAGATACTTTGCTGAAGTATAATATACTATAATAATAATAATAATAATAATAATAATAATAATATATATATATATATATATATATATATATATATATATATATATATGTTTGTATATAAGACTTCTTAGATCTGAAGACAAACATTTAACACATTCAAACTGATAGGTCAATTTTTATTATGTTAATCTTCATCTCTTCATCTATAAAACCTAGTTTTTTTAACAGATTAACATTGGGATTATCCTCCTCAGTAATGGATACTTGTGGTAACATGATTGATTAAGAAGACAAACAAAGTGCTGTTATGACAGCTGATGCTAATCCTTTTTCCCTATGATCTTCAAGTGTAAAGAGACCACCTTGTTCTCTACCAGGATATCCCATGATCCATGATACAAGTGAGTTATCTTCTGTAGAAAATATTGCTGCATTGTCAACATGATTTATAATATATAGATGTGTGTTTACTATTATTTTTATTTCTTGTGTGTTTAGAAATGGGAAAATTATTTAGCTGAATAATCTGCTATGTTAATTTTATTTATCAATCTATTGAGTGCTATTAAAATTAATAATTGTAATAATTTTTATCTTGCATAAATATAATGAGCCACGCCCATTTCCAGCTCCACCTAGCTCGCCTAATATTCAGTCTCTCGTGACATTGTACATATTTTGCAGAAGACTATGGAGAACATAATCAGCAAAGTTAGAGCTACCACTTTTATTCACATAGCATTTTTTTATGCTATGGATTAGCAGTGGCCAATGGACATGTACCTGCTTGGCTACCTATGATAAGCGATTGTGCTGTGGAAGCTTCTGAGAAATATCCTTTTAGATTGAGGATACTTTTAGGAGCTATACTGATGATGATACAAGTCATACTCGCTTATTATTCAGACACTGGTTTCTCAATGAATCAATTATGTTTGATACTTGGTCTGCTGCCCATGTGTTAGCATATTTATATAAATAATTAATTTATTTGTGTTATCATATTTTGTTAATTGATTTTGATTTATTTGCATAAAATAAACGGGCAACCAATAAAAATTTTATCCACCTTATTATAACTAACTTTTCAAAAACTGCACAACTCTTATTTTTGGGCCCAATATCATTCATTAATTTACTCTCATAATTATTTTTATGACTGGTTCTTTAAGCTGCTCATCTGACAATGCTCTCAAAACTTGAGACAATTTTTTGATGACTTGTCCATCGAGAGCATTTAATCTATCATGACCTATGGAAAAGTCCTTAATAATTATATCATAGTTTATTGAACAGTGTCACTGACATTCAAGATATGATGTAAGTTTTTCCACACACAAACAGCCTGCTGTTGAATTGCAAAATAACGAGGATTATCTGCATAAAAAGAATGTATTAATGTGGTGTCTGTATGCTGGGTACATTACTGCACCACAGCTAATAATACCACAGTTTCATCAATATGATGTAAATCCATTCTAAGTTGCTACAAGACCAAAACTAGTGTAACTTAATACGTATAAAGCCAACTAGTTGCATCTACAACCACATTTCTTTTACACCCACTTTGCTATATTAATTGATCATGGCTTCAATTGAAGCTATAAGTAGATATTATTTCAACTGAAACTAATCTAGTTAGTTAAGTTGAAATAATATCTACCTCTCCCTCGTAGGGTAGGGTTAACTTTGTTAACTTTGATGAATAAGTATTTAAAGTATTTAAGTACTTGTAGTACATACACTGTAAAAATTAATAAGTTATTTTAACAACTAATTTGTACTTTACATGGATGGATTACTATGGAATATAGAATCTATGTCAATTACACACTGTATAATTTGTTGGTATGTTGTACTTTTACATACCCACAAATTATACAGTGAGTAATTCACATAGATTCTAGTTTTCCATAGTAATCCACCATGTACATTACTCACTATATATTCTGTGGGTATGTGAAAGTACAACATACCAACAAATTATACAGTGAGTAATTCACAAGAACTCTAAATTCCATAGTAATCCATCCATGTAGTCTACAAATTAGTTGTTAAAGCTTCAATTGAAGCTATGATCAATTACTATAGTAAAGTGGGTGTAAACAGACAGTACCAATCCTATAAAATAGATTGATAATTCGTTTTTAAATAGTACACTTATTTTGCTGCCTGTGATGGAGAACATTTTGATGAAAACTAAAGCCCCTACTCTAATTCATACCGCTATTCTCTCAACTTTTGCTACTATTTTAATTTGCTATGGATTAACAGTAACACATGTCCAAACTCGGTTGCTTTTCATCAGTCACTGCGGAATTGACACCCCTGAACGTTATCCCTTTAGAGTTGGATTGGTAGTAGGAGCATTGTTATTAGCTTTAGATGTTATTCTTTCTTATGGTGCTGGTATTGGCTCAAAGAACAAAGTCTGTTTAATATTAGGCTTGATATCATCAGTAGGACTAGCTGTTGTTGCTGTTGTGAACTTAAAAGAAAATAAAGAAATTCATGCAAGTATGTATATACTATTAAATATAGCTGTGATTCTTCTATTTTATTTAGTTGGTGCTGCTGCTTTCTTTATCTGCTATGACATCTATATGGTAATTATGACCTGCTATTCACTTGGAGAGAAGAAAATTGGTTCTATATCATTGAGAACAAAAGTGGTGTGTTCTATTATTGGAGTAATAACACTTCTGTTATTTGTGTTTTTGGGTAAGTCCTTTTTTGTTTTAGCTGATTTAAAAACACTTTCTTTGTTGGCAGTATTAGTTAACTCTGAAAAGTACAAATTGTACATCGCTATGTGTGAATGGTATATTCTCTAAATATAATGTCATATATACTAGCATTTTTTCTACTTTGTTTTTAGGTGTGGTCTATTTTGCATTCTAATTTTCAAGTGGACGTTCGCTTTTGATCTTTCAAAGGTCACCATATATGCGATCATCAACTTTGAAGACTTAATTATAACCAAAAAACCTAAAACTCAATGAATGTTTTTTGAAACAATATAGTAATGCATTAATTATAATCCATAGGACTCATTCTCAGTCATCTTTTAAATTTGGGAATGAGGATTTTCATGTTCTCTTACATCATTAGCATCTGCTGTTGCCCAAATAATACAAAATTGTTTTCTTTATTCATTCATTAACCTCGCTGTGCGTGGGCGCATAGCGAGGGTACTGTAGTCTGTTTGTGTGTGTGTGTGTGTGTGTGTGTCTGTTACCGGGGTTGTTTTTTTTGAACTGCTATAACTTGGCAACCGAAGCGTTAGCAGCTACCAACGTTTAGCAACGAATAGAAAAACATGTGGACTTTACAACAGTAGTATCAAGAACATCGTCAAGAAAAACAGAAGCTTAAAACTCGCAAAAGAATTTTCAGGCTGCAGAGGTCAAGTGCTGTTTCTCGAAAAGTAAAAAACTTAACGTGGAGATTTTTTAGTATGTTGTAAACAATCTCAGAGGAATACGGATCAGCAAGACAGAAGGCCGTTGGTCGAAGTAATCGTTAGAAAAGTTCTGAAAAATGTTTTGTGGGCTTGGAGCGAAGTAAAACATTCAGGAAACGTCTCCAAGTACTGAAAAGACTGCTACTAATAGATAATATATCGATTTATATTTGTACCACGGGACGTTTCCAAAGGAGGTTTCATCTTCAAGTTACAATAAATTTTGTATATGAAATATTGATAGATTTTAAAGGGTCATGTAAAGACTCAGAGAAACTTTTCATCACGAAATTAGCACTTAATCTTGCTTGGCAATTGAATGATACTATCACTTACTCAGTTCTGCTTCACAAACATGGCACAGCTAGAAATCAAACAACAATAATGAGCATATACAGAATGACAAAGCTTACCATTCTATAACCACACCTTCTGGAATGTTAATAAATTTTCTTGCGATAACAACATCATAGCTGGGCCTAAGCTGGCATAGGATTTATAAATAACTTAGAAACTGCAGCGAGGTTCGGCACTTTAGTGCCTTTCATTTGACCACATGTTCAGAAATGGAGAGATTAAGTCAAGTTTTGTTCTGTTGAGACACAAGGCTAGAGACAAATGATCCAAAATACATCATGTTATCACAAACATACCTCAGACAAGAGTGAGTAAACAGTATCTCTAATGGCTGCCAAACCTTTCAAAGTAGTAACGTGTGATAACAATTGTCCTATACCATTATGTACTATCTGTAGACATCTTGAGAGTGAGTGAATGAGAGAGAGAGAGAAAACTTTCACCAAAGAAGCCTTACAAATAACTCACAGCCCTTACAATTCATAGACAATGCACTATTTTTTGAGTCCAGTATTAGTATTTCTTGTGTACACTATATCACCTACACTGTGTAGCATACAGGCATAGGGCCAAGTACATTGGTACTTGTACTTAAGTACTTAAGTACAGCTATGAAAGTACTTGTACTTGTACTTAAGTCCTTCCTTTGTTTCTGCACAGTACTTGGTACTTGTACTCAAGTACTTAAATACTTTAAATAGTTATTCATCAAAGTTAACCCTACCCAAGTTCATGTTGAGGGTAGTTTGGAACCACATTCAAAGAAGAGCAAAACCTTATTTAACTTCATGCATGATCCTGAGACTGAAACCACTCATTTCCAAAGCCATTCAAACACAGATGATTACTTAGCAGCTCCTTGTGTCTTCATGGACACAAATCCAGCCAAGTATTAGAAAGAGAATCGATCTTTTGTGAAGCTTGCTAAAATTCTTGGAGTACCCTCTTCATCTTCACCAGTGGAGAGGTTGTTCAGCAATATGGAAAAATTTCCACAGCACAGAAAGTGCTTACTTCAATGACAAATTAATACTAGACCCTAAACCCTAAATATTAGAGTCTATATGTATCAATTATGCATTGGAGTATCCACTTATTACATTGTATAAATAGCTACTACATTTTTTTTACTAATGAAAACTTCTTAGATCTGAAGACAAACATTTAACACATTCAAACTGATAAGTCAATTTTTATTATGTTAAACTTCATCTCTTCATCTATAAAACCTAGTTTTTTTAACAGATTAACATTAGGATTATCCTCCTCAGTAATGGATACTTGTGGTAACATGATTGATTGAGAAGACAAACAAAGTGCTGTTTTAACAACTGATGCTAATCCTCTTCTCCTATGATCTTCAAGTGTAAAGAGAGCACCTTGTTCTCTACCAGGATATCGTATATTCCATGATACAAGTGAGTTATCTTCTGTAGAAAATATTGCTGGACTATCAAAGTTTTTAATACGCTCTTCAAACCAAGATACTTTATTAGGCCAATCTTTAAGATTACTCCAATAAGAGGCCACATACTCAGCATGATGTGGCTCTAACTTTCCTAGAACATATCCACTTGGACATGGTCTAAATTAGTAGAAATAAATTAAATATTTATAATAACTGGCTTTACTTTGCTTCAAGCTTTGTAGAAGTTGGTAAGTAAAACAATTTTCCTGAACAAATACATTCCATTCTGGCATTAACGTCAGGTGGTGACTTTAAGTTTACCAAGAGATAGTCAGTCAAGTCAACTACAGAAGCTACACATATAATGACAAAATAAATATATAAGATTATATAAAATTAGGGTTAACACATCTTCAATTAGAAACTGTTCTACTGTGTGTAACCTCCTTGAAATGGTGTGGGTGTGGCACATGATACTGTTGTAGCATATAAAGGGTTAAAATATTAGTACTCTTACGATACATAAGTTGTCGTTGTCCCCATGTAATCAATTTTCCTTCAGTAAGTACTTGAAGAGCAGCTTCATTACATGTTGTATAACAAATGAGGTCAGCAACCTACAATCGATTTAATACACTATATATACAATATATCATATGTACTTACATCAGAGATTCTAGGAGAATATATTTCGCAAACAACAGCTGAAACATCTGGCCATTTATCGGTATAAAATGTAGCTTTGATTTTGCCTTCTATTGCATTATACATAGCACCTACCATCTACAATATTGAACAACATTATTTTTAACCCTGACTGTAATCTCATTAAATTAGCTAATGTATAATAACTCTATTATAATGTTTTAAAATTTAATAATAATCACACTTTCCAAAATTGGATCATAGTCCAACCATTTCTATTTTTTTGAGAGTAATGGATCTGGTCTGATCATCTTGTCTCTAGTGTCCAGATACTGTGCCTACCAAAGGGGTAGCAACGTTAGATTAATCTGTGCCCTAATCTGCTATTTTATACATTTCCTGCTGAATTAGTTTATTATATCTGACATATTGTAAAACAGATTTATATCAAGAAAATTACAGAAAGGCAACAGGTACTCAATGATGTAACAATATCTGATTCAAATAGAGATACTTTGCTGAAGTATAATGTACTATAATAATAATAATAATAATAATAATAATAATATATATATATTTATATATATATATATATATATATATATATATATATATATATATATATATATATATATATAATATTATATATTATATATTATATATATATATATTTTAACACACATAATAATATATATACAACATATATACATTTAAATTCACATACTAAAACTGATTTTGGTATATCTGACTTTAGCTGCTCCATTAGTACAGGAAGGTATTCTTCAGGAAGTCTGAATCCCATTGCAAAAGCCACGCCCATATGTCATTTTCAAATTAGTTTGTATATAAAATATATAAAAACATTATATGAAGCTCATTAAAGACAACTATGAATATGATTAACAGCTTGGTAGATGGATCGAAATAAAAATCTTTTGTAGAAAAATGATGTGTTTGAGAAAGATAAAAATATATGTACTAGTTAATATATTATTAGCCATATATGTGGACAATGAAGAAAAAGGAGAAACACTAGCTAGACTCACAGAAAACGTGTATAAGACATACTTGAAGGAGAAACAAAAATCAATTATGTTCCAAACTAGTTATTATATAAGAATGTGCACTGTAGTTAATGTTATCTAATAATACATTGAAATTACAGAAATCATAATTGTTTTAGCATATTATACACTTCTATGATGTGAAGTTAGCTATATAGTCAAACAAACAAACTATTATTGTTTACTATTTTTGCAGAAATCACTTGAAAATCAGTGTTTTTAAAACCAAGTTTCATTAACAGTTCATTGTTAGGGTTATCCTCATCAGTAAAACAGATGTGTGGAATAGTTTTTTTTGACTTAGAAGACAAACACAGTGCTGTTTTGACAGCTGATGCTAATCCTTTTTCCCTATGATCTTCAAGTGTAAAGAGACCACCTTGTTCTCTACCAGGATATCCCATGATCCATGATACAAGTGAGTTATCTTCTGTAGAAAATATTGCTGCATTCTCAAAGTTTTTAATACGTTCTTCAAACCAAGATACTTTATTAGGCCAATCTTTAAGATAACTCCAATGAGAGGCCACATACTCAGCATGATGTGGCTCTAACTTTCCTAGAACATATCCACTTGGACAAGATCTAAATTGTCATTATCATTATAAAGTTAATGAATACTTTTTCTTTACCTCTCTTCAAGTTCGATATGGTCAGGTAAGTAATACATTTGTGAAGTTTTGATGATATACTTTATTCCAGCATTAACATCAGGAGGTGGTGCTAAATTCTCTGAGAGAAACTCAGCAAGTCCAACTTCAAAATCTGTATAATCATAATTTACATAAAACTCTGTAAATATACTCTAAAAATAAAACTATATATTACTAGTGGAGGAAATGGTCCCTTTATTTAATTTATATAACAAAGTTAAGTTATGAATCTATTTTAGTATTAACTACGAGATCATTTTAAAAATTATTCAAGTTTATCTAATGTGGAAGAAAAAACTCTAAATTACTGGCTTACTAATAATCTAATTGTTAAGGCTTACTAAAGAAAAGTTGTCGTTGTCCCCATGTAATCAATTTTCCTTCAGTAAGTACTTGAAGAGCAGCTTCATTACATTTTGCATAACACATGAGGTCAGCAACCTACGATCAATTAATACACTATATATACAATATATCATACGTACTTACATCAGAGATTCTAGGAGAATGTACTTCGCAAACAACAGCTGAAACATCCGGCCATTTATCAGTATAAAATGTAGCTTTTATTTTGCCTTCTATAGCTTGATCTATAGCACCTATCATCTGATTAGATATCATATAAAGGTATAGTGCAGGCTACGTGTTTGATATTTATAGAATCTAGTCTAGTCAAACATACATTGGTTGCTCTTGGGATCATGTCTGGTTTCAACTGCTCTATTAGTGCTGGAAGATGCCTAGTGAGAACTCTAAATGCCATGACAGTCAACACGTTTAGACCTACCCAGGGGGTTGAACCTTAATTATTATAATTATATAAACTCAAGTTATTGCGTATTGCAGCATATAGTATATATAATAAGAGAACCAATGCAAGAAAAATATATTTATACTCTTGAGGTATTTTCAAAAGCAGAAGAGAAGTCAAGATAACCAGCTAGTGGTTTCATAATGTCTTCTACAGACTCAACCAAATCAGAGAATGTTGGTCTCTCCTCTGGATTATATTTCCAACAGGACATCATCAATGTATATCTAAAGACAATGTTAGTTTGAATAAACAATATACTGATGTCCTATTCCTTACATCTCCTCAGAACATGCTGCATTATCAGGACAGATAAGTCTGCCTCCACTGTCTAGTAACTTAACCACACTCTGTGGATCTAATCCAGGATAAGGACTTTTTCCAAGACTGAACACCTCCCAACATAACACACCATATGACCACTGTATGATTGAATAGAAGAATATCTTTGTATGTGACAAAATAAATAATGTACTAACTACATCTGTCTTCTCAGAGAACAGACCATCATGAAGGCTCTCTAATGCCATCCACTTAACAGGTAGCTTTATAACAGCTGTACTATCAGAATCATCTCTTTTCCATTGTCTAAAATAGTTATGTAAGTAGACATCTTCTGAAAGACCAAAATCAGCAACTTTAATAATTCCATTAGCATCAATCCTAAAATGACAGAGATATAATATAAAATTTAATGAAGACAGACTATAGTCTTACATGCAGTTTCTAGCAGCAAGATCTCTGTGAACAAATTTCTGTTGAGCTAGATATGACATTCCTTTAGCAACTTGTAAACACATTGAGAAAAGTTGTTTTCTTGCATCAAGTATAATATCATCATCACTGTTTTCTGCTATTGTTAAATTTGCTCTCTCTTTCTTGAGATAAGACAACAGACTACCTCTAGCCATAAAAGGCATTACTATGTGAGGTGCCTCACCAAGATCAAGACAAACTCCAACAATAGAAAGTACATTAGGATGATCAAAAGTGGACATCTTTAGACTCTCTTCCATAATGGAGTTGACATCGTCTTTACTGTAAAGACCTTCCATGTAAAAGAATTATAAATAACTTCAGAGTTAATAATAGCACTGACCTTTGAGTGTTTTAATGGCCACAGATATTGGAGTACTATTAATGACATCACCATCAGGAGTTAGTAATCCTCGGTATACTATTCCAAATTCACCTTTGATTACAAATAGTGTTAATTAGATATATAACTGTCATTATATCAATGATACCTTGACCAATTGTCTCTTGTAATTGTAATGTTGATCCTGAAATGATACTCTTAGATAGTTGTCTTAAATATGTAGAGGAAACTCGAGATCTAAATGTGTCAGTAGTACTAGATTTTTCTTTCATTTCATTTCTCACACGTACTATAGGAACATCACTAACTATATAGTTATAATTTATTGATATGTAAGTAATATATCCCTACCATATCTCACAGATGTATCTGCTTTTAAACTAAAAAAATAAAGATATGATTTATTTTCTTTGAAGTCAAAGTTAAAACATACAAGATAAAGTTTGTGTTGGTCTATTTAAAAATCACTAAAACATTACCTTGTTTGTCTTTTCTTTCTTCTTCTTAAACACACTATTATAAACACTAATATCAATAGTGTTACTACCAGGAGTACTACTACAGATACCACAATATATATAACTATATTTGTTAAGTTATCTGATGTTAGTTGTACAGGTTGAACAGATGTTGATAGACTGTGTGCTAGATATACAGAACTTGACAGAATAGAGATGTGTAAGGAAGAGTACTGTGTCATAATTGATGTAGATATCATATCTGATGAGAGCTCTATAAATATTATAAAATAATGTATTATGTTTGTTGTTAAAGAATACAGAGTATGCACAAATTAGTAGCATCTGTATCACAAACAAATAACAACAACAAGCCAAAATATAAAACATCTCCCTTCACTAGTTTGTGTTTATATAAACCTGTTATCATATCAACACAATGTAATGGGTGTTTTAGTCAGTGCATTAATATAGCTTGACATAGATTGATAACCAACTATAATTACTGTAGTATTACTATCCTGGAGGGCATTAGTCAAGCCTAATGGTAAACATGTTGACTTACTGGTTTCAATGTTCCCATTGTAGCAACAATCATTACTAAGATTTAAATAACTAATGTGCTCATTTGTATAGTTGCAGTCAGGTAATTTTAATGTTTTCTCATTTGGGTCCAACGCGCCAAGTTGATTTATTAAGTATCTACCCAGTAGTTGAAATTCACCCAAACACAGAGATTGAGATACATATTTACAAAAGGCAGAGCATACAAACTGAGGTACATGATATGTACCATTGTAACCACAAGGTAAGTAATAATTATAACAGATGAATTTAATGGCTGCAGCATGACATTTGGATGAAAGATAAATTAACACTGACTCCAGTAGATCAGCATAATGTCTCAGCATTTTTTGTGAACCATCAAGACGATTATTTGGTATGTAGACATAGTCCACTCCAGGTGTAAAGATTTGATCACAAGGTGATATAATATTAGAAGCTGAATCAAGATAAGGTTCACAGTTACCATTAGTCCTGTATAATATCATAATAATATAGACTGTCATGATAACTAGTTAACTTACATCATATTCTCCCATAGATCATCATCAAGTTTTGTACTACAGACTGATGTGTTTCTTATATGATCACTAGAGACTACTAATTAAAGATTAATAGTTTCTAATACATAACTAGAATATTTACCTTTGCAGCAAACTAGCAGGAAAGAAACTAATAGAAATATCAGGTAAGCCATGCAGTGTCACAAAAATTTACTCTATATCAAATTATGAGTGATTTCAATTTTACAATCAATGCTTCAAATTTTTGAATCAAAACTACCTTTTACAAATTATATTAACTATTTATGTATAAACAAGTTACTTAATTAAACGTTGATGTATTGTAATTATTGAACAATTTATTTTTGATTTACATCTTCAACAAAAGTAGAAGAGAAGTCAAGATAACCAGCTAGTGGTTTCATAATGTCTTCTACAGACTCAACCAAATCAGAGAATGTTGGTCTCTCCTCTGGATTATATTTCCAACAGGACATCATCAATGTATATCTAAAGACAATGTTAGTTTGAATAAACAATATACTGATGCCCTATTCCTTACATCTCCTCAGAACATGCTGCATTATCAGGACAAATAAGTCTGCCTCCACTGTCTAGTAACTTAACCACACTCAGTGGATCTAATCCAGGATAAGGACTTTTACCAAGACTGAACACCTCCCAACATAACACACCATATGACCACTGTATGATTGAATAGAAGAATATCTTTGTGTGTGACAAAATAAATAATGTACTAACCACATCTGTCTTCTCAGAGAACAGACCATCGTGAAGGCTCTCTAATGCCATCCACTTAACAGGTAGTTTTATAACAGCTGTACTATCAGAATCATCTCTTTTCCATTGTCTAAAATAGTTATGTAAGTAGACATCTTCTGAAAGACCAAAATCAGCAACTTTAATAATTCCATTAGCATCAATCCTAAAATGACAGAGATATAATATAAAATTTAATGAAGACAGACTATAGTCTTACATGCAGTTTCTAGCAGCAAGATCTCTGTGAACAAATTTCTGTTGAGCTAGATATGACATTCCTTTAGCAACTTGTAAACACATTGAGAAAAGTTGTTTTCTTGCATCAAGTATAATATCATCATCACTGTTTTCTGCTATTGTTAAATTTGCTCTCTCTTTCTTGAGATAAGACAATAGACTACCTCTAGCCATAAAAGGCATTACAATGTGAGGTGCCTCACCAAGATCAAGACAAACTCCAACAAGAGAAAGTACATTAGGATGATCAAAAGTGGACATCTTTAGACTCTCTTCCATAATGGAGTTGACATCGTCTTTACTGTAAAGACCTTCCATGTAAAGAATTATAAATAACTTCAGAGTTTATAATAGCACTGACCTTTGAGTGTTTTAATGGCCACAGATATTGGAGTACTATTAATGACATCACCATCAGGAGTTAGTAATCCTCGGTATACTATTCCAAATTCACCTTTCATTACAAATAGTGTTAATTAGATATATAACTGTCATTATATCAATGATACCTTGACCAATTGTCTCTTGTAATTGTAATGTTGATCCTGGAATGATACTCTTAGATAGTTGTCTTAAATATGTAGAAGAAACACGAGATCTAAATGTGTCAATAGTGCTAGATTTTTGTTCTTTTTCATTTCTCATATGTACTATAGGAATATCACCAACTATATAATAGTTATAATTTATTGATATGTAAGTAAATATATCTCTACCATATCTCACAGATGTATCTGTATCTCCTTTTAATCTAGAATAAAGAAAGCTAACAATATCAATGTTCATTTCACACTAATATCACTTAACTTTGAGGTCAAAGTTAAAACATACAAGATAAAGTTTGTGTTGCTCTATTTAAAAATCACTAAAACATTACCTTGTTTGTCTTTTCTTCCTTCTTCTTAAACACATTATTATAAACACTAATATCAATAGTGTTACTACCAGGAGTACTACTACAGATACCACAATATATATAACTATATATATTAAGTTATTTGATGTTAGTTGTACAGGTTGAACAGATGTTGATGGAATGCGTGCTAGATATACAGAACTTGACAGAATAGAGATGTGTAAGGACGAAAAAAGTGTCATAATTGATGTAGATATCATATCTGATGAGAGCTCTATAAATATTATAAAATAATGTATTATGTTTGTTGTTAAAGAATACAGAGTATGCATAGATTAGTAACATCTGTAACATAAACAAATAACAACAACAAGTCAAAATATAAAACATCTCCCTTCACCAGTTTGTGTTTACATAAACCTGTTATCATATCAACACAATGCAATGGGTGTGTTGCTTAGTATATTAATATAACTTGACATAGATTGATAACAAACTATAATTACTGTAGTAATATTACTATTCTGGGGGAGATTATTTAAGCCAATTACTGTAGTAGTATTACTATCCTGGAGGGGATTAGTCAAGCCTAATGGTAAACATGTTGACTTACTGGTTTCAATGTTCCCATTGTAGCAACAATCATTACTAAGATTTAAATAACTAATGTGCTCATCAGTATAGTTACAATCAGGTAGTCTCAAAGTTTTATCATCTCTGAGGGAGGGAGTAATTTGTGTTATTAGAAGATCAGTTGCTTGTTTCCATACATCTGGACATAGAGATTGAGATACATACTTACAAAAGTCAGAACATACAAACTGTGGTACATGATATGTACCATTGTAACCACAAGGTAAGTAATAGTTATAACAGAGAAGTTTGACAGCCATATCACGACAAAGCTCTGGAATAAAATCTACCACTGCTTTTACGTCTTCAACAAGAAGTCTCAAACGATCTTGGTACCCTCGAACACGAGCATTTGGTATGTAGACATAATCCACTCCAGGTGTAAAGATTTGATCACAAGGTGATGTTCTGTTAGAAGATGAATCAAGATAAAGTTCACAGTTACCATTAGTCCTGTATAATATCATAATAATATAGACTGTCATGATAACTAGTTAACTTACATCATATTCTCCCATAGATCATCATCAAGTTTTGTACTACAGACTGATGTGTTTCTTATATGATCACTAGAGACTACTAAAGAAAAATTAATAGTTTCTGATACATAACTAGAATATTTACCTTTGCAGTAAACTAGTAGGAGAGAAACTAATAGAAACATCAGGTAAGCCATGCAGTGTCACAAAGATTTACTCTATATCAAATTATAAGTGATTTCAATTTTACAATCAATGCTTCAAATTTTTGAATCAAATCTACCTTTTACAAAATTATATTAACTATTTATGTATAAACAAGTTACTTAATTAGACGTTGATGTATTGTAATTATGGAACAATTTATTTTTGATTTATATCTTCAACAAAAGCAGAAGAGAAGTCAAGATAACCAGCTAGTGGTTTCATAATGTCTTCTACAGACTCAACCAAATCAGAGAATGTTGGTCTCTCCTCTGGATTATATTTCCAACAGGACATCATCAATGTGTATCTAAAGACAATGTTAGTTTGAATAAACAATATACTGATGTTCTATTCCTTACATCTCCTCAGAACATGCTGCATTATCAGGACAGATAAGTCTGCCTCCACTGTCTAGTAACTTAACCACACTCAGTGGATCTAATCCAGGATAAGGACTTTTACCAAGACTGAACACCTCCCAACATAACACACCATATGACCACTGTATGATTGAATAGAAGAATATCTTTGTATGTGACAAAATAAATAATGTACTAACCACATCTGTCTTCTCAGAGAACAGACCATCATGAAGGCTCTCTAATGCCATCCACTTAACAGGTAGTTTTATAACAACTGTACTATCAAAATCATCTCTTTTCCATTGTCTAAAATAGTTATGTAAGTAGACATCTTCTGAAAGACCAAAATCAGCAACTTTAATAATTCCATTAGCATCAATCCTATATAAAATGACAGAGATATAATATAAAATTTAATGAAGACAGACTATAGTCTTACATGCAGTTTCTAGCAGCAAGATCTCTATGAACAAATTTCTGTTGAGCTAGATATGACATTCCTTTAGCAACTTGTAAACACATTGAGAAAAGTTGTTTTCTTGCATCAAGTATAATATCATCATCACTGTTTTCTGCTATTGTTAAATTTGCTCTCTCTTTCTTGAGATAAGACAACAGACTACCTCTAGCCATAAAAGGCATTACTATGTGAGGTGCCTCACCAAGATCAAGACAAACTCCAACAAGTGAAAGTACATTAGGATGATCAAAAGTGGACATCTTTAGACTCTCTTCCATAATGGAGTTGACATCGTCTTTACTGTAAAGACCTTCCATGTAAAGAATTATAAATAAACACAGAGTTAATAATAGCACTGACCTTTGAGTGTTTTAATGGCCACAGATATTGGAGTACTATTAATGACATCACCATCAGGAGTTAGTAATCCTCGGTATACTATTCCAAATTCACCTTTCATTACAAATAGTGTTAATTAGATATATAACTGTCATTATATCAATGATACCTTGACCAATTGTCTCTTGTAATTGTAATGTTGATCCTGGAATGATATTCTTAGATAGTTGTCTTAAATATGTAGAGGAAACACGAGATCTAAATGTGTCAATAGTGCTAGATTTTTGTTCTTTTTCATTTCTCATATGTACTATAGGAATATCACCAACTATATAATAGTTATAATTTATTGATATGTAAGTAAATATATCTCTACCATATCTCACAGATGTATCTGTATCTCCTTTTAATCTAGAATAAAGAAAGCTAACAATATCAATGTTCATTTCACACTAATATCACTTAACTTTGAGTTAAAATTTAAAACATACAAGATAAAGTTTGTGTTGCTCTATTTAAAAATCACTAAAACATTACCTTGTTTGTCTTTTCTTCCTTCTTCTTAAACACATTATTATAAACACTAATATCAATAGTGTTACTACCAGGAGTACTACTACAGATACCACAATATATATAACTATATATATTAAGTTATCTGATGTTAGTGGTGTTGGCTGGACAGAACTTGATAGAGTGTACAATTGTGTTGGTATATATATTATTGAGTTATTTGATGTTAGTTGTACAGGTTGGATAGAACTTGATAGACTGTGTGCTAGATGTACAGAACTTGACAGAATAGAGATGTGTAAGGAAGAGTACTGTGTCATAATTGATGTAGATATCATATCTGATGAGAGCTCTATAAATATTATAAAATTATGTATTATGTTTGTTGTTAAAGAATACAGAGTATGCACAAATTAGTAACATCTGTAACACAAACAAATAACAACAACAAGCCAAAATATAAAACGTCTCCTTTTACCAGTTTGTATCTCCATAAACCTGTTATCATATCAGCACAATGCAATGGATGTTTTAGTCAGTGCATTAATATAGCTTGACATAGATTGATAACCAACTACAATTAATGTAATATGACTTTAATTACTCCAGGATAGTAATACTACTACTGTAATTGGCTTGACTAATGTCCTCCAGAACAATAATACCACTACTGTAATTGGCTTGACTAATCTCCTCCAGAACAATAATATTACTACAGTAATTGGCTTGACTAATGCCCTCCAGAACAATAATATTACTACTGTAATTGGCTTGACTAATCTCCTCCAGAACAATAGTACTACTACAATAATTGGCTTGACTAATGTCATCCAGAACAATAATACCAATACTGTAATTGGCTTGACAAATATCCTCCAGAACAATAATACTACTACAGTAATTGGCTTGACTAATGTCCTCCAGAACAATAATATATTATTGTTCTGGAGGACATTAGTCAAGCCAATTATTGTAGTAGTATTACTATTCTGAAGACCTTTAGTCAAGCCTAATGGTAAACATGTTGACTTACTGGTTTCAATGTTCCCATTGTAGCAACAATCATTACTAAGATTTAAATAACTAATGTGTTCATCTGTATCATTGCAGTCAGGTAATTTTAATGTTTTCTCATTTGGGTCCAAGATGTCAAGTTGATTTGTTAGGTATCTAGCCAGTAGTTGAAATTCACCCAAACATAGAGATTGAGATACATATTTACAAAAGGCAGAGCATACAAACTGAGGTACATGATATGTACCATTGTAACCACAAGGTAAGTAATAGTTATAACAGATAAATTTAATGGCTGAAGCATGACATTTGGATGAAAGATAAATTAACACTGACTCCAGTAGATCAGCATAATGTCTCAGCATTTTTTGTGAACCATTAAGACGATTATTTGGTATGTAGACATAGTCCACTCCAGGTGTAAAGATTTGATCACAAGGTGATGTTATATTAAAAGATGAATCAAGATAAGGTTCACAGTTACCATTAGTCCTGTATAATATCATAATAATATGAATTGTCATGATAACTAGTTAACTTACATCATATTCTCCCATAGATCATCATCAACGTCTGTACTACAGACTGATGTGTTTCTTATATGATCACTAGAGACTACTAAATAAAGATTAATAGTTTCTAATACATAACTAGAATATTTACCTTTGCAGTAAACTAGTAGGAAAGAAACTAATAGAAACATTAGGTAAGCCATGCAGTGTCACAAAGATTTACTGTATATCAAATTATAAGTGATTTCAATTTTACAATCAATGCTTCAAATTTTTGAATCAAATCTACCTTTTACAAAATTATATTAACTATTTATGTATAAACAAGTTACTTAATTAAACGTTGATGTATTGTAATTATTGAACAATTTATTTTTGATTTATATCTTTAACAAAAGTAGAAGAGAAGTCAAGATAACCAGCTAGTGGTTTCATAATGTCTTCTACAGACTCAACCAAATCAGAGAATGTTGGTCTCTCCTCTGGATTATATTTCCAACAGGACATCATCAATGTATATCTAAAGACAATGTTAGTTTGAATAAACAATATACTGATGTTCTATTCCTTACATCTCCTCAGAACATGCTGCATTATCAGGACAGATAAGTCTGCCTCCATTGTCTAGTAACTTAACCACACTCAGTGGATCTAATCCAGGATAAGGACTTTTACCAAGACTGAACACCTCCCAACATAACACACCATATGACCACTGTATGATTGAATAGAAGAATATCTTTGTACGTGACAAAATAAATAATGTACTAACTACATCTGTCTT
Organism: Xestospongia muta; assembly: GCA_963693285.1. Classification (NCBI taxonomy): domain Eukaryota; kingdom Metazoa; phylum Porifera; class Demospongiae; order Haplosclerida; family Petrosiidae; genus Xestospongia; species Xestospongia muta. The sequence continues at coordinate 556,583 of OY848928.1, forward strand.
CTCAGAGAACAGACCATCATGAAGGCTCTCTAATGCCATCCACTTAACAGGTAGCTTTATAACAGCTGTACTATCAGAATCATCTCTTTTCCATTGTCTAAAATAGTTATGTAAGTAGACATCTTCTGAAAGACCAAAATCAGCAACTTTAATAATTCCATTAGCATCAATCCTAAAATGACAGAGATATAATATAAAATTTAATGAAGACAGACTATAGTCTTACATGCAGTTTCTAGCAGCAAGATCTCTGTGAACAAATTTCTGTTGAGCTAGATATGACATTCCTTTAGCAACTTGTAAACACATTGAGAAAAGTCGTTTTCTTGCATCAAGTATAATATCATCATCACTGTTTTCTGCTATTGTTAAATTTGCTCTCTCTTTCTTGAGATAAGACAACAGACTACCTCTAGCCATAAAAGGCATTATGATATGAGGTGCCTCACCAAGATCAAGACAAACTCCGATAAGAGAAAGTACATTAGGATGATCAAAAGTGGACATCTTTAGACTCTCTTCCATAATAGAGTTGACATTGTCTTTACTGTAAAGACCTTCCATGTAAAGAATTATAAATAAACACAGAGTTAATAATAGCACTGACCTTTGAGTGTTTTAATGGCCACAGATATTGGAGTACTATTAATGACATCACCATCAGGAGTTAGTAATCCTCGGTATACTATTCCAAATTCACCTTTCATTACAAATAGTGTTAATTAGATATATAACTGTCATAATATCAATGATACCTTGACCAATTGTCTCTTGTAATTGTAATGATGATCCTGGAATGATACTCTTAGATAGTTGTCTTAAATATGTAGAGGAAACACGAGATCTAAATGTGTCAATAGTGCTAGATTTTTCTTCCTTTTCATTTCTCATATGTGCTGTATAAATATCACTAACTATATAATAGTTATAATTTATTGATATGTAAATAAATATATCCCTACCATATCTCACAGATGTATCTGCTTTTAATCTAGAATAAAGAAAGCTAACAATATCAATGTTCTTTTCACACTAATATCACTTAACTTTGAGTTCAAAGTTAAAACATACAAGATAAAGTTTGTGTTGCTCTATTTAAAAATCACTAAAACATTACCTTGTTTGTCTTTTCTTCCTTCTTCTTAAACACATTATTATAAACACTAATATCAATAGTGTTACTATCAGGAGTACTACTACAGATACCACATTATATATAACTATATACATTATGTTATCTGATGTTAGTGGTGTTGGCTGGACAGAACTTGATGGAATAGAGATGTGTAAGGAAGAGTACAGTGTCATAATTGATGTAGATATTATATCTGATGAGAACTCTATAAATATTATAAAATAATGTATTATGTTTGTTGTTAAAGAATACAGAGTATGCACAAATTAGTAACATCTGTAACACAAACAAATAACAACAACAAGCCAAAATATAAAACATTTCCCTTCACCAGTTTGTATCTCCATAAACCTGTTATCATATCAACACAATGTAATAGATGTTTTAGTCAGTGCATTAATATAGATTGACATAGATTGATAACAAACTACAATTAACGTAATATTACTTTAATTACTGTAGTAATAATACTACTACAGTAATTAACTTGACTAATGTCCTCCAGAACAACAATACTACTACAGTAATTGGCTTGACTAATGTCCTCCAGAACAATAATACTACTTTAGTAATTGGCTTGACTAATGTCCTCCAGAACAATAATACTACTACAGTAATTGGCTTGACTAATCTCCTCCAGAACAATAATACTACTACAGTAATTGGCTTGACTAATGTCCTCCAAAACAATAATATATTATTGTTATGGAGGACATTAGTCAAGCCAATTATTGTAGTAGTATTACTATTCTGAAGACCTTTAGTCAAGCCTAATGGTAACATGTTGACTTACTGGTTTCAATGTTCCCATTGTAGCAACAATCATTACTAAGATTTAAATAACTAATGTGTTCATCTGTATAGTTACAATCAGGTAGTCTCAAAGTTTTATCATCTCTGAGTGAGGGGTTAATTTGTGTTATTAGAAGAACAGTTGCTTGTTTCCATACATCTGGACATAGAGATTGAGATACATACTTACAAAAGGCAGAGCATAGAAACTGTGGTACATGATATGTACCATTGTAACCACAAGGTAAGTAATAATTATAACAGAGTAGTCTGACAGCGATATCACGACAACGCTCTGGAATAAAATCTACCACTGCTTTTATATCTTCAACAAGAAGTCTCAAACGATATTGGCTCCCTCCAACACGAGCATTTGGTATGTAGACATAATCCACTCCAGGTGTAAAGATTTGATCACAAGGTGATGTTCTGTTAGAAGATGAATCAAGATAAAGTTCACAGTTACCATTAGTCCTGTATAATATCATAATAATATGAACTGTCATGATGACTAGTTAACTTACATCATATTCTCCCATAGATCATCATCAAGTTTTGTACTACAGACTGATGTGTTTCTTATATGATCACTAGAGACTACTAAAGAAAAATTGATAGTTTTTTTATACATAACTAGAATATTTACCTTTGCAGAAAACTAGTAGGAGAGAAACTAATAGAAACATTAGGTAAGCCATGCAGTGTCACAAAGATTTACTCTATATCAAATTATAAGTGATTTCAATTTTACAATCAATGCTTCAAATTTTTGAATCAAATCTACCTTTTACAAAATTATATTAACTATTTATGTATAAACAAGTTACTTAATTAAACGTTGATGTATTGTAATTATGGAACAATTTATTTTTGATTTATATCTTTAACAAAAGTAGAAGAGAAGTCAAGATAACCAGCTAGTGGTTTCATAATGTCTTCTACAGACTCAACCAAATCAGAGAATGTTGGTCTCTCCTCTGGATTATATTTCCAACAGGACATCATCAATGTATATCTAAAGACAATGTTAGTTTGAATAAACAATATACTGATGTCCTATTCCTTACATCTCCTCAGAACATGCTGCATTATCAGGACAGATAAGTCTGCCTCCATTGTCTAGTAATTTAACCACACTCAGTGGATCTAATCCAGGATAAGGACTTTTACCAAGACTGAACACCTCCCAACATAACACACCATATGACCACTGTACGATTGAATAGAAGAATATCTTTGTACGTGACAAAATAAATAATGTACTAACTACATCTGTCTTCTCAGAGAACAGACCATCGTGAAGGCTCTCTAATGCCATCCACTTAACAGGTAGTTTTATAACAGCTGTACTATCAGAATCATCTCTTTTCCATTGTCTAAAATAGTTATGTAAGTAGACATCTTCTGAAAGACCAAAATCAGCAACTTTAATGACTCCATTGGCATCAATCCTAAAATGACAGAGATATAATATAAAATTTAATGAAGACAGACTATAGTCTTACATGCAGTTTCTAGCAGCAAGATCTCTGTGAACAAATTTCTGTTGAGCTAGATATGACATTCCTTTAGCAACTTGTAAACACATTGAGAAAAGTTGTTTTCTTGCATCAAGTATAATATCATCATCACTGTTTTCTGCTATTGTTAAATTTGGTCTCTCTTTCTTGAGATAAGACAACAGACTACCTCTAGCCATAAAAGGCATTACTATGTGAGGTGCCTCACCAAGATCAAGACAAACTCCAACAAGTGAAAGTACATTAGGATGATCAAAAGTGGACATCTTTAGACTCTCTTCCATAATAGAGTTGACATCGTCTTTACTGTAAAGACCTTCCATGTAAAGAATTATAAATAACTTCAGAGTTAATAATAACACTGACCTTTGAGTGTTTTAATGGCCACAGATATTGGAGTACTATTAATGACATCACCATCAGGAGTTAGTAATCCTCGGTATACTATTCCAAATTCACCTTTCATTACAAATAGTGTTAATTAGATATATAACTGTCATTATATCAATGATACCTTGACCAATTGTCTCTTGTAATTGTAATGATGATCCTGAAATGATACTCTTAGGTAGTTGTCTTAAATATGTAGAGGAATCATGAGATCTAAATGTGTCAGTAGTGCTAGATTTTTCTTCTTTTTCATTTGTCATATGTGCTGTATAAATATCACTAACTATATAATAGTTATAATTTATTGATATGTAAGTAAATATATCCTCACCATATCTCACAGATGTATTTGTATCTGCTCTTAATCTAGAAAAAAGAAAGATAACAATATCAATGTTCATTTCACACTAATATCACTTAAATTTGAGGTAAAAGTTAAAACGTACAAGATAAAGTTTGTGTTACTCTATTTAAAAATCACTAAAACATTACCTTGTTTGTCTTTTCTTCCTTCTTCTTAAACACATTATTATAAACACTAATATCAATAGTGTTACTATCAGGAGTACTACTACAGATACCACAATATATATAACTATATTTGTTAAGTTATCTGATGTTAGTGGTGTTGGCTGGACAGAGCTTTGTAGAACAGAGATGTGTAAGGAAGAGTACGATGTTGCTGTAGATATCATACCTGATGAGTGTTAAAGAACACATACACGTGTACACTGTAAAATTAATAAGTTATTTAACAACTATTTTGTACTTTACATAGATGGATTACTATGGAATTGAATTTATGTGAACTATGTTTGTATTTACATAACCTGTTATTGTATCAGCACAATGTAATGGATGTGTTACATAGTGCATTAATATAGTTAGACATATGTGAGCTGATTTGCGAAAAGGGACCACTTCTGTTAAAACATTTTAAAAACATATAGTTGTTGTGTACACAACCATACAGTTTCAATGGAAGTTTACTAAATTATATATCAGCTTAAAAACAATAGATAACTTGAAATGTAAAATTTAGTAAAAAATTGCTTATGTACAGGCAAGTGTTTCTAAAGGTTTGGTAGAAGTGGTCCCTTTTCGGAAATCAGGTCACATATATTGATAACAAACTATAATTATTGTAGTAGTATTACTATTCTGGAGGGGATTAGTCAAGCCTAATGGTAAACATGTTGACTTACTGGTTTCAATGTTCCCATTGTAGCAACAATCATTACTAAGATTTAAATAACTAATGTGCTCATCTGTATAGTTACAATCAGGTAGTCTCAAAGTTTTATCATTTTGGTCCAACATGTCAAAATGATTTGTTAAGTATCTAGCCAGTAGTTGCCATTCACCCAAACATAGAGATTGAGATACATACTTACAAAAGGCAGAGCATACAAACTGAGGTACATGATATGTACCATTGTAACCACAAGGTAAGTAATAGTTATAACAGATAAATTTAATGGCTGCATCACGACATTTGGATGAAAGTAAAGTTATCAATGATTCCATTTGATCAGCATAATGTCTCAGCATTTTTTGTGAACCATTAAGACGATTATTTGGAATGTAGACATAATCAACTCCAGCTGTAAAGATTTGATCACAAGGTGATGCTCTGTTAGAAGCTGAATCAAGATAAGGTTGACAGTTACCATTAGTCCTGTATAATATCATAATAATATAGACTGTCATGATAACTAGTTAACTTACATCATATTCTCCCATAGATTATCATCAAGTTCTGTACTACAGACTGATGTGTTTCTTATATGATAACTAGAGACTACTAAATAAAGATATAACATAATTTATTATAAATAAAGTATCTCATGCACAGATAATTACCTTCACAGCAAACTAGTAGAGATACTAGCAACAGAAACATCTTTGTCCAGACTAATAAAAAAATTTTCCAAAAATGTCAAAATTTTTTAACAAATTCAAATTTTATTACCATAATTATATTGCAACAAACATTACATAAACGATTAGTTTTATTAATGCATTATATTTTATGTTGTTTCAGAAAGACTTGAAATGAAGAGTTGAGTTCTTTATCACCAATATGTGGCAAAATCTAAAAATCAAAGAAGATAATATCTCTAAACTTTCATCTCTATCAATAAAATTTTATCCTTCAAAGTATTCCCTGTATACTCTTCTCTATCACTGAAACATTATCATTATAAAGTATTTAGTTGTGAAATCATGTTTGTAAACTATCATTAGTAATATGTATTCAATTGTGATTAAACAGAACAAAGCATATAGTCATTACACACCTCAGTAAGTAGTTGCTTTACATGGAATGGTAGGAATTGGTCTTGATAACATAGTTGGAAGTGACGAAGTAATAATTGTAACCAGTCCTTTGAAACAAGTTGATCAACTGAAAAAGACAATAAACTAAATCCTCTAAAGGAATAAGTCAATACGTACATTTTATTTTAGCTTCCAGTTTTGAATAATGCAGCAATGCAAGAAAACATTGAGTGGCTTTTATATTCAACTGGGTAACATTCTATCATAAATTTATTATTAAAGATCGTTATCAGAGTAGGAAACATGTCATTTACCTCTGTGAGCATATTAATAAGTAAAAATGCTAATATTTTAAGAGTTTTAGAAGGGTGTGGTCTGCTTTGAGTAGTAGTATCTTGAACTAGTTTGAAGGTACCCTTATTATTAGCTAGTATAGCTCTCCACAGAGAAAGAGAGGACAGTCTCACATCAAACTGATCATGAAGGAGTGCTCTCATAAGAACAGGACAAGAGAGTGAGTGATTATGCTAAACAAGACATGATTATTATAGATGTTTATGATTAACGTTTATATTTTGTACCATAGATTGAATGCCTTCCATGGACTGATTCTCAATCACCATGGCAACTATTTGTAGAGAAACTGCAAGACAATGATGCTACTTCAAAAATAAATTCTAATATCCTCAGTAAATTGTGGTACATTACCTTCAATCCATGAATAATGTTCAGTAGTCTAGTTAGTAATGAAGTGTTACTTAAGACTAGAGATATAACTGTGTATGTGTGAGAGAGAGAGAGAGAGACAGTGATGAAGCTGGTTTTAAAGCAATGGTTTTACCTTGTTGTTGAATCTCAGGAGTTGATAAACCTTTGAAAATGACTTGAAGACCATGCAAAACTATCAATGATGTATCTTCAGTTGGAGTACTATTAGAACATCCTTGTAACTATGACAACAACAGTAATAAAAATACCTGTTTAAAATACTGGTAACTATAATGAAAAGATGATAATAATATGTGTTACTATAATATTGTAATGTGATCTTACTATGACATATAAATTTGATGTTAGCATCCAATGGTAAATATGTAAGTAGCTTTAACATAGCAACCATATTACTGTCTTTTAAAACAGTGCCAAAGTACATAATAAAACTAGTTCATTATTACCTTTAATGGGTAAATGTAGTCTTTGTGTCAAAACAATAGTCTCAAGTTGTCTAACAACCTAACATAGTAACTGATTTAGTAACAACAACATTATTAGTTTGTACCTGTTTTTGTTTGAGGGCAACCTTCTTTAATAATACTAAGTTATTATCAAGACATTCTTCCTTACCAGATATCAATAAATTCTATGCAAACAAGAAATAAATTGTTGTTTATTTTCTCTTTTACCAAAGCATCTTCTATGAGGCAGTTCAAATCAGTTATTCCAGTTAACAAGAGATCATAATCATAGCTTTCTCTTGAACATAGTAGCCACTGCTCCAACTAAATGAATGTTACTCATGCTCATAAATTCATTATTTCATACCCATTCTTTTGCCAGCTGTTGTTTTAGAGGTACTCTTTGATAAACCCAATACATCACAGACATATTATTGACAAAGACTGCAGCAAGACTTGGTAACCTTAGCAACCCCTTGACCAGGATCTCTTCAGCTATAGTCAAGACATTGATATCATAGTAATAATATTGCACTTTAATACCTTGTATTGTTTGGTCATTGTTGTTAACTCCAGTTTGTGAGCTGACCTCAGAGAACTGTAGTGTTAATGGATATTATTATCATGATATTAATATTATCATTTTATAGTATTAATTAAGTTATTTTGTAATATAATATTTAACAATTTGTATTAAGTTCCTCACTGCATAAAGAGCTATTAAATGTTGGAGAGTAGTAACTGGTAAAAGATGAATATCTCCATTGAGAGAGATATAGTTTGTTAATGCTGTAAGTATTGTGTCACAGGAGATAGGTCTAAGATAAAAAGAATGATCCTAGTTAGTTAACATATAGTTCTATTATTAAGTAGTGATTTCTAAGGGAAGGAGGGAGAGATGAAATTTCATCCTTACAACTTACAAGTCTCCATATTTTATTGATAAGAAATATAGACATAGTACAGTAGCTTGAACTGATCTAGTATTGGACTGAGTCTCAGTGGGATAGACAGAAGTATGTTGACATAAACACTTCAGGCAATCTAGTAAATTACCTAAAAATAGAACAGTTATATTATTGTCATAGTCAATGTCTCATTCTTATAGTATTATATAATAACATACACTTTATATTTGACAGACCAGTGTGAAGTGTATTTCTCATTTGATCAGCTAAAGAGCAATCATTAACATTGTCTGATAAAATGAGTTGATAACATAACTGTTCAATAAAGAGAACACTGGTTTTCTCAATAGGTACCAAGCTAAAAATAGAAATGACACAATTGACAATACATGAAGATGATAGCAGTAAATACACACTCTATATTTGAGACACAATCTATTCCACACTAATAATTTATTATTAAGAGGACATATAAAGGATTTTAATATCTTAAAGTGTCCATTATAGAGACATCTTGTTCCAACTGAACACAAATGTAATCATAGTTACATACTTGTTTGTTGAAGTGACTAATTTAGTTTGCATTGCTAGTTCAATAAAACCAACTTGAGCTAGAAAAGAAGGAGAGCATTCCAATATTTTAGTTTGTTGCTAATATACCTAGTTTACAAGCTAAAGATGATGCTGTATCAACTGTTGATATTTGTAACAAAACAGTTAATATATTAAATAAATGATGTAGACTTTGGACACTAGAGATTTCATCAAGATCACTGCAGTAAGCCTGCATGTATTGAAACCAAGTAATCTCAATAAAAGAAGAAAGAGAGAGAGAGAGAGAGAGAGAGAGAGAGCATATTTACCAGAGTGAGAGGAGTTAGAGTTTGTTCACATGAATTTACAAGAAAATCTAGTACTTCAATGCGCTCTAAATTGCTGGCATGTCCAGCTTGTAATGATGGGGATGACTGGTAACGTTGTTGATATAGCCTAAAAAAACTCAATTATTTAAAGACACTTTAATATCTGTAATGATGATCTACTGATAGTCATTATTAAAACTTCACTTCTACTTACACACACATCCTATCATATATGCACAATATCTCAATAAGTTGCTGACACAATGAAGCTCCTTTCTCAGTAGGAGGGTTAAGAGAGGACAGTGATACATCAAATGAAAACTCAATATTATGTAGCAAAAGTGCTACATGACGGAGGATACTAGTGAGTGGAAAAGATGTAGGGATGTACCAAGTCCTAGATAAATTATAATATATTATATTAAAGATAGTTTATTATTAGATAACCTTAATAAACTTTATATTAATGATAGTTTATTATTAGATAACCTTAATAAACTTTATATTAATGATAGTTTATTATTAGATAACCTTAATAAACTGTTTAGTGTACAAGTTGATGAAGAAATAATAGTCTTGTCTGTATAACGTAAACCATTGTATATTATATCAAGTAAATAGTTGATGTTTTTCTCCAATGTCAACAATGGTAGTCCTTGAGGTTGCCTTGAAAGAGTATCCATTAATAGTTCATCCCTTTCATTTCACTGTCCATCCATCCATTCATCAATCCATCCATCCATTCATCAATCCATCCATCCATCCATCCATCCATTCATCAATCCATCCATCCATCCATCCATCCATCCATTCATCAATCCATCTTTAATATACCTGTCTAACAACTTTGCAATTAAAATAAATCTATTAAAATAGAATAATTACCACAATAATTATATTTATTAAATTTACGATAATACTTACCCTAACTTAATGCCTTCATTATTACGAGATTGTAATGCATTAGAAACAGCTTGAACAATAGGTTCATAACCTACAAATAGTGGGTAATGTGATAGCTAGTGTTCACTATAGTAAGTACCATATATCACATGACAGCTGGAATAAAAGTCTTGAGTATTAGCCAAACAGTTCAAACAATGAAAAATTGCACTATAAAAAGATAGATATAATAATTATGTGAATTATTTGAATTATGTGAATTATTTGAATTATGTGAATTATTTGAATTATGCGAATTATTTGAATTATGTGAATTATATAGTGATACTTGACTAATGTTGAGTTGTCAGTGGAAAGTGCTTCAAATAAATATTCTAAATATGAGAAAATAGAATAAAAAATGAAGAATTAATAATTAAATAAAATAAATGGAAGATGAATAATTAAATAAATAAAATAAATGGAGGATGAATAATCAAATAAAATAAGTGGAGGATGAATTGTTAAATAAATAAAATAAATGGAGGATGAATTGTTAAATTAAATAAAATAAATGGAGGATGAATTGTTAAATAAATAAAATAAATGGAGGATGAATTGTTAAATAAAATAAAATAAATGGAGGATGAATTGTTAAATAAAATAAAATAAATGGAGGATGAATTGTTAAATAAATAAAATAAATGGAGGATGAATTGTTAAATAAATAAAATAAATGGAGGATGAATTGTTAAATAAATAAAATAAATGGAGGATGAATTGTTAAATAAATAAAATAAATGGAGGATGAATTGTTAAATAAATAAAATAAATGGATGATGAATTGTTAAATAAAATAAATGGATAGACAGATGAAAGAGCAGATAGAAGACAACAGTTTGACTTTATTTGTTATTTCTTACCTGCTACATCTGCAACCAGTAGAGCTTGAACATAATAAGTATGTTGGGTAAGAACATCAGAGACACACTGTACACCAGACAACTGCAGTAACTCATCTCTACTTAACAATACCTACCACACAATAATAAAAGTTGTGTTAACAATTATCTTACTCTTTTAAAAGCTGAAGCAAATGTTGCCCCTAGTAACAAAATAACAATAATAATAATAATGTTAGTATTAATTAAGTTTATACCTTTAGTTTCTGAATTAGATTGATCTGATTGTAATAAACATTTTGAATAGTTGGGGACACTCAACAAATTTCTCACTAATCCTGAGTATAAAATATACTTCCAATTAGCCTAATACCAAAATACACAGGACTAGTACATTTATCAACTGACTCAATCTAAACCAATCAACCATCAGTTTAATAATCATCAACAAATCAATCAATCGTTACATAATTAAGATACTTAGTTTGCCATCAATAAACTATGCCATGTGATATTGCAGTTTAAAGGATCAAATTACCCATTGAATTCAAAGTTAATTCGTGACATTTTGCAGTAGCTAAACAAACTGATAGCTGTTTACAAACTTTTTGTACACTAGGTATTGTTAAAAGAGGTCCAGTAGTCTTGGCACATAACTGGACAAGTATATAGATCACAGAGGACTTCACTGAATCGTCTTGGTAACACATACCATCAATAAGATAGTCTACAAATGAGCCTGTAAATAAATTAGATTAATAGAATTTATGAAAGATTAATGGTTAAAATTACATATAGACCAATTACTCAAGCAATTAATAGGGTCAAATCAAATAAATAGAAGGTTGGTCTTACTCTGTGTCTGACACACTTCAGCTGACAATGCAGGTTTGTGATGTAACAGTTGTCCAAGTAGAGTCAGATGACCAAGACAAGTCAAGTAGTTATTTGATGAAAGGATCTAATGAAGTAGATATATTAAAATTAGTTATTGTTATCTGGTAAATTTACATGCTGAATTGATTTGAATATAACAGTTCTTGATAGTTCAATTTTGTCAGTGACTTTTATCAGTTGAGTTAGAACTAAATACAATGTAGATTAAAAAATATTTTAAAATGTAAAGTAATATAATACCTTGGAGTGATTTTTGGACTAGAGTAGACTTAGATCTTGACAACATCCCTGGAGAGAGAGAGAGAGAGAGAGAGAGAGAGAGAGAGAGAGAGAGAGAGAGAGAGAGAGAGAGAGAGAGAGAGAGAGAGAGAGAGAGAGAGAGAGAGAGAGAGAGAGAGAGAGAGACTATATGACTATCAACAAACATAGATGCAGTCATTAGTATTTTGTTATTAAATATCACCTAATAGAACATTACAAATATGTTCTGTTATCCTCCAATCAGAAGTTAGCATCCTCAAGAAAGGGCTCTGATGGCTACTGCAGTTAATACCAGCTGCAAACTCTTCTAGAATTTTAGAAACATGTACAACTAATTCATGTTCATTCTCCAGTCTTTCTGTAGCACAAGCTATACAAAGTGTTGGTATAGTAACTCCTGGAATTGTCCATACAGCACTGTGCTGAGAGTGCCTGTCTGTATAGATTGGGACAGCCATTAGCCGGAGAAAGTTATCCAAAATTTTAACCCTTCTTTTTTGTTCTTATTGATATTGAGTTCTCTCACGTCAGCAGAAGTTCTATCTTTAATAGAGGGCTTCCTCTAACTATCTCTGATCTACATCCACCAAATACTGTAGATGTTTCAGGAGGTTCCAGTTTAATGATGGAGCAGCGACCAGGGCAATTGGAATCATTAGCTGCTTTGTTTATTGGTTTGAGTACACAAGAGTTGCCACATGAAGAGACCACTCTTCATGTGGCAACTCTTGTGTACTCAAAAGTCTGCAATTACTATGTGTTACTTACTCTATATTGGTATAGACTGTTCATATGTTTATTAGAACTACTGCAATAATTGGACATGGACTACTGGCAGGTAAGTATTATCTATTCATACATCTATCTAATGTCCCACATAGCTATCTACAATATCTATCCATCTCTATCCATCAATTCGTCTATCAACTATAACTTTTATCATCTGTCGGTATTCATCACCTTGGTTTATCAATGAGTGTCCTTATAGTGGGTTTAGTAGTACTTGGTATGAGTACAAGATTAGAATATAGAACAAGCATCCTGATATTATGGAAGCCGAGGACAGACATTCCAATTCCTATTTCTTATTTTAATCAAATGGGATTATATGGAGTTGGAATATATGTCCTCAACTTCCGTAAATAACACTCATAGAATATACAACCAAAATCAGGAACCCAACCCAACTAGAAACATCTCACTAACGCTTGATTCTAAGAGACAGTTCATGGTGCTCATGCTCTGTGTTTTATTAATAACAAGAAAAGCCTAGAAATGGCACATATACAAAGAATGAAATAAGGAATAAGAAATTGAAAGTTATTAAGGTTGTTAATTGGAATTTTTAAAATACGCAAAGATGTGCAGAAGAAACAAGAAATAGGAATTGGAATGTCCATCCTCGGCTTTCATATGAAATAGAGTTTCCTTGAATCTTAATTCCATGGCATCCTTTCTTCTTTTCTATAGGCTTGATGTATTAACTGGAACAAACAGTTTCTTCTCCTTCAATTACACCTCTCCTCATACTCAACAGTCTCCATTATGTTGCTAATAGCCAGCAAAGCCCTCAATTGACTGTTTGGTTAGCTCTTAGTGTAACAAGAAGCATTTGTATATGTCTTAGCTGGTCCTTGGCTGGATGGACCCTTAGTGCAGATAGAAAGTAAGTACATGTATATATAAGAAGTAGTGTGGTCTAGTTCATGTATGGACTGGAGGGTAAAGGATATATATACAAGAAAGATAAGTTTTTAAAAGTGTCTGTAATGAAGACATTCTTTTAAGATGTGAGCCTCTCTGTAGTGGATACTTTGAACATTAGCATGAACTGGATCAGGATACTGAGGAGAGTTCAATATAGAGGGTGTTCTTAGTTTAGAATATATTATTAAACTACTGTTGAAAAAATGTTGTAAGTTTCTCCTTTTTCAGAATATCTGTGGAATCTTTATCAAACCAGTTCTACATACCAAGACCTGTTATACCTCCTAGCTTAGCCTGAGATTTCTGCACTTTTAAAATGAATCACATCTTCCACATAATCTACTTTTTGCATATTATAGCATTATCTAAAACAAATTTGGATTAGAATAGGGATATTCCATGTTTTACTAAATTCATATTTAAAAATGTTCATCAAGCATCTGGGTACAGAGCTAAGCCAATGAATTATAATTGTTCAATTGATTTTAGATGTAAATTTTAATTGTAGTTTGTTAACATCCTACTATCCACTATCATGTTTGTTGTTTTTTTAAAAAAAGAATAATTTGTTTGCTATTAAGTTACGTAATAGAGACAGACAAGTATCAAACAAGTTGGACTCAAACCCATACTTATAGACTCATTCTGATGCTGTATAGCAGAGTCCTTTACATTACTTGGTGAGCCATGGAACTCAGTTGTATGCTCAATTTTGTATTTAAGATTACATGATAATGATGACACAAATTAATACTATAATTTTTTAATCATATCTACAATTTAAAAAGTGTAATAAAATATGTGTGTAGACAATGAACCCTAAGCTTCTTAAATAGTTTTTTAAAAAAATTAAATGATAAATGAAGATTAATTTTGACGAATAAAAGAAATAAATATCTGAGAAGAACTTAATTAAAAACACTGAAACAGAAATTAAACCACATTGATTGGGCGGGAAAAATATCATCAGCACGTGTACACAACTAGTAAAAGAACGCGTGACCATGATTATGGCGGGAAAATATCAATCATTAGCACACGACTAACAGGCAAAAATCTTTAATAGATTTTTAATTAATTTTTGGTAAAAAATAATTCTTGATTAAAATTAATGTAAAAAAGGAGATACAAACTAAATAACAATAAGTGATTGACTTAGACATAATAAATAAAATGATATTAAAAATAAAACTATAGTTGTAAAGATAGAATTCAGTGATTATAGTATACAGCAGCAATGATAAGTAAAATGATTGTATGTAGTATTAAAGTTTCAAAAGAAATTGAATTCTAAACTAATTCATTTTAAATAAAAAAATTAAAAGCTATAAAATAATTGTTAAATAAATATCTTCAAAGTTAAAATTGACAAATTTAGTGAAAAATGTTCTTTTAAGAAAAGTAATGCAAACAAACTACAAAAAAATATAATAACAATAACAAAATATAAAAAAAAATAAAGAAAAAATGACAACTAAAAATATATAAAAAAGTCTCTGTAGTTGAGTTCCCAAGAAGTCCAGTGAAGGTCTCCAATCCAACAATTGTAAGAAAGAGAAGAGAGAGAGTTCCCAAGAGTCCAGTCAGTCCACAAGTTGAGAACATAGAGGGAGAAAAAGAGAGAATAACAACTGGAAAACTAAAGAATGGATGAGAAGTGAATGGATGGAGAGACAGCTCACCTTTTTCACCAGTGCTGCTCCTGCAGGGAAAGAAAGAGAGAGTAGTTATGTACTGATGGTGACAATGAATGGATAGAGAGTGAAGAGAGACAGAGGAAGTGAAAAAGGACCACCAACACACACGCATCCTAGAAGATCAGAGCTTCCCCCCGCCACCTGGCGGCCTCGGATATTAAAAAAAAATTTTTTTTTTGAGGCCGCCAGGCGGCAGGGGGAAGATGATTAATAGGATTTGTATGGGCTGGATAGCCCAAAAAAATAAAAATAAAAATAAAAAGAAGAGGAAAGAAGGCTTGAAAGAAGAAGACAGAAGAGACCAGGCAGGAGAGCGACTCATCTTTTACATCCAGAGAACAGTCAAAACATCAGAGAACAGTCAACAACATCAGAGAACACCAGAGAACATTAGAGAACAATCAACAACATCAGAGAACATTAGAGAACAGTCAACAACATCAGAGAACATTAGAGAACAGTCAACAACATCAGAGAACACCAGAGAACATCAGAGAACACCAGAGAACAGTCAACAACATCAGGGAACACCAGAGAACATTAGAGAACAGTCAACAACATCAGACAACTCGTGGTAACTTCCAAATTGAGTCCTGTAGAAACGAAGAGAAAACTCAATTAGCGAACTGATTGATGTAAACAAAAATAAAAAAATAAAAAAACAGAAAATAAATAAAATAATAATTAAATAAAAAAGAACAGAAAAAAAGAAAATGAAAAGGATGATCCAGCGAAGAGGAGGGATCCAACGAAGTGACGAACAAAGAGACGAGTCGTGAAGAGGGTCGAAGTGGAGAACGAAGAGACGAGTCGTAGCGACGAAGACCCACGGGGGTCTGTGAACTAAAAAGGCTTGCAAATGGAGTCTTTTTTATATTTTCAAGACATCTTTGTCATGCTTCATTACGACAGACACAAGGCACAAACTCGTGACAATTTGGCGGGAAATAACAGCAGGCTCCAACCACACGTGACCAACATTAATTGATTTTTAATTGATCTGATCAATTAAAAGTCTTCTAAATACATTAAAAAATTACAGTACACTACTATCTATTCTAGCTCCAAAATTGTTAACAACAAGTATGACAGATTCATCTTTGTAATGTAATGTCACAAATAATGTTGACTGAAACAAACGATCATAGTTAAACCAGAATTATATAACTTCATTGACGGTTTTTGATCAGCATTAATACCAGTCACCATCTGACAATACTATGTAGTCTTTTTAACCAATTTTGTTGAGAAGAGAATACTTGCAACAAAACGATAAACATACTGAACAGCAGACTAAATCAGAAGATGACATTTTCCATTGAAATGCAAAATGAATAATAATATAATGGGATATTGTCGATCAAATTGAATATAATGCATTTCTAAATAACTGAAATATAATCATGTTAAGAATAACAATGTAAATAGTTCTATTGTAAATGTTTCATTATTTGTTGGTATTGTTCCTCTAAATCGCTGAGAGAATCGTTGCTATTATCTTCCTCCTCTTCATTTTCACTATCATCGCAATCTTCAAATATCTTAAAACGTGGTAATTTATACCTCTTTATGTCTCTCGTTTGTTTATTGCTCATACCAATCAATGAAGGATTGGTTTGAACAGGCTATATATAATAGATAATACAACAATCAATTGAAGATACTATCAAAACAGCCACTGTATACAACATTTTTGGACCAATTTAAAAGAGAAAAAATATTTGGAATACTAACACAGAATTACTAATATCAAAGACTTATCAACATTATTAAACTACTTGGAAAACAATACAACGGATAAGTTATTACATTATAGCTTCAAAGTCCCTTTATAAAAATCTACTATTTCCCATCACATTTTAACAATATACCTTAACAGATAGCTTGGGTTTTCTTCCTTTGTGGTCTTTTGTCTTCTGATATCGATAAACAATAATGTCAGCATTACGCCTATAAAAGAAGAGACCAGAGTTATTTACATTTGTACACGTACATGTTGTAACAAACCTCTTTCGATCCATATCTAATTCAGATTGTGAGTAGTACTCGTCTTGAGAATGAGAAGGCGTGGCTGATATCGAAGCACCCAAAGTATGTTTATATGAAAGTGGACTGCGATATTGTTGTTGTCTAATTTGGTATCTCCTTTCTTGTTCTTGATGGTCATCGTCATCATTAGATGAAGAACTTTCCATCCCATTTGGATAATAACAATCATAGAATCGTCCCTTGAGGGGTGAAAGTAAAGTCTCACTCGACTAAGATAAATCATTTATACATAAATTCATCTATTTTATCCATCCAACCATTCGTTCATTTATCGGATTACCACACCTCAATGTGTTTCCATCTTTTTTGCATTGGAGTGGACTCAAAAGCATCATCATTATAATCATCGTCCATGTGTTCTAGAACTGTCCGTAGTTCACGCTTTCTTTTCAATGTTCCAGTTCGTCCAGTAATCACCCTTGAACCAGCTAGGATATAAAAAGAAAACAAAATGGATCTTTTAGTCAAGAAATAAAGTTAGTGTTCAAACATACTGTTATTGCAGTCATCACTTCTCTCATAATGTTTGTTGTTTCTTTTGTGGCTCTGAGATGTAGGGTTACCACCAAATTGTAGGTATTGATGACGGCAATCCTCAGGAGTAAAGTGTTTTCCCATTTTGTGAGCTACATCACCCCAAAAATCCTCACTCAATGCAGAAACTGAATGAACAACACTGTAAAAAAGGGAATGAGGAAATATACTTGAGTTAGCATGGAGAACACACACACACACACACACACAATGACTACCTCTTAAGTCTTTTAAGTTGATTTTCTGACCAATCAACATCTGTGTAGTCATTTTCCTCTGAGCCAGCAATCATCGCTTTCTTTGCTACAACTGAAGTTGATTTGTCATCATTTCTTTGTTTGCTCGATTTTTTGGGTAAACAAATTTTTTTACGACGTCGGCCCATTTTTGATTTAAGAGGTTGATTCACTTTAGATTTTGAAGGTTGACTGCCACTTGGTTTGGGAGGCTGATCTACTTTAGATTTTGATAATTTATCCCCACTTGATTTTGAAGTCTGACTGCCACTTAATTTTGAAGTCTGACTGTTACTTGATTTAGGAGGTCGACCTACTTTTTTCTTTTGTGCAACAGTCTTGGACCTTTTAACAGAATCAGATGTACATGTCTGTAGTTTCATGTCTTTTGTAAAATTCCCTTTCTCAATTTGTGAGGTGTTCAATGATCCAGTTTTATTTCTCAATCTACTGGAGATTGAGTCTTTGTCAAGTTTGATGCTGAAAGACTTCAAAGAGACATCACTATGCTGAGATTCGTCATTGTTTGAAGTTGTCTCTTCTTCAAACTTTATTTTTTTCACTTTAGTCAATCTCTTTGCATCTTTTTTTCTTTTACTGGAGCTCAAGTCCTCCACAATAGTTAGCTTACCACTAAAACTATTATTTAATTTTTTTGCTAACGAGTCGTCTAATGTAAGATCGATGACAGTAGATGAATTCAGACCTTGGAATTCGCCATAACAATTATAGCTGTAACTATCGGAGGCTGTTAAATTGTCCATTGATATTACGTTATGTAGTACAGGTTTAATAAGGCGACCACGTGAGGAACGCTAGAATAGAAAAGTTATTCAACTCAGAGCACACTCAATAATAATATGATATACTTTGAGAGATGATAGGAATTGTTCTTCGTAAGAAGATTTAAAGGAAATGTTTGGAGTGACATAAACTAAAGACAATATGTTAATGATTATAATATCTGTTACGATAGATTCTTACCTTCTTCTTTAATGTCTTTAGTTTCAACAATTGTCTCTTTATCTGTGTCCAAGAAAGGTTCATTTAGAGTAACTGCTACTGACTCTGAAGGCAAAGTAGATTCTTTATTAATATCTGACAGTCTGAGAGAGAGAGAGAGAGATATGACAATCATATGTTATGGAGCATGGCATACAATAATTTTACACCTTTTCTCCTCATCCAGATATGAATTTGCCAACATGGCCCAGTCTTCAGGAAAACCATCTTGAAAAGCCACTGCTATATCTTCACTTAAATTCTCAGAATTAAGTGGGCCAACAAGCTTGTATAAAGAACCACTCTTAGTAACTAACTCTCAAGACGACGAGGTTAAAATTACATATAGACCAAATACTCAAGCAATTAATAGGGTCAAATCAAATAAATAGAAGGTTAGTCTTACTCTGTGTCTGACACACTTCAGCTGACAATGCAGGTTTGTGATGTAACAGTTGTCCGAGTAGAGTCAGATGACCAAGACAAGTCAAGTAGTTATTTGATGAAAGGATCTAATGAAGTAGATATATTAAAATTAGTTAATGTTATCTGGTAAATTTACATGTTGAATTGATTTGAATATAACAGTTCTTGATAGTTCAATTTTGTCAGTGACTTTTATCAGTTGAGTTAGAACTAAATACAATGTAGATTAAAAAATATTTTAAAATGTAAAGTAATATAATACCTTGGAGTGATTTTTGGACTAGAGTAGACTTAGATCTTGACAACATCCCTGGAGAGAGAGAGAGAGAGAGAGAGAGAGAGAGAGAGAGAGAGAGAGAGAGAGAGAGAGAGAGAGAGAGAGAGAGAGAGAGAGAGAGAGAGAGAGAGAGAGAGAGAGAGAGAGAGAGAGAGAGAGAGAGAGAGAGAGAGAGAGAGAGAGAGAGAGAGAGAGAGAGAGAGAGAGAGAGAGAGAGAGAGAGAGAGAGAGAGAGAGAGAGAGAGAGAGAGAGAGAGAGAGAGAGAGAGAGAGAGAGAGAGAGTCTATATGACTATCAACAAACATAGATGCAGTCATTAGTATTTTGTTATTAAATATCACCTAATAGAATATTACAAATATGTTCTGTTATCCTCCAATCAGAAGTTAGCATCCTCAAGAAAGGGCTCTGATGGCTACTGCAGTTAATACCAGCTGCAAACTCTTCTAGAATTTTAGAAACATGTACAACTAATTCATGTTCATTCTCCAGTCTTTCTGTAGCACAAGCTATACAAAGTGTTGGTATAGTAACTCCTGGAATTGTCCATACAGCACTGTGCTGAGAGTGCCTGTCTGTATAGATTGGGACAGCCATTAGCCGGAGAAAGTTATCCAAAATTTTAACCCTTCTTTTTGTTCTTATTGATTCTCTCACGTCAGCAGAAGTTCTATCTTTAATAGAGGGCTTCCTCTAACTATCTCTGATCTACATCCACCAAATACTGTTGATGTTTCAGGAGGTTCCAGTTTAATGATGGAGCAGCGACCAGGGCAATTGGAATCATTAGCTGCTTTGTTTACTGGTTTGAGTACACAAGAGTTGCCACATGAAGAGACCACTCTTCAAAATCAGATAACTGTTGTAGAAGTAAAAAAACATAGTGAGATATGACTAGTTCAAAGTTTGCCTTAGTAAGTTCTGCAATTACTATGTGTTACTTACTCTATATTGGTATAGACTGTTCATATGTTTATTAGAACTACTGCAATAATTGGACATGGACTACTTGCAGGTAAGTTTTATCTATTCATACATCTATCTAATGTCCCACATAGCTATCTACAATATCTATCCATCTCTATCCATCAATTCGTCTATCAACTATAACTTTTATCATCTGTCGGTATTCATCACCTTGGTTTATCAATGAGTGTCCTTATAGTGGGTTTAGTAGTACTTGGTATGAGTACAAGATTAGAATATAGAACAAGCATCCTGATATTATGGAGGCCGAGGACAGACATTCCAATTCCTATTTCTTATTTTAATCAAATGAGATTATATGGAGTTGGAATATATGTCCTCAGCTTCCGTAAATAACACTCATAGAATATACGACCAAAATCAGGAACCCAACCCAACTGGAAACATCTCACTGACGCTTGATTCTAAGAGACAGTTCATGGTGCTCATGCTCTGTGTTTTATTAATAACAAGAAAAGCCTAGAAATGGCATATATAAAAAGAATGGAATAAGGAATAAGAAATTGAAAGTTATCAAGGTCGTTAATTGGAATTTTTAAAATACGCAAAGATGCACAGAAGAAACAGGAAATAGGAATTGGAATGTCCATCCTGGGCTTTCATATGAAATAGAGTTTCCTTGAATCTTAATTCCATGGCATCCTTTCTTCTTTTCTATAGGCTCGATGTATTGACTGGAACAAACAGTTTCTTCTCCTTCAATTACACCTCTCCTCATACTCAACAGTCTCCATTATGTTGCTAATAGCCAGCAAAGCCCTCAATTGACTGTTTGGTTAGCTCTTAGTGTAACAAGAAGCATTTGTATATGTCTTAGCTGGTCCTTGGCTGGATGGACCTTAGTGCAGATAGAAAGTAAGTACATGTATATATAAGAAGTGATGTGGTCTAGTTTATGTATGGACTGGAGGGTAAAGGATATATATACAAGAAAGATGAGTTTTAAAAGTGTCTATAATGAAGACATTCTTTTAAGATGTGAGCCTCTCTGTAGTGGATACTTTGAACATTAGCATGAACTGGATCAGGATACTGAGGAGAGTTCAATATAGAGGGTGTTCTTAGTTTAGAATATATTATTAAACTACTGTTGAAAAAATGTTGTAAGTTTCTCCTTTTTCAGAATATCTGTGGAATCTTTATCAAACCAGTTCTACATACCAAGACCTGTTATACCTCCTAGTTTAGCCTGAGATATCTGCACTTTTAAAATGAATCACATCTTCCACATAATCTACTTTTTGCATATTATAGCATTATCTAAAACAAATTTGGATTAGAATAGGGATATTCCATGTTTTACTAAATTCATATTTAAAAATGTTCATCAAGCATCTGGGTACAGAGCTAAGGCAATGAATTATAATTGTTCAATTGATTTTAGATGTAAATTTTAATTGTAGTTTGTTGACATCCTACTATCCACTATCATGTTTGTTGTTTTTTTAAAAAAAAGAATAATTTGTTTGCTAATAAGTTACGTAATAGAGACAGACAAGTATCAAACAAGTTGGACTCAAACCCATACTAATAGACTCATTCTGATGCTGTATAGCAGAGTCCTTTACATAACTTGGTGAGCCATGGAACTCAGTTGTATGCTCAATTTTGTATTTAAGATTACATGATAATGATGACATTTTTTAATCATATCTACAATTTAAAAAGTGTAATAAAATTTGTGTGTAGACAATGAACCCTAAGCTTCTTAAATAGTTTTTAAAAAATTAAATGATAAATGAAGATTAATTTTGACGAATAAAAGAAATAAATATCTGAGAAGAACTTAATTAAAAACACTGAAACAGAAATTAAACCACATTGATTGGGCGGGAAAAATATCATCAGCACGTGTACACAACTAGTAAAAGAACGCGTGACCATGATTATGGCGGGAAAATATCAATCATTAGCACACGACTAACAGGCAAAAATCTTTAATAGATTTTTAATTAATTTTTGGTAAAAAATAATTCTTGATTAAAATTAATGTAAAAAAGGAGATACAAACTAAATAACAATAAGTGATTGACTTAGACATAATAAATAAAATGATATTAAAAATAAAACTATAGTTGTAAAGATAGAATTCAGTGATTATAGTATACAGCAGCAATGATAAGTAAAATGATTGTATGTAGTATTAAAGTTTCAAAAGAAATTGAATTCTAAACTAATTCATTTTAAATAAAAAAATTAAAAGCTATAAAATAATTGTTAAATAAATATCTTCAAAGTTAAAATTGACAAATTTAGTGAAAAATGTTCTTTTAAGAAAAGTAATGCAAACAAACTATAAAAAAATATAATAACAATAACAAAATATAAAAAAAAATAAAGAAAAAATGACAACTAAAAATATATAAAAAAGTCTCTGTAGTTGAGTTCCCAAGAAGTCCAGTGAAGGTCTCCAATCCAACAATTGTAAGAAAGAGAAGAGAGAGAGTTCCCAAGAGTCCAGTCAGTCCACAAGTTGAGAACATAGAGGGAGAAAAAGAGAGAATAACAACTGGAAAACTAAAGAATGGATGAGAAGTGAATGGATGGAGAGACAGCTCACCTTTTTCACCAGTGCTGCTCCTGCAGGGAAAGAAAGAGAGAGTAGTTATGTACTGATGGTGACAATGAATGGATAGAGAGTGAAGAGAGACAGAGGAAGTGAAAAAGGACCACCAACACACACGCATCCTAGAAGATCAGAGCTTCCCCCCGCCACCTGGCGGCCTCGGATATTAAAAAAAAATTTTTTTTTTGAGGCCGCCAGGCGGCAGGGGGAAGATGATTAATAGGATTTGTATGGGCTGGATAGCCCAAAAAAATAAAAATAAAAATAAAAAGAGGAGGAAAGAAGGCTTGAAAGAAGAAGACAGAAGAGACCAGGCAGGAGAGCGACTCATCTTTTACATCCAGAGAACAGTCAAAACATCAGAGAACAGTCAACAACATCAGAGAACACCAGAGAACATTAGAGAACAATCAACAACATCAGAGAACATTAGAGAACAGTCAACAACATCAGAGAACACCAGAGAACATCAGAGAACACCAGAGAACAGTCAACAACATCAGGGAACACCAGAGAACATTAGAGAACAGTCAACAACATCAGACAACTCGTGGTAACTTCCAAATTGAGTCCTGTAGAAACGAAGAGAAAACTCAATTAGCGAACTGATTGATGAAAAAAATAAAAAAAAAAATAAAAAAACAGAAAATAAATAAAATAATAATTAAATAAAAAAGAACAGAAAAAAAGAAAATGAAAAGGATGATCCAGCGAAGAGGAGGGATCCAACGAAGTGACGAACAAAGAGACGAGTCGTGAAGAGGGTCGAAGTGGAGAACGAAGAGACGAGTCGTAGCGACGAAGACCCACGGGGGTCTGTGAACTAAAAAGGCTTGCAAATGGAGTCTTTTTTATATTTTCAAGACATCTTTGTCATGCTTCATTACGACAGACACAAGGCACAAACTCGTGACAATTTGGCGGGAAATAACAGCAGGCTCCAACCACACGTGACCAACATTAATTGATTTTTAATTGATCTGATCAATTAAAAGTCTTCTAAATACATTAAAAAATTACAGTACACTACTATCTATTCTAGCTCCAAAATTGTTAACAACAAGTATGACAGCTTCATCTTTGTAATGTAATGTCACAAATAATGTTGACTGAAACAAATGATTATAGTTAAACCAGAATTATATAACTTCAGTGATGGTTTTTGATCAGCATTAATACCAGTCACCATCTGACAATACTATGTAGTCTTTTTAACCAATTTTGAGAAGAAAATACTTGCAACAAAACGATAAACATACTGAACAGCAGACTAAATCAGAAGATGACATTTTCCATTGAAATGCAAAATGAATAATAATATAATGGAGTATTGTCGATCAAATTGAATATAATGCATTTCTAAATAACTGAAATATAATCATGTTAAGAATAACAATGTAAATAGTTCTATTGTAAATGTTTCATTATTTGTTTGTATTGTTCCTCTAAATCGCTGAGAGAATCATCACTATCATCTTCCTCCTCTTCATTTTCACTATCATCGCAATCTTCAAATATCTTAAAACGTGGTAATTTATACCTCTTTATGTCTCTCGTTTGTTTATTGCTCATACCAATCAATGAAGGATTGGATTGAACAGGCTATATATAATAGATAATACAACAATCAATTGAAGATACTATCAAAACAGCCACTGTATACAACATTTTTGGACCAATTTAAAAGAGAAAAAATATTTGGAATACTAACACAGAATTACTAATATCAAAGACTTATCAACATTATTAAACTACTTGGAAAACAATACAACGGATAAGTTATTACATTATAGCTTCAAAGTCCCTTTATAAAAATCTACTATTTCCCATCACATTTTAACAATATACCTTAACAGATAGCTTGGGTTTTCTTCCTTTGTGGTCTTTTGTCTTCTGATATCGATAAACAATAATGTCAGCATTACGCCTATAAAAGAAGAGACCAGAGTTATTTACATTTGTACACGTACATGTTGTAACAAACCTCTTTCGATCCATATCTAATTCAGATTGTGAGTAGTACTCGTCTTGAGAATGAGAAGGCGTGGCTGATATCGAAGCACCCAAAGTATGTTTATATGAAAGTGGACTGCGATATTGTTGTTGTCTAATTTGGTATCTCCTTTCTTGTTCTTGATGGTCATCGTCATCATTAGATGAAGAACTTTCCATCCCATTTGGATAATAACAATCATAGAATCGTCCCTTGAGGGGTGAAAGTAAAGTCTCACTCGACTAAGATAAATCATTTATACATAAATTCATCTATTTTATCCATCCAACCATTCGTTCATTTATCGGATTACCACACCTCAATGTGTTTCCATCTTTTTTGCATTGGAGTGGACTCAAAAGCATCATCATTATAATCATCGTCCATGTGTTCTAGAACTGTCCGTAGTTCACGCTTTCTTTTCAATGTTCCAGTTCGTCCAGTAATCACCCTTGAACCAGCTAGGATATAAAAAGAAAACAAAATGGATCTTTTAGTCAAGAAATAAAGTTAGTGTTCAAACATACTGTTATTGCAGTCATCACTTCTCTCATAATGTTTGTTGTTTCTTTTGTGGCTCTGAGATGTAGGGTTACCACCAAATTGTAGGTATTGATGACGGCAATCCTCAGGAGTAAAGTGTTTTCCCATTTTGTGAGCTACATCACCCCAAAAATCCTCACTCAATGCAGAAACTGAATGAACAACACTGTAAAAAAGGGAATGAGGAAATATACTTGAGTTAGCATGGAGAACACACACACACACACACACACAATGACTACCTCTTAAGTCTTTTAAGTTGATTTTCTGACCAATCAACATCTGTGTAGTCATTTTCCTCTGAGCCAGCAATCATCGCTTTCTTTGCTACAACTGAAGTTGATTTGTCATCATTTCTTTGTTTGCTCGATTTTTTGGGTAAACAAATTTTTTTACGACGTCGGCCCATTTTTGATTTAAGAGGTTGATTCACTTTAGATTTTGAAGGTTGACTGCCACTTGGTTTGGGAGGCTGATCTACTTTAGATTTTGATAATTTATCCCCACTTGATTTTGAAGTCTGACTGCCACTTAATTTTGAAGTCTGACTGTTACTTGATTTAGGAGGTCGACCTACTTTTTTCTTTTGTGCAACAGTCTTGGACCTTTTAACAGAATCAGATGTACATGTCTGTAGTTTCATGTCTTTTGTAAAATTCCCTTTCTCAATTTGTGAGGTGTTCAATGATCCAGTTTTATTTCTCAATCTACTGGAGATTGAGTCTTTGTCAAGTTTGATGCTGAAAGACTTCAAAGAGACATCACTATGCTGAGATTCGTCATTGTTTGAAGTTGTCTCTTCTTCAAACTTTATTTTTTTCACTTTAGTCAATCTCTTTGCATCTTTTTTTCTTTTACTGGAGCTCAAGTCCTCCACAATAGTTAGCTTACCACTAAAACTATTATTTAATTTTTTTGCTAACGAGTCGTCTAATGTAAGATCGATGACAGTAGATGAATTCAGACCTTGGAATTCGCCATAACAATTATAGCTGTAACTATCGGAGGCTGTTAAATTGTCCATTGATATTACGTTATGTAGTACAGGTTTAATAAGGCGACCACGTGAGGAACGCTAGAATAGAAAAGTTATTCAACTCAGAGCACACTCAATAATAATATGATATACTTTGAGAGATGATAGGAATTGTTCTTCGTAAGAAGATTTAAAGGAAATGTTTGGAGTGACATAAACTAAAGACAATATGTTAATGATTATAATATCTGTTACGATAGATTCTTACCTTCTTCTTTAATGTCTTTAGTTTCAACAATTGTCTCTTTATCTGTGTCCAAGAAAGGTTCATTTAGAGTAACTGCTACTGACTCTGAAGGCAAAGTAGATTCTTTATTAATATCTGACACTCTGAGAGAGAGAGAGAGAGATATGACAATCATATGTTATGGAGCATGGCATACAATAATTTTACACCTTTTCTCCTCATCCAGATATGAATTTGCCAACATGGCCCAGTCTTCAGGAAAACCATCTTGAAAAGCCACTGCTATATCTTCACTTAAATTCTCAGAATTAAGTGGGCCAACAAGCTTGTATAAAGAACCACTCTTAGTAACTAACTCTCGAGACGACGAGGTTAAAATTACATATAGACCAAATACTCAAGCAATTAATAGGGTCAAATCAAATAAATAGAAGGTTAGTCTTACTCTGTGTCTGACACACTTCAGCTGACAATGCAGGTTTGTGATGTAACAGTTGTCCAAGTAGAGTCAGATGACCAAGACAAGTCAAGTAGTTATTTGATGAAAGGATCTAATGAAGTAGATGTATTAAAATTAGTTATTGTTATCTGGTAAATTTACATGTTGAATTGATTTGAATATAACAGTTCTTGATAGTTCAATTTTGTCAGTGACTTTTATCAGTTGAGTTAGAACTAAATAGAATGTAGATTAAAAAATATTTTAAAATGTAAAGTAATATAATACCTTGGAGTGATTTTTGGACTAGAGTAGACTTAGATCTTGACAACATCCCTGGACGGAGAGAGAGAGAGAGAGAGAGAGAGAGAGAGAGAGAGAGAGAGAGAGAGAGAGAGAGAGAGAGAGAGAGAGAGAGAGAGAGAGAGAGAGAGAGAGAGAGAGAGAGAGAGAGAGAGAGAGAGAGAGAGAGAGAGAGAGTCTATATGACTATCAACAAATATAGATGCAGTCATTAGTATTTTGTTATTAAATATCACCTAATAGAACATTACAAATATGTTCTGTTATCCTATAATCAGAAGTTAGCATCCTCAAGAAAGGGCTCTGATGGCTACTGCAGTTAATACCAGCTGCAAACTCTTCTAGAATTTTAGAAACATGTACAACTAATTCATGTTCATTCTCCAGTCTTTCTGTAGCACAAGCTATACAAAGTGTTGGTATAGTAACTCCTGGAATTGTCCATACAGCACTGTGCTGAGAGTGCCTGTCTGTATAGATTGGGACAGCCATTAGCCGGAGAAAGTTATCCAAAATTTTAACCCTTCTTTTTTGTTCTTATTGATATTGAGTTCTCTCACGTCAGCAGAAGTTCTATCTTTAATAGAGGGCTTCCTCTAACTATCTCTGATCTACATCCGCCAAATACTGTTGATGTTTCAGGAGGTTCCAGTTCGATGATGGAGCAGCGACCAGGGCAATTGGAATCATTAGCTGCTTTGTTTACTGGTTTGAGTACACAAGAGTTGCCACATGAAGAGACCACTCTTCAAAATCAGATAACTGTTGTAGAAGTAAAAAAACATAGTGAGATATGACTAGTTCAAAGTTTGCCTTAGTAAGTTCTGCAATTACTATGTGTTACTTACTCTATATTGGTATAGACTGTTCATATGTTTATTAGAACTACTGCAATAATTGGACATCGACTACTGGCAGGTAAGTATTATCTATTCATACATCTATCTAATGTCCCACATAGCTATCTACAATATCTATCCATCTCTATCCATCAATTCGTCTATCAACTATAACTTTTATCATCTGTCGGTATTCATCACCTTGGTTTATCAATGAGTGTCCTTATAGTGGGTTTAGTAGTACTTGGTATGAGTACAAGATTAGAATATAGAACAAGCATCCTGAAATTATGGAAGCCGAGGACAGACATTCCAATTCCTATTTCTTATTTTAATCAAATGGGATTATATGGAGTTGGAATATATGTCCTCAACTTCCGTAAATAACACTCATAGAATATACAACCAAAATCAGGAACCCAACCCAACTAGAAACATCTCACTAACACTTGATTCTAAGAGACAGTTCATGGTGCTCATGCTCTGTGTTTTATTAATAACAAGAAAAGCCTAGAAATGGCACATATACAAAGAATGAAATAAGGAATAAGAAATTGAAAGTTATTAAGGTTGTTAATTGGAATTTTTAAAATACGCAAAGATGTGCAGAAGAAACAAGAAATAGGAATTGGAATGTCCATCCTCGGCTTTCATATGAAATAGAGTTTCCTTGAGTCTTAATTCCATGGTATCCTTTCTTCTTTTCTATAGGCTTGATGTATTGACTGGAACAAACAGTTTCTTCTCCTTCAATTACACCTCTCCTCATACTCAACAGTCTCCATTATGTTGCTAATAGCCAGCAAAGCCCTCAATTGACTGTTTGGTTAGCTCTTAGTGTAACAAGAAGCATTTGTATATGTCTTAGCTGGTCCTTGGCTGGATGGACCCTTAGTGCAGATAGAAAGTAAGTACATGTATATATAAGAAGTAGTGTGGTCTAGTTCATGTATGGACTGGAGGGTAAAGGATATATATACAAGAAAGATAAGTTTCTAAAAGTGTCTGTAATGAAGACATTCTTTTAAGATGTGAGCCTCTCTGTAGTGGATACTTTGAACATTAGCATGAACTGGATCAGGATACTGAGGAGAGTTCAATATAGAGGGTGTTCTTAGTTTAGAATATATTATTAAACTACTGTTGAAAAAATGTTGTAAGTTTCTCCTTTTTCAGAATATCTGTGGAATCTTTATCAAACCAGTTCTACATACCAAGACCTGTTATACCTCCTAGCTTAGCCTGAGATTTCTGCACTTTTAAAATGAATCACATCTTCCACATAATCTACTTTTTGCATATTATAGCATTATCTAAAACAAATTTGGATTAGAATAGGGATATTCCATGTTTTACTAAATTCATATTTAAAAATGTTCATCAAGCATCTGGGTACAGAGCTAAGGCAATGAATTATAATTGTTCAATTGATTTTAGATGTAAATTTTAATTGTAGTTTGTTAACATCCTACTATCCACTATCATGTTTGTTGTTTTTTTAAAAAAAGAATAATTTGTTTGCTATTAAGTTACGTAATAGAGACAGACAAGTATCAAACAAGTTGGACTCAAACCCATACTTATAGACTCATTCTGATGCTGTATAGCAGAGTCCTTTACATTACTTGGTGAGCCATGGAACTCAGTTGTATGCTCAATTTTGTATTTAAGATTACATGATAATGATGACACAAATTAATACTATAATTTTTTAATCATATCTACAATTTAAAAAGTGTAATAAAATTTGTGTGTAGACAATGAACCCTAAGCTTCTTAAATAGTTTTTTTAAAAAATTAAATGATAAATGAAGATTAATTTTGACGAATAAAAGAAATAAATATCTGAGAAGAACTTAATTAAAAACACTGAAACAGAAATTAAACCACATTGATTGGGCGGGAAAAATATCATCAGCACGTGTACACAACTAGTAAAAGAACGCGTGACCATGATTATGGCGGGAAAATATCAATCATTAGCACACGACTAACAGGCAAAAATCTTTAATAGATTTTTAATTAATTTTTGGTAAAAAATAATTCTTGATTAAAATTAATGTAAAAAAGGAGATACAAACTAAATAACAATAAGTGATTGACTTAGACATAATAAATAAAATGATATTAAAAATAAAACTATAGTTGTAAAGATAGAATTCAGTGATTATAGTATACAGCAGCAATGATAAGTAAAATGATTGTATGTAGTATTAAAGTTTCAAAAGAAATTGAATTCTAAACTAATTCATTTTAAATAAAAAAATTAAAAGCTATAAAATAATTGTTAAATAAATATCTTCAAAGTTAAAATTGACAAATTTAGTGAAAAATGTTCTTTTGACAACAAATAACAAAATATAAAAAAAAATAAAGAAAAAATGACAACTAAAAATATATAAAAAAGTCTCTGTAGTTGAGTTCCCAAGAAGTCCAGTGAAGGTCTCCAATCCAACAATTGTAAGAAAGAGAAGAGAGAGAGTTCCCAAGAGTCCAGTCAGTCCACAAGTTGAGAACATAGAGGGAGAAAAAGAGAGAATAACAACTGGAAAACTAAAGAATGGATGAGAAGTGAATGGATGGAGAGACAGCTCACCTTTTTCACCAGTGCTGCTCCTGCAGGGAAAGAAAGAGAGAGTAGTTATGTACTGATGGTGACAATGAATGGATAGAGAGTGAAGAGAGACAGAGGAAGTGAAAAAGGACCACCAACACACACGCATCCTAGAAGATCAGAGCTTCCCCCCGCCACCTGGCGGCCTCGGATATTAAAAAAAATTTTTTTTTTTGAGGCCGCCAGGCGGCAGGGGGAAGATGATTAATAGGATTTGTATGGGCTGGATAGCCCAAAAAAATAAAAATAAAAATAAAAAGAAGAGGAAAGAAGGCTTGAAAGAAGAAGACAGAAGAGACCAGGCAGGAGAGCGACTCATCTTTTACATCCAGAGAACAGTCAAAACATCAGAGAACAGTCAACAACATCAGAGAACACCAGAGAACATTAGAGAACAATCAACAACATCAGAGAACATTAGAGAACAGTCAACAACATCAGAGAACACCAGAGAACATCAGAGAACACCAGAGAACAGTCAACAACATCAGGGAACACCAGAGAACATTAGAGAACAGTCAACAACATCAGACAACTCGTGGTAACTTCCAAATTGAGTCCTGTAGAAACGAAGAGAAAACTCAATTAGCGAACTGATTGATGTAAACAAAAATAAAAAAATAAAAAAACAGAAAATAAATAAAATAATAATTAAATAAAAAAGAACAGAAAAAAAGAAAATGAAAAGGATGATCCAGCGAAGAGGAGGGATCCAACGAAGTGACGAACAAAGAGACGAGTCGTGAAGAGGGTCGAAGTGGAGAACGAAGAGACGAGTCGTAGCGACGAAGACCCACGGGGGTCTGTGAACTAAAAAGGCTTGCAAATGGAGTCTTTTTTATATTTTCAAGACATCTTTGTCATGCTTCATTACGACAAACACAAGGCACAAACTCGTGACAATTTGGCGGGAAATAACAGCAGGCTCCAACCACACGTGACCAACATTAATTGATTTTTAATTGATCTGATCAATTAAAAGTCTTCTAAATACATTAAAAAATTACAGTACACTACTATCTATTCTAGCTCCAAAATTGTTAACAACAAGTATGACAGATTCATCTTTGTAATGTAATGTCACAAATAATGTTGACTGAAACAAACGATCATAGTTAAACCAGAATTATATAACTTCATTGACGGTTTTTGATCAGCATTAATACCAGTCACCATCTGACAATACTATGTAGTCTTTTTAACCAATTTTGTTGAGAAGAGAATACTTGCAACAAAACGATAAACATACTGAACAGCAGACTAAATCAGAAGATGACATTTTCCATTGAAATGCAAAATGAATAATAATATAATGGGATATTGTCGATCAAATTGAATATAATGCATTTCTAAATAACTGAAATATAATCATGTTAAGAATAACAATGTAAATAGTTCTATTGTAAATGTTTCATTATTTGTTGGTATTGTTCCTCTAAATCGCTGAGAGAATCGTTGCTATTATCTTCCTCCTCTTCATTTTCACTATCATCGCAATCTTCAAATATCTTAAAACGTGGTAATTTATACCTCTTTATGTCTCTCGTTTGTTTATTGCTCATACCAATCAATGAAGGATTGGTTTGAACAGGCTATATATAATAGATAATACAACAATCAATTGAAGATACTATCAAAACAGCCACTGTATACAACATTTTTGGACCAATTTAAAAGAGAAAAAATATTTGGAATACTAACACAGAATTACTAATATCAAAGACTTATCAACATTATTCAACTACTTGGGAAACAATACAATGGATAAGTCATTACATTATAGCTTCAAAGTCCCTTTATAAAAATCTACTATTTCCCATCAAATGTTAACAATATACCTTAACAGATAGCTTGGGTTTTCTTCCTTTGTGGTCTTTTGTCTTCTGATATCGATAAACAATAATGTCAGCATTACGTCTATAAAAGAAGAGACCAGAATTATTTATATTCGTACATATACATGTTGTAACAAACCTTTTTCGATCCATATCTAATTCAGATTGTGAGTAGTACTCGTCTTGAGAATGAGAAGGCGTGGCTGATATCGAAGCACCCAAAGTATGTTTATATGAAAGTGGACTGCGATATTGTTGTTGTCTAATTTGGTATCTCCTTTCTTGTTCTTGATGGTCATCGTCATCATTAGATGAAGAACTTTCCATCCCATTTGGATAATAACAATCATAGAATCGTCCCTTGAGGGGTGAAAGTAAAGTCTCACTCAACTAAGATAAATCATTTATACATAAATTCATCTATTTTATCCATCAACCATTTGTTCATTTATCAGATTACAACACCTCAATGTGTTTCCATCTTTTTTGCATTGGAGTGGACTCAAAAGCATCATCATTATAATCATCGTCCATGTGTTCTAGAACTGTACGCAGTTCACGCTTTCTTTTCAATGTTCCAGTTCGTCCAGTAATCACCCTTGAACCAGCTAGGATATAAAAAGAAAACAAAATGCGTCTTTTAGTCAAGAAATAAAGTTAGTGTTCAAACATACTGTTATTGCAGTCATCTCTTCTCTCGTAATTTTTGTTGTTTCTTTTGTGGCTCTGAGATGTAGGGTTACCACCAAATTGTAGGTATTGATGACGGCAATCCTCAGGAGTAAAGTGTTTTCCCATTTTGTGAGCTACATCACCCCAAAAATCCTCACTCAATGCAGAAACTGAATGAACAACACTGTAAAAAAGGGAACGAGGAAATATACTTGAGTTAGCATGGAGAACACACACACACACACACACACACAATGACTACCTCTTAAGTCTTTTAAGTTGATTTTCTGACCAATCAACATCTGTGTAGTCATTTTCCTCTGAGCCAGCAATCATCGCTTTCTTTGCTACAACTGAAGTTGATTTGTCATCATTTCTTTGTTTGCTCG
This sequence comes from Xestospongia muta, assembly GCA_963693285.1. NCBI lineage: Eukaryota > Metazoa > Porifera > Demospongiae > Haplosclerida > Petrosiidae > Xestospongia > Xestospongia muta. Next base: position 590,920 of record OY848928.1, read on the forward strand.
ATTTTTTGGGTAAACAAATTTTTTTACGACGTCGGCCCATTTTTGATTTAAGAGGTTGATTCACTTTAGATTTTGAAGGTTGACTGCCACTTGGTTTGGGAGGCTGATCTACTTTAGATTTTGATAGTTTATCCCCACTTGATTTTGAAGTCTGACTGTTACTTGATTTAGGAGGACGACCTACTTTTTTCTTTTGTGCAACAGTCTTGGACCTTTTAACAGAATCAGATGTACATGTCTGTAGTTTCATGTCTTCAGTTACATTCCCTTTCTCAATTTGTGAGGTGTTCAATGATCCAGTTTTATTTCTCAATCTACTGGAGATTGAGTCTTTGTCAAGTTTGATGCTGAAAGACTTCAAAGAGACATCACTATGCTGAGATTCGTCATTGTTTGAAGTTGTCTCTTCTTCAAACTTTATTTTTTTCACTTTAGTCAATCTCTTTGCATCTTTTTTTCTTTTACTGGAGCTCAAGTCCTCCACAATAGTTAGCTTACCACTAAAACTATTATTTAACCTTTTTGCTAACGAGTCGTCTAATGTAAGATCGATGACAGTAGATGAATTCAGACCTTGGAATTCGCCATAACAATTATAGCTGTAACTATCGGAGGCTGTTAAATTGTCCATTGATATTACATTATGTAGTACAGGTTTAATAAGGCGACCACGTGAGGAACGCTAGAATAGAAAAGTTATTCAACTCAGAGCACACTCAATAATAATATGATATACTTTGAGAGATGATAGGAATTGTTCTTCGTAAGAAGATTTAAAGGAAATGTTTGGAGTGACATAAACTAAAGACAATATGTTAATGATTATAATATATGTTGCAATAGATTCTTACCTTCTTCTTTAATGTCTTTAGTTTCAACAATTGTCTCTTTATCTGTGTCCAAGGAAGGTTCCTTTGGAGTAACTGCTACTGACTCTGACGGCAAAGTAGATTCTTTATTAATATCTGATACTTACCTTCTTCTTTAATGTCTTTAGTTTCAACAATTGTCTCTTTATCTGTGTCCAAGGAAGGTTCATTTGGAGTAACTGCTACTGACTCTGAAGGCAAAGTAGATTCTTTATTAATATCTGACACTCTGAGAGAGAGAGAGAGATATGACAGTCATATGTTATGGAGCATGGCATACAATAATTTTACACCTTTTCTCCTCATCCAGATATGAATTTGCCAACATGGCCCAGTCTACAGGAAAACCATTTTTAAAAGCCACTGCTATATCTTCACTTAAATTCTCAGAATTAAGTGGGCCAACAAGCTTGTATAAAGAACCACTCTTAGTAACTAACTCTCGAGACGACAGTCTTTCGACAATAGGACCACTGTGCCACAAGTTTTTCATATCATCACTACAACAAGAAAGAAACAAATTCAACTATCAATTTAAAGTATGTAACTGAAGTGACATCAACAAATAATTCAGCTGGGTACATCCCTCCATAATTATACAATAATTATCTTACTCTTTATATCCTTCGATAATAGTCACATCTTTTTTAACAAACATGGCTCGCCATTTCCTCAGTTGTACATGACGTTTATCAGATTTTTTAGGTAGTTTTAATACAGGCTCTGCTACATCAGATACACCATTCATCTCATTTGTCACTATAATCTCATCATGATCCAGTATAGGTTCAACTATAGCCACAGGAGGGACAGAATTGATATGAACACTGTTCACTTCTGGTATAGGAACGTCTGAAGTACTCGTTGATGGTAGTATGTCTTCTACTTTTGAGTCAGATGATGTAGTCACTTCATTAGCACTACCAATATGGCAGCTGTCCTTATTTACATCTTTGTTCAGAGATTGTTTCTTAAATTTAGACTGTTTCTTGGACTTAGATCTGGTCATTATAGTAGAAGATGTGTCTTCTTCACTGTCAACAGCAATGCAAGCTTGTTCTCCTTGTGGTTCTTCATAAAAGTCAGTTTCAGAAATTTGAGGTGAAATGGATTGCTGTAAACTGTTGTATTTAAAATGGACGTGATTCTTCATAAGATGAGAAGGTTCAGAATAGGTCATACGGTTATCATAGGTTCCCTGAGAGTGTTCATATTGAGGACAAGATGTTACACAGTCTTTATTAAAGCTCTTATGCATCATACAGAGAGGGGATAAGGGAGGTTGTTGGTGATATAAGGAGTGATGATGACTCTTAACTTGTGGTCGTAAGTAGTGATAGTTATGATGGTGGGAGGGAGGAGATGACGGGTGTCTGCGATGGTGTGAAGGGGGAGGTGACGTATGTCTGTGACAGTGGACAAGAGGAGAAGGGGGGTGTCTGTGATAATAGGAGGAAGGTGATGAGTGTCTGTGACGGTGGGAGGAAGGTGACGAGTGTCTGTGATGGTGGGAAGGAGATGATGCGTGCTTTTGATAGTACACAGGAGATGATGGATGTCTGCGATGATGGGAAGGAGGAGGTGATAGGTGCCTATGATGGTGGGAGGTAGGATTCGGTGGTTGATGGTGATAATAAAAAGATGGTAAGTAGTCTTGTGTGTGTGGAATATGACGCGAGGAGGTTCTGTTCCCAGAGCAACAGTGACTATTAGAACTGTAAAACTAATAAAAAGAAAAATTCAGTAACTTACATTCAACATTCTACTATAAATATCTATTATAAACAATCTTATAGTTGTAAATTTTACATTATAACAAAATTTTATTCATTGAGCTTAATAATTATACTTAAAGATCTAGAGTAGGTACATTAAAACTTACCTGATGGTGTCTCGAGTTCATAGTATCGCTGCCACATTGGCGCTGCTTCTAGTGCTATTGACGAATGCGCATGCGCAGAATAACAAAAGTGAATATAGTGATATATATTACAATAATATACAATTGTTAATTCATATAAATATAACTAAAACAAATGATTATTAAATTTAATTAACAATTATAATAACAACAATAATATAATTCTATAATATCTTGTTCCTGCTGACGTTTTAAAGAAAATGAGAAAACACACTACAACTAAATTATTAAGATAACTTATAATTTAACCTCCTAAGTCTCATTAACAGAAATATAAGAGAACCAAGTCCTGCAGTAAGAAGAAGTCCAACACTAGCTACTTTGATCCAATGAGGTATACGCAAACTTGACGGAATATTTCTTGCCCTAGAACAGAAAATTGTACAACACACAAAAAATAATGTAGATAAAGAGAAAAAATTAATCAAAAAGACTATAAGTCATTGAATGGGTGTGTCATGTGCCTTGACCCCTCCCCTTATTATTAGATATCTTACGGATCAATAGCAATTGCTGCTAATTGTAAATAAGCTGCCGAGAGAGACTCAGCGTTGCTATGGGAGACAGAGATTGGAACAGGTAGATCAAGGTCATGACAAAAATCATCTGGCTGCTGTTCACCAATCTGGAAACAGAATAATTGAGAAACGAAACAATGTTTTATATTTAATGGAAATACATATAAAACAGTTCCAAGATGAAGTATTTTCATACTTGTTCAACAGTTGATAGGTCTGATTTAGTTTTTATAAAGATACATGGTATCACATCTGATACAGTACTGTCAATAGAATTCTACAAAACAGAAAAATAGCTGAATCACTTGTCCATCCATTATCCATCCATGTATCTATTAACACTTACAAATAGTTGGGCAGCACTCTGAAAGGATGTTCTATCAGATGTGTCATATAAAAGACAAACAACATCACAATTTTCTAGCAAAGTCCCAACATGTATAGTACTTGTGAAGTTCTCTTGAGGGTCATAGCTACACTCGTGAAGCTACCAATAACATAAGATAGTGTAAGATAGAAAAATAGTTTTTTGACTTACAACAAGATATATTCGTGAGTTTCCTACAGCAACAGACTTAATACAAATTACTTCATCTTCGTCTCCATCAAGGAGGGCTTCCTAAAATAATTTAATATGTTTAATTATCTGTCTGTCCATCCATCCCTCCATTCATTCATCCATCCCTCCATTCATCCATCTATCTTTCCATTCATCCATCCATCCCTCCATTCATCCATCTATCTTTCCATTCATCCATCTATCCCTCCATTCATCCATCCATCCCTCCATTCATCTACCCATCCCTTCATTCATCCATCCATCTATTCTTCCATTCATCCATCCATCCCTCCATTCATCCATCTATCCCTCCATTCATCTATCCATCCCTCCATTCATCCATCCATCCCTCCCTCCATTCATCCATCTATCCCTCCATTCATCTATCCATCCCTCCATTCATCCATCCATCTATTCTTCCATTCATCCATCCATCCCTCCCTCCATTCATCCATCTATCCCTCCATTCATCCATCCATCTATCCCTCCATTCATCCATCCATCCCTCCATTCATCCATCTATCCCTCCATTCATCCATCCATTTATCCCTCCATTCATCCATCCATCCCTCCCTCCATTCATTCATCCATCTATCCATCCATTCATTCATCCATCTATCTTTCCATTCATCCATCTATCCCTCCATTCATCCATCCATCCCTCCATTCATCTACCCATCCCTTCATTCATCCATCCATCTATTCTTCCATTCATCCATCCATCCCTCCATTCATCCATCTATCCCTCCATTCATCTATCCATCCCTCCATTCATCCATCCATCCCTCCCTCCATTCATCCATCTATCCCTCCATCCATCCATCCCTCCCTCCATTCATCCATCCATCTATTCTTCCATTCATCCATCCATCCCTCCCTCCATTCATCCATCTATCCCTCCATTCATCCATCCATCTATCCCTCCATTCATCCATCTATCCCTCCATTCATCCATCCATTTATCCCTCCATTCATCCATCCATCCCTCCCTCCATTCATTCATCCATCTATCCATCCATTCATTCATCCATCTATCCATCCATTCATCCATCCATCTGTCCATTATATACTTTGTTCTTGAGAACTAGTGATCTACAAAATGTTGTTTTACCACAGCCACGCCCACCCATAACTCTACATCGGAAGACAGTCTTTTGTTTGTCTCGTGGCTGTATTTCTAAAATAACTAATTGACAAAGAGTTAAATAAATAAACTGCTTTACCACTCAAAGCAGTTGCTAGTCCACCTTTCTCAATGATTGAATAACCCATAATAGCCAGGAACTGTGCAGTATAAGTGTAATCAAGACTAGTTTGAAGCCTGTGAGTGTGTGTATGTGGTGAGAGAGAGAGAGAGAGAGAGAGAGAGAGAGAGAGAGAGAGAGAGAGAGAGAGAGAGAGAGAGAGAGAGAGAGAGAGAGAGAGAGAGAGAGAGAGAGAGAGAGAGAGAGAGAGAGAGAGAGTTACATCATTAGTCTCAATTCTTTCTCCTTACATCCAAAATGCTAGAAACCCATCCAAAGTCACCCATCCTTCATTATTAGTCTCAACAGAGAGGCTAACAAGTTCATCCCACATATATTCAGGACAAATACTAAAAAGATCCTACATTAACAGACAACCAGTGTTCAATTATATAACACTAACATCCATCAAGTTAGCCATCAATATTACAAATATTACTAACTTCTTGTTCAGTGGGTGATAAAGACTGATCACCATCCTAAAGAGAGAGACATGGATATACACACAAAGTCATCACAATAACAAATACTTTGTCATATTTCTTGAACAACTCTGTCAGAAATAGAAGTCCAGATTCACTCAATTCAATATTAGTTTCTGGTTGTGGACTAAACCTAGATGAGATATAGTGCATACTATATATGTTGTATGGTAGTAGATAAAATGTAAACTATACAAATATAGTGACAATTAATAATATTTTATTATACTGATAATTAGACAAGTGTTAAGATTTCTTGGAAACTATAATTAATAATAATATTTCATTACACTTATAATTAGGCAAGTGTTAAGATTTCTTGGAAACTATAATTAATAATATTTCATTACACGGATAATTAGACAACTAGTATGCTTTCTTTGAAGCAATATTTGTACAGATTGTTTCACAATAATTTGACACAACCCAGCCAGCCAGCCAGCCGTAGTAAGCCACACACATATAACAGAAGCAATAAAAATAGGAGATTCTATACACAGAAATATTTGCGATGTTATAAAAATTAGAAATATGACTAGGGCAGACAAACTATGCAACTGAAATAAACAAGTACAAATTATTGAGCTGTAAAAGTTGTAACAAGTAATTTTACAACAAATTTTTGGCACATCCAATATATCATATTATTATTAATCCTTTTATGTTTTTAAGTAGTATTTGGCAAGTCTGTTATATCAATTATCATTCCTTTTGTATTCTAGTGAAGTGTCTAATTATTATGATCTTACAATGGTGTTAGGAATTCATCTTTAAGTGTTAAGCTATTATTGTAGCCAAAGCGTCGTAAGACTTTCCAGGTTGTTTCGTGTCGTCCTCTGAGAATAAATAACTTGTTTAGAAACAAGAACCCTAAAATATAACATAGAAAGAATAAAACCAATCTATCTGTCCATCCATTAGTCAATCTATCTGTCCATCCAGTCATTCATCTGTCTATCCATCCATTACTCAATCTATCTGTCCATCCAGTCATTCATCTGTCTATCCATCCATTACTCAATCCACCTGTCCATCCAGTCATTCATCTGTCTATCCATCCATTAGTCAATCCATCTGTCCATCCAGTCATTCATCTGTCTATCCATCCATTAGTCAATCCGTTTGTCCATCCATCCATTTATCTCGTTACCATCTAATGTTAAGCCGTCATTATAAACTCCTAAAGGTGTGTTGTGTTGTACAATATTTTTTACATCTTGAAGAGCTTGAGGTTGTAATGGAGCATCAAAACACCGTATCTATGTAAAAAAGTACATGACTACTACAAACACATTAGAAACACAAGCAGTCATTAAAACTATAGCACAAAAGATGATACTCCATATATATATAATATACAATATATATAATATTGTATATTCCATATATAATAACTAATTAAAACACACCTATGAACAATGAAATACAATAGCTATAGAATTTAACTTACTTGAAAGTCGTTCAGTTCTTGGTCACTTAATATGCCATCGTTATCAGCATCACATAACTAATAAAGGGTTAAAATTACATAGCACCTGTATCAAATGTACGTTAATTGCATACTTTAAATATTCTCTCAAGTGCTGTGGCACAAGATGGTTTTAGCTGTAACAGAATACATTAAATTATTGTTTTAAGTAAAATATACAACATACTGTGCCATCAATTACTGAATAGAGAGGAGCTGTAGGATGAAGAACAGCTTTCTGAGCAAAATAAAATAACTCTGAGACATTTTGTAGATCTTTGGCAGAGCACTAAGAGAGAGAGAGAGAGAGAGAGTGAGTATCCTGGAAACAGTTATGCTACATAGCTGTTACCTCAATCCCAGTTTCAACTTCAAGATAAGCATTCAATACGTCTTGTAACCTGACATTATGACCATCACTATCAAAATGCAAGTCAGACTAAGAAGACAAAGTACAATAACAGAGTATGTATTCCTAATTCAGTATACTCACTTTATTTCCAGCTAATATAACAGGTTTGGTAAAGGAGGCAGAACATTGTTTTATAAGTGGTAACCAATATCCTGTAACCTAAAAGTAAATATACATGTATTATGTAAACATATAATACAGTAACTATATTTATAGTTACATGTATAATCAATAGATAATATATATATATATATATATATATATATATATATATATATATATATATATATATATATATAACTACATTAAATGTTATTTATTTTAGTGACAAGTACTAAACCAACATATCTAACTTTAAAATAAGCATTATAGTGAGTGTAATATAATCTAATGGTTTACCCTGTCCAGTGAATCTTCTTGTGTGATATCATAAACAACACAAACAACATGTGCTTTAGCTATCTCATCTTGTAAAATGCTGTCATCTTGTTCATGAGCTGTGCGCGCATGCACGCGTGTGTGTGTGTGAGAAAGAGAGAGAGAGGGAGAGAGAGAGTGAGATGGTAGAGAGGTCAATACAATCATTCTATCACTAGGACAGTCCATCTGTCTATCCATCCCTTTCATATATATGTGCTCTAACCAGAATAGTCTACAATGTGTGTTGGCACTTTCTCAGGTGTTACATCGCCTGGTATTGTAATCTCCTCAGCTCGTGGGGGGACCTATAATTCAATAAATAAAGAATCTCCCAGAACTATATTTATGACTTCTGATGAATTCCAATGCACAACAACAAACAGAGTAATATAATTTGAGGTTTGTGATGGTACACCATTACATACTCATTATCATTAATAATATTCATGATCGTTAATAAATTATCTACCCGCTTGTAATTATATCCAAACACATTTGTCATTATACCAGTATCAAATTAATATCTTTATTTACTTACAAATGGTGGAAACTCTTCTCCCACTAAAGCCAATATGATGGACGTCTTCCCACATTGTGCTATTAAAAATAAATTAATTTATAATTAATTGATTCCACTCGTTACCAGCTGGACATGACCTATCTACCTCAACCAGTTTATTTTGTATTTCAATGTTGTGTTGTTATCGACTTACGATCTCCAACTAGTAAAATACGTACTATCTTCACATCCTGACCAGACATGGCTATTCCCAATCATCCAAGAGGCGGAGAACAGAAGAAGAAAGACATACCTCTTCGTCACAATATAAACTGCGCATGCGCAGTCAACCAACCCGGGATGGATTAATTTTAGGTATGGCCACCAAACGTGATCCTTGGGAGCCCAGACGAGTTCAGCGAAGTTCATATCGTTCTACACGTCATTACAAACTGAAAACCCCAGAGAAAGTAATTTCAGATCACCATGGCAACGACAATCACAAGGAGACTGTGCTGTCACAATCTGCACTCAGAAAAAATGGAGGATCCAAAAGGATTCGCCAACATTTCAGTGACGATGATGAAAATGTAATCATAAAAGATAAAAAAAGATGTAAAATTCAAACCATACCACCCACATCCAATCATGACCAACTCAAAGACCAAATAGATAATCCCAAAACAACTAAACAAAGAATGTCAAAAAATACTAGCAATAAATCGAAGTGTACAAGAACACGTAAAGGGTCCACAAAAACAATAGATAAAGATCTATCTGCATCAGTACAGGTAATACCCACTAATGTTGACTCTGATGACCTGGCAGCCAGTCAAGTAAAACAGTTGCTTTGGCAACCTCAAGACATCATACGCAAACATGAAGATCTATGTGAATTGGACCTTTGTTTGTTGTTCTATATACAAACTATAAACAATGAAATAACTAAACATGAAACTGATCAAATTATACAAAAAGTATTGAGGTCTCATAGTGATAGAACACGACAAGATCTAGTATCTTATATACGTATGGTCCATATGATACAGGCTTTATGTGAAAGAATAAAGAGAGAACAAGAGAAACATGAAGAGCTTCTAGACTCTATTAAACGAACACTTACCAAATTCAGAGATGAGGCGATTAAGTACGCTTCTCGGAAGAAGCAGAAGAGATAATGAGTTAATGACTTAACGATGATTAATAATGGGATTATTTATTTTGTATGGATTTCCTTGATCACATCAATGCTGTTGTCATAACATTCTCATATTATCACATGTATATGAATATATTGTAAATATCAAATATTTATATCCTCCAGGCATGTCATGTCATTAAACATGGACAGTTAAACAAGAATGTTGTATCGATACATTGTGTGAATTATGTACTATTGACCTATCAATTATCTCATAAAGTGTTTGTAGTCGCTATAATAATTATGTCGTGATGAAGGAAATGTAATGTTTTTATTCACTTTAGTAAGAAATGTACATTATATCACCAATTATTCCAACAAATGTGTTATGTTTGTCAACAAGATGCATTATATCCTCGTCTGTGATGAAATTATTAAGGTTGGAGAGTTTACCCTATAGAATTAGTCTGGTACAATAAGATCCTTGGATGCAAGAGTTAATAGTCATGCCTTTTAAATGGTAAAATCATTTCAACTTCTATTAATGTCATTTTACTACCTATAGACATGCATGTACATTACCACAATATTATATATATATACATATATGGAGGGAATGGATGACTGGCGGCCAAGGCTTTAATTGTGTAAGGAGGACATGAGTAATTTGTTCATGTGAGATTATTAATTACTCTAGTGAAGCCAATTAATGACATTTGTATGACATTTCCAGAAACTCTGGCTACAATCATAGTATATCATAATCTGCAGGGCTATTTTATATTAGTATCCTATTGGCTAAAACGAGACATCTAAGGTATGCATTTATTTTGGAGGATATGAACACACCTACTTTGGCCTGTGCTATTTAAGGAGGCTATTCTGCAAGCTGCTCTCAGAGCTGACCTTAGCTGAGCTGATTAGCAGTAAATTAATTCCTGTGCTACTCAAATCATTAAACTTTAAAATGGGTGATTCAACCAAAGTATTCTTCACTCATCGAGTTTCTGGTACTCCTGAGCAAGACCCTATGGAAAAATGGTATGATTGTGTCAGGGGTAATTTGGAGAAGTACAGCATTGATGTCAGCCTCAAGAAGAAAAAGAAGAAGGCTGGTTAGTGAAATTTAATATTGCAGAGAAATTGTATTTGTTTTTGCAGATCGTGAAGGACTGAGTGCTGATACCATCTATTATGGAGAAATGGAATCTTTGGAGTCTGCCAATTGTATGCACATTATAATAACTATTATTAACTATATCTTTTGGTATATTTAGGTCTTGTTGCTGATGTGACTTACCCTTCCCTTGGTGTGGGTTATGAGATCAGCTATGCTCAGAACAAGGGCTACAAAGTTGTCTGTCTTTTTCACAAAATGCCAGGACGAGGTACATAGCTGCATTACTAGTACATTGATTATATCTGACATAATAGATATGGAAAACCTGTCTCCTATGATCAGGGGAGCTACTGGGCCCAAGTTCTATGTTGAGTCTTATGAGAACGAAGAGGAACTCCAGCAAATCTTGGTGTCCCATTTGGTTTGAGTGCACAAAGCCCAAGATTTTGCAGATGCACAAAAATAGGAACAACTTTTCTTTTATCGTTTATAACTTTAAATTAATTTTACTCATATTGTGCACTGCCATAATAGTTACATAATTTTGTCAAAGATACAAAAATCATTCATATAATATTAATATTTGTCATTGTCAATAAACCGTGTCCTGATCACGAAGAATTACAACCAGCTATAGTAATCTCATTATAGTTACGCTACATAGGTATCTGAATGCTGTAGCATGGTGTAGTAGAGATATAAACTGTTATGTGGAACTAATTCGTTTAAACTAAGCTTGGATCTGGAGTCCATTAGTACCAGTCATGTACTGAAGTGCAAAAAATAAGATTTTAAAATTGATTTTCACCAAACCTTTTGTTTGGTACAAAATTAATTACTCATTGTAGGAAAGGGCTAGATACAATAAAATTCCTTCAAACAATTACCTCTAATTAGCCACTCCCAAGGAATTCCTTCATAACAAACAATCTGTGAAGTATAAACTTGATCATCAAATTTCCAGTAAGAAAATGTAGGTAATAACTGTACAATTCTTTGCGGACTTCTTGTCTCATAAAGATTGGCTGCATTTATTGTACATGCAAGTACAGTATATGCATCATCGTGCTGATAAGCAGCTGTTACACACTAATTAATGTCTTTGTATACACTTTAAAATTTAATTTGTAATTCCAAGCATACGATAATTGTATAATCAGTCGCCTGACTACATCTAGAAGGCTTCTGTCTGATAAATATTTTGGATCTAGTGGGTTGCGTGTGGCAAAAACAAAAGATGAGGCGTGGCTTATTACAAGTTATCCACTCCTTAATAACAATATGGATGATGAGAGTGGGCTGGAAGACCAAGACCAAGAGATTGCTATACAGCTTCAACTCAGACTTGAAGAAGAAGTAAGTTTAACAGACAAGGAAATAGTTATAAATAAAAAATAATAACAATATTTATATATAGCAATCTGACTTTTTCAACTATATTATATTACAGAATCCAATGAGGCCACAAAGTTTACTGTCATCAGCTGATGATAGAAATGGACAACCAGATGTCAGCGATAACTATACTGTTCCATTTGAGTCTCCATCTTATGGAGGAAGTGGACATGAAAACAGATGGGTTATTGGTGGCGAGTCTGTATTTTATCTGGAGCAATCTGAAATTAGTCATGCAATGGATAGATTTCTAGAAATTGCCAAAGATCCACCTTCACCAATTCCAGCATCTCGAAAACCAAGTAATTAAACAGATAATGTATATAATAGGAAATTTTTACAAGAGTTTCAGTTTGGGAAATTTTAGAAATTCGTTCAAACTTTTGCTGATATTCTTGCATTTATTTTTTTAAAGCCACTAAATTATAAACCACCAAAAACTATTTTTGGAGTAATATACCAAATTTTATTCAGGCTGCACTATATAATTGGATAATATATATAGTAGGAATTTATTACAAGGGTTTCAATTTGGGAAATTTTAGATAAGTAGTTATAATGGAATTCAATTACAAGTCATCCAGCTATAATTATGAGTTACTATCACTACTTTATTAAGAAGAAGCAACATTAATTTGATGTAGTTTTTATTCCATCCAGTAATAGTACATGAACATAGTTAATTTTAGCTAGTGTCTATGATAGGAATACAACAATAGTAATTATAGAATACAGTGATGTGAAATGATCTCCATATAATATAGAGCATTTCACATGAAGTCCAAAACAACCTTAGGACTGCCTGGTATGTAGAAAATAATAAATACTTATATAGTATATACATATTGCAACAATATTCATTCAGCTTTGAGTATTGATTTGGGATTGTGTGATATCAATTATTTCTCTAATCTATGCTTTAATGTTTTTGTATCTAATTTTTTATACAGATCGCTTTGTGGTGAATGATTTAATAAAACTAATCTGCAGTGATTCTGTTCCTGTTGCACTGTGTTTAACTACACTCTCCGGGCTTGCTTCAAAGGAAAAGAATGACATTTTTATGTCACTCATGAGGCAGACAATAAAAGGCAAAGAATTTCAAGTCCCTCTGATGAAACAGTTATCTTCAAAGATCACAAGACCTGGTTTATCACGTTTTTGTTTTGATATAGTGGGTTCTTATCCTTTTGAGGACCCTATGTGGTTGTATGGTACTAAACGTTCAAGCATAAGTTTGTGTCTTATGTCCAGTATTGTACGCCTTTACGCCTCACGAAATATTGGAATTGAAGATGTTACATTTGATGATATCCCTAACGATGCTGTTTCTGATCATTTTGCACTTAAACATGTCCAATGGCTGCATAAAGAAGTTTTAAAAAGAATAAATGAGTTAAAAAATCACTCATTCAAAATAAACTGTTTAAAAATTGGTGTGTGTATTTTGAATATTTTCAATGTAGACTGTAGCAAAGCAGCATATGAATTTCTGCCATTTCTAACCCAACATTGCAGCAAACTGTTACAACTTGTATTTCTGAATATTGATCGAGATCTTAATCATCTGGAGCAGCCTCTTGGTATGGAAGATATTCGGGATTGTAACACTCCATTAAATCATTTAATTACTCCCATCCAGTCAAGAGTAAAACATCTCTGTCATTATGCCTTAGCTGGACATCAGGACTCTAGACAATGTCCATTAATAGTTGGGCTAACGGAAAAGAATTCCTCTACTGAAGAAATGTATCTTCAATTACAGAAACTTCAGACAGATATAACTCAGAGTCCAGAAGATTGTGCAGCTGCGACAAAGGCTCTAGTTTGCACTCCTGGATCTGAAGACAACATAAGAAAAAACCTGGAAAAAATGATACTCAATGAAGTGAAGTTTTTCGATTCAATTCCCTTAAGGTGGGTTTTTCTTCGCAGTGCTATTCAAGTACAATATCCTTTACCGATGCTAATGAAAAAATCAGATATTATTAATTTGGTAGCTTCTGTGGTTGTCATGGACAACAATGAGATTGAGATGTTTCTCAAAACATTCACGAGCTTTGGAAGTCTCTTTTACGCTAGTGACATACCGTCTTTAAGAGAAATTGTCATCACAGATATAGAAAGATTTGTGACGTGCCTTGACAAGGTTTACAATCATCAAGATGATACCTCATCTGATTATGGATTAATAACGGAAGACACCATAACCAGCTTAATCAACGAGGATTTTAAGTTGTTTATGGCAGTAGTGACATCTTTTCAGCTAGCTGTTCCCATTATGAAGGGTAAAGTACTTGGAAAAGAAGAAGATGATGATAGCAAGCAAAAATATTATATTCCTAGTATGCGACGCTCACCTGTTGTAGATGGTCCATTGAAAGACTCGTTGTATATTTGTCTAGATCCAAAGTACATACCAGGTAATCTACAAGTCTCGCTGACACGTTCCTTTTTGAAGTATAGCAATTGTTTTCTTGTACCTTCTAAGCCAATTAATGTTACAGTCATTGAAGTTCAATGCATTAGTGACGGGGAAACAAAGAGTGTCCAAGTTACGCTAGTAGATCATGGAGATGTTACTGAATTACGACTTGATGGTTGTCGTGAACTGTATGCCAAGACTCGTAAACTTAGTATTGGAGTTTGTCAAGCTGCTCTAGAGAACATCACAGAGACTTTGCCATCATTGCAGTATCATTTTGCCATTTGCTGTCAAAAAGAAAAAGAGAAATTCCACTACCTTGAAAACAGTCGTAACACTGAGTCTTTGTGTGTTGAGTGTCAGGCAATAAATCAATGCTGGCTATCAGCGTACAATGAAGTAAGACAACTAATTAAGATTATTAAGTCAATTATTAATTTATTCCTTTTTTATGTGTAGTGCTCACAGCAATCTGTGCCACAAAGTAAGAAATTAAATTTAGTTTAATTATTATATTACACTATCCATTACATAGGCACTCTCCTCACACCAGGAGAAATGACAAAACTAGCCATTGCATTGTCTAAAGAAGTTCTTGATTCTCAGAAGCTAAAAAAGCTATGCACTGCCTTAGATGTTCCAATGGAGAGGATAGAAACAATAACAGGATGGCGTCGTTTTCTTATGTTGATAATGATTTGGGAAGAAAATGCTAGCGACCGCTCCAAGCAAAATCTCCTATCTATTCTACATGACCTAGGTTATAATGACTTGTAACTATTGTCTATTCTTTTATATACCGTATACCTTTTTATAATTATACTAGAACATTTAACAATGTAGTTTGTTGTTAACGTTTCATTCAATATAATTATGACTATATTCTTACTTAGGTTGAATATGATAAATGTTAATTTAATGATAACAATATAAATATACTTTAATTGATGCTGAATTTAGTATAATGATGAAACTCCTGCCAGAAAAATGTAGAGGCCAACACCAATAACCAATTGAAACCAGTATCTTATGTTAAATCAATGTCGCTATTATTTTATTATCAATTACATAAACCAATGTTAGGTGAGTTGCTACTCAACTACAAGTGACACTAGATGGTCAAATACTATTATCACTTTGTGATTTACAACAGTTAATATTAATTAGTTGATCTTATGTGCTATTAGATCATTTGTCATAATAATATATGATCTTTTTGTTATTTTTAAAAATAACACCAAAAATATATGTTCTTGCTGTGTGAAAACAGTAGTGTGGCGTAAATTTATTAAATTACAAAGCATAATAATGAAGTTAGAAGTCCATTTCTTTCTGGCTTTCTAAAATAGCCTGAACTGTCTCACGCAACTCTGGAGGAAGATCTTGCAGTAGTTCAGCCTCTGTCAAATTTAAATCTATATCTTGTTCTTCATCAAGTCCTTTACTCTCTTGAAGAACAATCAATTCTGACGGCACTTGACCTGATGTAAGATCCAATTCATCCAAAGACTCTTCTGGCTGCAAAAGAGAAAGGAGATCGGACATGTTTAGAAGAGAAGGATCTATAGAATCAACTCCAAGTTCCGTTGTGACAGTTTCCAGGAGGATTTTTTCATCAACATCAGTAGACACTAGAGGAGTTGTTGGAGAAGACATAGCATTTATAGATGGTGAAATAAGAGGAGGATGTTGTGGTGATCCTGGGATAGAAACTTGAGACTCTATAAGAGATGATTCGGACAAGAAGTTTAACTCATTGGATTGTGATGGGGAAAGATTTGTGGAGAGTTCAGCCAAGGTTGGTATGGCAGGGATGGTTGGGGGTTGAGCAGAAGATAATATAAGTGTATCTGGTTTGATGTTTACTGGTTGGAATAGAGATATAGGCGGTTGGTAAGAAAGAACAGGAGTAGTTTCTGTAAGTGGCATTGAGTTAGGAAGTGATGGAAAAAGGAAAGAAGATTGAGCAGGTACTGGTTGGGATGGGAGTGAAAACAAGTAAGGTTGAGTAATAGTAGAAGGAACTGATGCATTGATTAAAGCAGGGAATATAACAGGACTTGTATTAATTGATGGAGTAGGTGGAAGAAAAGGCAAAGGGACGGATGTAGTTGAAACAAGACTTGGCAGAGGAGAAAGTAACAAGTCAGTTTCTTGAATGTTGTCACTTGTCATCATATCAGGTGAGGTACAAGATGGAGACAATGTTGGGATATCTAATGAAAGGGGCATTGTTGTCGAAACAACAGGTATTGGTAAATTTTCTGTTTCTTTTACAGACAAATTTACAGCTAGATCATTAGTTTCGGACAGTGTCGTCTCTATAAAAGTACTAGCACTAGAATCTGGACAAGGAAGAGCTTCAGACTCTAATGATACTAAGAGAGAATTTGAAATAATATCATCGACAAGTTTGTTGTCATCATTTTGAAGGTCTTCAATATTTAATGAATCGATTTCAGATTGCTTGTCAAGTGATACTGTAATATCACTGTCATTGACTGGTATTACAGATACAATATTACTTGAACTGACTTGAACAGTATCACTCAATGAAGTTGTTAAAGGTTGTGAAACCATGTCACCAATAGATGATTCTAAACCTGATTTATCTATAGGAATAACTGGTTCAACCGGTTTAACTGGACTAGTAGGTGGAGTAGCAACAAACTGATAAGAGTTATCTGAAATGCCCAATGGAGTTAACAGTGGCATAGATCGAAAAGCCACTGGACCATTGACTGCAGACAAGCCTTCAGTTATCATATCAGTATGGCGAGTACTGGGCTCTGATGTGCAAGTACTGACAGACGTGAGGTCTGGCATACTGACGCTAAAATGAGCTATTTTAGCTGGAGGAAGATCATCTCTACTAAGGGGAGACAGTGGTCTCTTTAAGGGAAGACGAGTACACAATTTAGAAGTAACTGAGGTTAATTGTACATTAGCTTCAGTAGAACTAGACATAGTTACTGTTATATCATTAACAGACTCCTGTATTTCTGGTACAATATTGGTTGAGTCTTTTTTATCAGTAGAAATAGCAGGACTGTCCTGGATATCTTGAAATGAGAGTCTTTCTGTGTCATCAGTAACTATTGTCATCTCTTGTTTGCTTTCTTGTTTGTTCTCTTTGTCACTCTTACTGCTGTCTCTATCAATATCTATATCTGCTTGGACTCCAATGGTAGTAGTCTCTGTTTGTCGAGGATCAGTTTGAATGCTAATGGATCGCTGAGTTGAAGTGGGAGGAGTCACAGTCAAGGGAGCAGGAGGAGCTTTAGAACGAGAACCAGAAGATGGATGTTGAGCTATTACTGCTTTTAACGCTAGCTGAACCTAGAGATATGTAGATAGTTAGATGAATGGATGGATAGTTATAATAATAATATTACTTGAGAAGGCAATTTCTTCTCAGTCTCATCAACTGTTACATCTGGTCTATTTCCACTTCCTCTGACTGTTGACAAAGAAAGAGCAGTGACAACTTGTGCTTGAGTAGGAGCAGATAAAGCATTTCTAGCCACAAGCCGTGGGTTACCCCTCCCTGTCCTCTTCCCTTCGGGTAACCAAGATCTCTTACTTTCAGATCCAGAGACACTAAAGTGAATAATGCAAGAAGGTATCACACACACACACACACACGCACACATACCAGTCTGCAATATAAGTAAGTTCTTCATCACTTATAGCTCGTCTTACTTCAGCATAATGGCGATCTACCGATATACTGTAAAGAGAGAAGAACAAGCAATGTCATTATTTAATAATACAAGGAGTCACCTCAGCAGCTGGCTTAATTGTGTTAATGTTGCCTTTTTTTCTCTATATAAAATAAGATGTTGAATTTAAACCTAGTACCTACATGCGACATAATAACTAACATTGATAGTTGCCCTTCTGCTCTAAATGCTGTCACGACGGCAGCATAAGCCTCCAACTCTATATAAAACACATTTATATGCCAATTATCAGCTGCTAGCACTTACCTAAACGTCTTAATACGCGTCTAGCTTCAGAAACACTCATCTTCCATAACTCCACAATTTATAATCACACCCATAATTAATTATTAGTTGTTAACCACACCCACTACTTAACGGTTTCACTAACAACGTACTATACCAATAACATAAACTGGGGTTAGTTTATAATTATATAATTTTCTTATAAACAATACTGTACAATTAAAAACACATCATGTGCTGTATTAAATAGAGATAAAGCAATTTAGTAGTACAAAGTTAATGCAAGTAAACAAAAAATTGACCCTAATTTGTACAACATTTTACAGCAATTATGTACGTGATCAACTGTTTCGCTCTCTAGCAAATTTTATAGCTTGTCCAAGAACTTATCCAATGAAGGAATACCCTCGGAGAGACCCTTTCTCTTCCTGGTTTCCTTGACAACAACGCCTGGTTTTGTCTCCTCATCGTAGGGGTCACCAGGAAGAATCTGCCAATGATCAAATACGCATTGAGGGAAGGCTTGGCCGCCAGTATTAGATCGAAGATCAGCAGTGAATCCTATATAAATTAACAAAGAGTAAACCCCTGTAATTAAATTATTCTTTTCAACATACCAAATGACTCATTCACAGGTAAATAAGCTCGGACCATGAACATAGGAGTACCAGCAACTTGGTTTTCCTCAAATACGTGACCACGACGACGATTTAAAACACCATAAATACCTCCAACAGCAACCTCAGGACACTAAAGATACAAGAATTAATAAATTAATTAAATGGGTGTGGTTTCAACCTGTATTTCCACAAGATATACTGGTTCCAGAATACGAGGTTCAGCAGTCAACACGCAAGCATACAAAACACGTCGAGTTGTTGGGATTATCTGTCCTCCTCCACGATGAATAGCATCGGTATGTAGAGTAACATCATGAATGTTGAAACGAACACCTCTCATGTTTTCCTCACATAATACACTCTTAGAAATAAACAGATTTTAACACCAATTCTTTACAATCTAATTCTTACCTCTTTTGTGGCCCATTGGAAACCAGCAACAACACTGTCTTTAATTTCATTTAAATACTGGACTCCTTTGGTAACATCAATTAACATGTTCGGACCAGATCCCTCAGGACCAAAACACCAAACTTTACGTGCTTCAGTCAAATCCCACTCGTATTTTTCAGCTAAGTACCGAGCTCTTTGTTTTGGTTCTTGTTTCTGATTGACATCTCCCTTTAAAAAGAATATATTTTAACCAGTTACATAATAGTCAGTTTTACCTTGTCAATATCTTCAGCAAGGCCATCCGGAAAGGGACAACATTTCATGAACAATCTATTGTGTTTGTTGGGAGATTTGGCAAGGCAAAGGACACCACTCTCAGCAGACACAGTTTCACGATATGACACCACTGGATCAGATTTCTATAAATTGTTGTTACAATACCACGTACACTTGCTATCCATTGTACCTTGATAGGGATACAAGCATGATCTTCCTCCAAGTCTTTGAGACAAATTTCCAGATGAAGCTCACCAGCACCAGCAATAATATGCTCGCCACTTTCTTCAATCATACACTAAAATGCCACACCCCTTTTTAATCAATAACCACACCCTTTTCTTTTATTGTCTTACCTGAACCATAGGATCAGACTTAGCTAATCGTTTCAAACCTTCAACTAATTTAGGCAAATCAGATGGGTTCTTAGCTTCAACAGCAACCCGTACAACAGGACTGACACTAAACTTCATCACCTAGAGAAATATCAACATTATTATAACACAATGACCTCCACAGAAGAGATAACTAACCCTCATATTATGGGCCTGGTCGTAGGTAGTGATAGTACCAGTCTTGACAAGAAATTGATCAACACCAACTAATCCAACAACATTACCACAAGGGACGTCCTCGATAGGTTCAATATATCGACCCATCATCAAAATTGTCCTACAAAATATAAACATCTCACATTTACTATTAACACCGTTTTCAAATACCTTTGAATGGGTTTTACATAAAGATCTTCCTTCTTCCCTGGGACATAGTTAGGTCCCATAATACGTGCTTTAAGACCAGTAGAAACAGTACCACTAAAAACACGACCAAAAGCATAAAATCGACCTTTATCAGTTGTCGGAACCATCTTGCTAATGTACATCATTAACGGTGCCTTATCAATACAATATAGAATGTATTAATTACATAAGTAAGTTTATTTACTGTAGGATCACAGTTTTTAATGCCAATGGCACAGGGGTCGTCATGAGGTCCTTCGTAAAGTAGTTCCATTCTGTATTTCTGAGCAGTGACAGGAGATGGTAAATGAATTGTTATCATTTGAAGTAAGGCATCACCAGCTGGAAGCCATTTTCGCATGACAGCTTTCAGAAGTGGTTTTCCTTCCTTTTCCTAAGTTACGAGAGGAAATTGACACCATCCTAGTTCTCTCGGTCCTTACTTTATCTTCACCATCCAATTTGATGTTCAGTTTTTCAATCAGTTTCTTGATTTCATCTTTCTTGAAGTTCATTATAGCATCAAAGATCTGCAGACAATAAAAAGAACAAAGGTCAAAGACACAACTATGATATCACTTCCTCACTTAACACAGCCCACAGTAGAACATACCTTGTAGATTGGGTCCAGTACAAACTGACAAAAACCACGTACATATCCCCCTCCACCTGTTTTGTTCCATTTCTTTTCAACAGGCGAAAAAAATTGATCACCCCAGAGACGTTTCATTAATTTAGCAGGCTCAATCTTGAACTTGGCAGCATAAATCTCTCCGAACTGTTTCAACGTGAAAGCCCAACCATGAAGACCTGATCCAAATCCCACAGTCCCTCCACTGGGATCAACCTATTAAGAAAGATATTTGTGTGACTTGTCTTGTAGTGAAGAAAATTGAAAATAATTTGGGTTCTTAAATAACGAACGTAATATTAAAGGTTCTTACCATGATGTTACCCATAGGACCATCTTCATCGTTGTAAGTAGCAATAATCACGTTGATAGATTCAACAATTCGTTGGAAGGTCTGATAAAGATCTTCTTGTTCCAGCTGGAGTTCTAGTAAAGCGCGGTCCATCTTGTTCATAAAAGTAACTGGTTTGATCCTTTCAGCAATGGCCTGACGTAGGACAGTCTCAGTTTGAACACACACTCCTGTAAAAGACAACAATTTTTTCTCCTACAACTAGTATCTTCCACATACCACTAACACAGTCTACAACCACAAGAGCACCATCTGTGACACGCAGAGCAGCTGTCACTTCGGAAGAGAAGTCAACATGACCGGGTGAGTCAATGAGATTGATCAAGAAACCATTGCCATCTTTCTCTTGTTTGATAAATGCCATGTCTTTCTCTTGTAGTTCATAATAGAGTGAAATTGCACTGTGAAATGGATAGACATTTAAAGTAGAAATGGACATATGACTATATAAATGGACATATTAAATATAGAAATGGACATATGAATACAAATGGACACGTGAAAAGTAGAAAATGAACATATGATATATAGAGGTGGAAAATTGATACTAACGTTGATTTGATGGTGATACATCTCTCTTGTTCATCTTTTCTTGTGTCGGTAAATCTAGTCTCCCCAGCTCTTTCTCCAGCAATAATTCCAGCTTTACTTACCAGAGAATCAGTTAGGGTAGACTTGCCGTGGTCGACGTGAGCAATGACAGACATATTGCGGATGTTTGTCCGCTTGTCCATAATAGCTCGGACCTAAAGAGTAAAACAATATTGCTGGATGGCACAAATAATAGGTCCCCTTTAGCTACCATGGTCACTATATAGATAATCATGTACTCTAGAGGTCTCCTCTCTCACACACACACTAACTGTATCTATTAATGCATAAATACTCACTTGGTCTATTGTAAAATGCACCTGACATGACCAGAACATAAAAAAGGAGATAAATGGTGATAATATTAACAACATGAAACCATGTTTCTATTATCGCTACTTCAAATAAATAACAATGGTTTATAAAATATACATCTTGCGATTAATTTTAATTACTTTAGCTAAGAGGATGGCAATTGGACTTACCATTTCGAAAGGATTCAGTCAAAAAGCGCTAACCTAACCAAAAGAGGACAAAGATCAGGAGTGACTGACCCCGATCGTGGGAAGCATGTGGTTTTATTGCGCAAGCAGGGTTAACCATACTCAATTGAGGGTGTGGCTTATGGAGGTGTGTCAGTGTGTCATTAGAAAGGGTGTGGCTGGATGTAAATTGAGTTCAAGTGGTGCAATAGTGTTGATGGTGCAATCATTAATAAAGAACAATTCACTTTCTATAAAAGTCATCATTTATCACTCAAATACCAGAGGTTTTAAGATCTAACTAACCTTCACTTTAGGACAGACCCGTCAAGACCAGTTAGTTACAACCAACCAACTTCTTCAGGTTGTATACCAGTTTTTTTAAAGTTATGAACGGTAGTTCTTCAGGAGCCTCAGCAACACAAAGTAGTCCCCTCTCTCAATCATCTAACGTACCAGTAACTAATACTGTAAGTAACGTACCTTCTACAATTAATTCTTCAAGATCTACCTCTTCAACAAATCATACTCAAATATGCAGGTTTTTTCTCAATAAACGCACCTGTCCCTACGGCAACCAGTGTCGATTTCGACACTCTACCACCAATCCACCTGTATGCAAGTATTTTCTTGCATCCAATTGTCACTATGGTGATTGTTGCAAATTTTACCATCCTAATCCTACTGAGCCGAGTGGTTTCCATGACAACAAGAAGCAATTTGAATCTCCAGTCCAACCTCTTTTAGATGTTAATTCATTTCCCAGTATTAGTACTTCCTTATCTAAGAAATATACAAAACCTCGTCCCGTAACCACACACTCAGTCACTCAACCACCTCCATGTCAAGAGAGACAAAGAGAGAGCCGAACAAGAGGAGGTCCACCTGAACTCCAATTAGAAGCTTTTTTCAAACGGGCAGCAACGATTCAACCATTACCAGCAATGTCTCGTCCTAAACCAAAGAAAGCTAGTGGTGGTAACAGTATGATCAATATGGCTGATATAAGAGAGATTGAGATAGAGCAATTAGAGCGACTTTATCCTGGTAATGGACATAAATTGGTTGAGAAAAATGGAGATCATTATGTTTATATCATTAAATATCAACCTTCAGATCCTGATTGGGTAAGTTGTAATGGATTTACTGAGTGACCATTTCTCTCTCTCTCTCTCTCTCTCTCTCTCTCTCTCTCTCTCTCTCTCTCTCTCTCTTTCTCTCTCCCTCTCTCTCCTCTGTTAGCCGTACAAACTAACAACGTTTAATGTCATGGTATCATTTCCATCTGACTACCCTTTAAAAGTTAGTATTATTGATATTATTAGGATCAGTAACACAGCATACACTCTTCATCAACTACAGTATAATATATCATAACAATATCATATAACACAGATATTATATCTGATCTCTATACATTACACTGTCTTCTTATAGCCTTGTAAGATGGAAATTACTGATAATAATGATCTTCCACTACCCTGTATAATTGCTATTAATGATGCATTAAATGAACAAAGCAATCAGCTACATACAAGTAACCAGCTGTCTGGAAATTACAATTTGATGTTTCGTCCATTGCTCCATTGGTTGGACAAATATATAACTGAAATTATAGCTTCTTCCAATGAATTAGTAAGGATTAATGAACGGATGGATGGATGGATGGTCAAACATATATATGGTAGAGAGTGTAATAATCAAATGGACAACTGTTAACTTGTTTCTCTAGCCATCTCTAAAAACTGATGTTCAATCTACAAGTGAAGATAACTCTGAACAAGATATAATAGACTCATCAGAAGAGAATAGCGAGAAAAGTGAAGACGACAGTGAAACCGATGATTCTAGGACCTCCAGATATGTTCGTCCAGTTAAAAGAGGAACTGAAGTTCGTCTCATGGGTCTCCAGTTAAGTAATGGTATAGCAACAGTGCAAGTATCTGTTGTCAAGGTTACGATGGAGTGTACACGATGTAATAATCATCAGGACATTGTATGTAAAAATGAAAGGTAAAAGCATTGATCCATAAACTGGCTATCTGTCCTTATCTATCCATTCATCTTTCTTCCTTTTTATTTTCCCTCTAGTCCTGTCTCTCAAAGTTGTACTAAATGTCATTTTTGTATGACTATTACTGTTCATTCAGACATAATTCATGCTTCAAATATTTCTCTTTGTTTTATGGACCTAATAGGGTATAATGGATGTATGGATTGATAAATGGATGTATGGATTGATAAATGGATGTATGGATTGATAAATGGATGTATGGATTGATAAATAGATGTATGGATTGATAAATGGATGTGTGGATTGATAAATAGATGTATGGATTGATAAATAGATGTATGGATTGATAAATGGATGTGTGGATTGATAAAAGGATGTGTGGATTGATAAATGGATGTATGGATTGATAAATGGATGCATAAGAGAATGGACAGTAAGATTGAAGGAGAACAACAATTAAATAAATCACAGAGTCAAAATTTATGCCAATTTTTATTC
The DNA here is from genome assembly GCA_963693285.1 of Xestospongia muta. Classification (NCBI taxonomy): domain Eukaryota; kingdom Metazoa; phylum Porifera; class Demospongiae; order Haplosclerida; family Petrosiidae; genus Xestospongia; species Xestospongia muta. The sequence continues at coordinate 615,958 of OY848928.1, forward strand.
TTTCTTTAGTTGCAAACCTATTGATTTGATCCTCTCATCCTGTGAAGGTGTTGTTACATGTATTGAATGTGACAGAGAAGCTTCTCTTAAAGGACTTACCTATGGGCAGCCCTGGACAACGTATTGTAGGTATTGCCACACCTCCCTCTTTATTAGCTTGGATCAGTGCAAGTTTTTTGTCCATCAGTCTGGTCAAGGTAACTGAAATGTTTTGTGAAAAATTGACTTGATCTCTCATTTTTAGCTCCTCCCACTGATGGATCAGTTAAACATGTAATAAAAAAAACAAAGAGAGTAGTAGAGTTCTCTGAAGGACACCCCCTACCAGAATTGGGGACATGTAAACATTATAAAAAAAGTCATCGATGGTTAAGGTAAGTTATCTGATCCATTTGTCCATTTGGTCATCAATCCCTTTGTCTGTTTGTCCATTTACACATCGTTATATTTATAGGTTCCCATGTTGTGGTAAAGTCTATCCATGTGATGTTTGTCATGATACTGCTGAAGATCATCCAATGGAAAGAGCAAATAGAATGATCTGTGGATACTGCTCAAGAGAACAAGTAAGTAGTTGTTTTGTCTGTCTGTCTGTCTGTCTATTATCTGTCTGTCTGTCTATTATCTGTCTGTCTGTCTGTCTGTCTGTCTGTCTATTATCTGTCTGTCTGTCTGTCTGTCTATTATCTGCCTGTCTGTCTAGACTTATAATGGAACAAAGCCTTGTACATTATGTGGCTCCAATCTTGCTCATATCCATGTAACTCCTCATTGGGAAGGTGGTCAAGGATGTCGTAACAAGACCAATATGAGCAGGTGCATTATTGCTTTCATTGATCCATTAACATGTGATCTATCTGTCCATTTCAGAAATGATCGTCAGAAATACAAAAACTCAACTAACAAAACATTATGTATGAAAAATCAGCGAGTGGGTGCTAAAGGCAAAGCTAATCAAGCCAAGAAATAACTATTAATAATAGTTAATTAACTACAATAATTATGAGTGATTTATATTATAGTATCCTGTTATTATAGCTATTGATTGTTTTGCCTGTAACTTTAAATTATGTCATGGAATTTAATAATGATTACTACAATAAACAATAGTTTGTTTAATAGTTGTTCTTAGAGTGAGATAGTATCACAATACTGGAGTCAAATGTCTTAAATCCTTCGTCTGTGTCTCTGTTCTTAAATATACTGTCTTTATACTCCTACAAAAGTTGCTTTAAATTTGTGGATAGGGACATATTGTTGCCATGGTAATGTAACATTTTTGAACTATTTAATTAATTAAATTAAAAATCAATAATACAGTCACCAATAAACAAAAGTCACGAACAAAACTAATACAATCACACACACACACACACACACACACACACACACACACACATACACACACATACACACACACACATATACATACATACATACATACATACATATATACATTATAGCTCTGTTTCTGTGTCTGCCTGAGAGCTATCATAGACAAGACTTCTAATATGTGGATCAATAACAAAAGAACTATCTTGACTTAATGTTGCTAGGGTTGCTACGGTAACAACACTCTCTCCTACACGAGTATTGCTGGGAGAGTGATAGAGATTCTGTAATAAAAGAAGAGTTTAAAAGTAAAGGATTATTTTCCATGAGTCTTACCGATGCAGAGTGGTATTGACGGGGATCAGAGCGTTGGTGATAATGATGATTATGTCCGTTACGAGAATACTTGCCATTGTATTTCTTGTTACTAAAGAACAAATAGATCAATAGATGGATGAATGGATAGATAGATAGATAAATGGATAGATAGATAGATGGATGAATGGATAGATAAATGGATGAATGGATAGATAGATAGATGAATGGATAGATAGATGGATGAATGGATAGATAGATGAATCAATGGATAATAGATAAATAAATGAATGGATAGATAGATGGATGAATGGATAGATGGATGATAGGATAGATAGATAATGAATGGATGTTACTGGATTTTACTACATGACTACATGTTTCTTACTGTTGCATTGTCATGGATCGATAAGAATAATAATTATTGGACATGGGAGCTGGAGATTTGTATCCATTATCATATCTTATTCCTCTATCTGATCGTCTTCTCTCTCGTGGCTGTTCTTCCTTCTCTTTTTGACTTTCCCGATGATCGCTATAGTGATGATATGGGTTTTTTTGACATTTAGATAACCCTTCCTCTAAAAGTTCAGTAATACAATCCAAGTTATCAATCTCTTCTCGTTGATCACGAATTTCTTCAACACTACCTAATGATGGATCCAATCTCTCACGTGAATCGTGAAAAATATAGTTGTTACTCATATTGGCTCCAATAGTAAATACGTCACTTGGGTCAACACGAGCTGGGAGAGTGGAGGCTTTTCTTGGAGGTTCTCCTTGAATCATAGTAAGAGAGGGAGGAGTAGAGGCAAGTTCTTTTTCTTCCAATGTAGGTAAAATATGAATGGTGGGAGAATCTGGAACCGCTGTTGGACTAAGAGAGAGAGAGAGAGAGAGAGAGATATTGATAATAAAGAACTAAATTCTATTAAAGGTCACATTAGATGTAAATACCAACCAGTTGATAGTAAATACTAACATCAGAATTCTCCAGTGATACAATACAATTGTATTTGTTTCTAAATAAGTTTTAAGAAAATGCTGTTTTATTTTAACTAAAAATCTATTTTGCTAGACAACTAGTCCGGTAATTCAGTACATGACACAATCATTGGAATATTTCCTCTTGAAATCAAAATCCTATTAAGAAAGCCTCTAAAATGAGACAACACTACAAATACCACCTCATAAATAAATACATACATACACACATACATATAGTAACTATAGCAACACACCAAACAATTAAATATAATTTGACAACAATCATGTCAAATGTGTTGACAACATGTATTTGAAGTGTGAAGGATAGAATAGTAGATCACATTTCACTAATGATGTGATGATAACTCAATTATAAATCACTTGTATATATTGTACTATTATTATATAGCATTGTGATATTACTTTGTATGGATGTGATCATTGGGTGTAATTGTGAGAATTATGTCCTGTTCTCTGAACTCAGGGCCTTAATGAAGACTGAACTTATTAAATATAGACCCTAGGGTAACCTACATGTGTGTGTGTGTGTGTGTGTGTGTGTGTGTGTGTGTGTGTGTGTGTGTGTGTGTGAATACATCGTATCATTGATGGGATAGGGATATCTAATGATATACAGTATCAAATAACCGTCAAAGATGGGGGAGAGAGATGATGTACAACTATTTTTAAGCATACACGATAGTCCCTTAAAGTAGACAAGGAAACACCTGGATAATTGCTGAGTCATAGCAGATATACACACATACATATTACTTATATATCCTGTACTTTGAGCTACAAACTTTAAAGAGTCTCTCAAATGATATTAGAAACCTTAACAAATATTGAATAAATAACAAAACCACATAGCCACATCTATACAGTGTATCATGTGTCTGACATGTGCATTACTTGTTTTGTTTGTAAAACATTCCATTTCATTGTGTACCTTTGTAATAGTTCCTCGCTAGTCTCTATTAGGGGAGTGGTCATGCTTCCACTAGATGCACTATGGACGTGATTTATTCGTGAAGAAGAAGGAAATGAGTGATTCTCGTTTACAGGTTTATCAGAGGACACAACGAGGGAGAGATCTGTTGGATTTGAGAATGAGTTATGGTTGTTTTGATAACGTGATGGAGCCGAGATGCTGCAAGACATAATGAGAGGGATTATATATCAAGTTCATATTAACAACTTAATCAGTTTGTATAATGTCTACTATTATCAAAACTGTTTTTATATTCATTTGTTAGTCTGTCTATCATTCATCCATTTATCCATCCATACATCCATTTATTATCTGATTCATCCATACCTAGACACTGTAGAACCTTTACGATGCAACGAGGAGTGTTGTCTTGATTTATTAGGTAACCTATTACGGTAATCAAGTCAATTCTTATTACATAACCAACATCACTACACAACAAACTGTCATTACATAAAACTGTTTCACAAAATGTCTACTTAAACCACAAAATAGTGAAATAGTTATTATCATAAATTCTTTAACACACAACAAATAAGTATAGTTGTTTCCTAAAGCATTAATATTACCCTTGTGTGTACTATAATTCAAATTTAACATTTTATTTAGTTAATTTTAGAGAGTATGTTAGTATTACACAGTACCTTGTCGATAGAAATCTCCTGAAACCCGAGAGAGGGTGTATGACATCACTGTTGCTATGGAGAATAAACAAATAGTACTTAAAATGAATTATCTAAACATAACACAACATAATGTTGTACTTGTTATCCGGCATATCTTAATTCATCAGTTATTGTGTGTTGTTGTTTGCAGTAATGCTGACCATAATAGGTTGTAATGACAACGTGCAGAGTGTTCTATTGTCTAACAGAACACTTAAATTAGTCCTTAAAATATATCAGTTATTTTGTGTACTCATATATAAACCAGTTATAATAGTGTTACAATAACGATATATAACAATGTAATATATATTGTAATATGAGAATCGACCCTTTAATTCACTAGTGTGATGTACTAATTATATCAAGATGGAGTGGGTGTGAACGGCTTGACAAACAAACAAACGATAACAATTTTATTCTTACCAATAATGGTTTCTCATTTGTACACATATTAATCCAATTTGTTTAGAGATTTTGGATGTAGGACAACGAAATGAGTGTTCACCTCCAGTTTGGTTCTATAAAGAATTTAATAATGGACATATATAATTGATATGAATGGATACATAAGAGAATAATGGATATATAATTGAGAATATTGGATACATAAGAGAATAATGGACACATATTTAAAATAATAGATACATAAGAGAATAATGGACACATAATTTTTATAATTACTACCAAATTATTACACTATAATTTAATTACATATATATATATAGCGTCTCATAGCTTTTACAAATCTCTGTTACCAAACAACAGATACAACTATTACTATCCTTATTTGAAAGACTTCAATGTACATTGTTGTTGCCAAAAGAACCAAACCATATTACAACACACACACATTTCTTTTACAACTAGTATTCATCCCTTTTACAGAGGGAATTATTCTAGCATGTAATTTACGTTGTAATGACAAGATATTTTGAAAACAGTAATAAAATGATAATAGTAAATGTGTGGTCTACAAAATTAGAATTATTCAAACAGTGTGAATAAAACAACAATTTGATATGTGTATATCAATTGAATTCGTAATAGCATAACTTCTGTCTACTTGAAATTACATTTTTTAAAAAATTGGGTTTTGTTTATTTACTTAACTCACATAAGCACTTTGAGTTTGGAAGTTAAGTGTTCGATGACGAATACTAATTAAACTGATCATCTCCCTATTGTGTAAGAGAACACCATTAACTTTAAATAAACACATTATATTATCACATATGGAATGACATCTCACATTTAATAACACAATAGAATGAACTCTAGTGTTGATAGATATATTCAAACATTTTTCATTCATCTATCCATTCTTCCACCTAACCAATCCAACCATCCATCTATTCATCCATTAATCCAACCATCCATCTATTCATCCATTAATCCAACCATCCATCTATTCATCCATTAATCCAACCATCCATCTATTCATCCATTAATCCAACCATCCCTCTATCCATCCATTCATCCAACCATCCATCCATTCATTTATTAATCCAACCATCCATCTATCCATTCATTCATCCAACCATCCATTCGTTACTCACCAATGCAGGACAACAGTCTGGATATTACCCATTAATACTTCAATACCATGAGGACCACAAGCCAGTGATACAGGTCGATTCTGGTCATCCTACACAACAAGAACAAACATTACATTATGAACCGTTGAACTCATTTAGTACTAACTAACAAAGGTCATATGCTGTCACTGACTGACTATCTAAGCTACTTAAATACATACACTATGTAATAACATCCATGGGAGTAATAGAAAGGTATGTGATAATGTATTTCCTTACAAGGAATCTACAATAACTCTCCTAGTGTAGTTATTGTAACTTAACTAAAACTATGAATGCTATGTTATTATTAGTTTGTATTAATCGAACTGGCATTACAATACAAACTAAAATATGATGCTATTATTAGAGACATGAATGATCCATTAACAAATAAAAACTTGTTTGTATGTGATCAATGCAACATTTGTGTGTGTTTATTAATGTTTCTGTACTTGTATGTTGAAGATAATGGAGCCATAGCCACTGAGTGTCTCAGCTATCGATAAAAATTCATTGATACATTCGTCAATGCGTAGTCCTCTAATATACGGATATTATAAATAGAATAAAAGGAGAGATAGATAAATGAATGAGTGAATAATGGATGGATAGATGGATTAATGGATGGATGGATAGATGGACTAATGGATAGATGGATAGAGGGATTAATGGATGGATGGATAGAGGGATTAATGGATGAATGGATGGACTAATGAATGGAAAAGAGGAACAAGAACCAAAGCAATATTTAACTCCAAAGACATGAAAATAGTTCTACCTTCTTGTTTTATGCTGTTCTATAGCCATCCTTTCATGTCTTGGACTCTGGACAATGAAGCAAAAAATTATAACTTTACATACCATAGTCAATGGAGTGTGACCTTACCAGCTGGACAACATTGAGCTGTGTCATATAATCTTGTTGTAACATTCTCTCAGAGTAATCTCCAAGTTGAGCTGTATGATAATATGAATAGATACATTGGGTAGATAAATGAATGGAAGGACTGATGGATGGATGGACAGACTACTACTAACCTTGTGCTATTAAACCAGCCAATTGAACAGAGACGTCACCAGAGCATCTAATCCTATAACAAATACGAAGAAATTCAAGCCAACTCAATTTGTTTATTCACATTTCATCAATTAGTAAATTTGTTATAACAATTACATAATAAAGAAATAGTGTGTAGGTAGGAACAAACTGTGTGGAGGATGAATAGAGTATCATATACTACTGACATGTACCTTCCTTCTTTGAGGTCTGTGCATACTTGAGAATAAAGGAGATGTCTAGAAGAAGAGAGAAGGTATGCTATGAATTGGGACAATAAAAACAAACAAATAGAATATTGACCATAACAATTTAAATAATCACACCATGTTTATTAATAATATAATTACATTAGGAAAATAAACAGCCACTTAAGAGTATTTTCTATTTTTAACATTTGACATAATTAATATATTTTGTTACATGATTACTTTGCTATGCGGTGTATTACAATGAAATGATCCCTTGGGTAGAGAAGAACTTGTATATGTAAAGTTACTGGAGAAGCCATATCTTAAAGAAACAAAAAGATATTACAAGTATGGACAGGACAATAAAAATTATATTATTATTATTGTTATTTCCAAATCGTCATGGAGATCAGTATTATTGCATATATTATATATATATACATATATTATTATTATTATTATTATTATTATTATTATTATTATTATTATTATTATTATTATTATTATTGTATTGTGTTCATGGAATACTTACTTTTCACCTCTTTTCTTAATGGTTTTTCAAGTCTTATCCATCTTGGGCTCTGAATGAAAAACAAGTATTTGTGTAAAAGATTGAAATATAATAAATTATTTTAAAAATATATCTTGTTGTGAAGCAAACTTTTCTCTGTCTCTCTCTGTCTCTCTCTGTCTCTCTCTCTCTCTTACGGTCTTACCTCTCCTTCTCTGCCTGGTACAATCAGGCTAAACATATTATGATGAGCACTAGGGACACTCATACTTAGCAATGATACATCAACTAGATCAAGTCCTGTGGCTGAACGCTGTGTAAGAAAACATTATAAACTTAACTGTATTAAAAAATCCTTAAGATTTGAGAAAGATGTATCTTCTCTCTTACCTCCAGATCAAAACTTCTTTGTGTGCCGTCTGGTAGAACGATATGATATTGTCTCAAATGTGGACGTCGTCTTCTTCGGAGCAAATTAGTGAGCCAGGCCATATTTCGCTATGAAGAGAGCAGGGTATGTGGCCAGCCAGCTTACTAGTCAAAAAGTAAAGTTACTGAAGCTTTGCAACACAATTTATTATTAGACACGTGGGCGTAGATTCCCTGAGGATATTATATAATAATGTCATCTCAGCATTAAAATGGTGGTAATAATTGTCATAGGAGTCTGTGGTTGTGGAAAGTAAGTTTTATGATGTTTTGAAAGGAATATTCTTCTTAATAAAGAAAGTGTGGCTAGTTTTCCTAACCAATTATAATGAATAGCCAATCAATTTATGGATCATAGATGAATAATCATCTTTTTATTATTCTATTTGATAGGACAACTATTGGAATGGCCATTGCTAAGAAAGTATGTGAAGAATGTAATATTTAATAATTAGATCTATAATTAATAATATTATACTATAGTACATGATTGATTAAAATACCAACTCAGAATTAGTGAGATGTCACAAATGGGACAATTAATTGATTTAATTGCTGTGATATTTTAATTATGCAGCTTTCTTGTCCATTTCAAGATGGCGACGACTACCATAGTCCTGAAAACGTTGAGAAAATGAGAAATGGAACACCATTGACTGATAGAGTAATTCTGAATACATGTGACATTTTAAAAAAATATCTTATTTTTAGTTAAACATAACATGTATTACTATTATCTTATTCTCTAGGACAGGTTGCCATGGTTACAATCACTTCATGTCCTCCTCTTCCAATGGGTCACTAAAGGTACCAAAGGAGTCTTAGCTTGTTCGGCACTTAAAAGATCATACAGAGATATTCTGACTGGGAGAGATATGGACAGAGACATCACACAACACTGCATGTTTGTTTTGTTGAACGGATCTTTTGAAGTCCTGAATTCTCGAATGAGGACTCGTTCTGGTCACTTCATGCCTCAGTCTATGTTACAATCTCAGATTGAGACATTGGAGCTACCCTCGTCAGATGAGATTAGCATAGAATGTGATATTAGTAAATCTATTGAAGATATAGTCCATGATGCGTTAAGCAAAATTGTTGATACAGTCTCAGAACAAAAATATTAATAATATAGTTGAATTTGTTTTGCTGATCTCTATAGACTCAAAAACGAGGAGAAGCCAATCTATTAATGTCTACCATAGCCTAGCTTCCCTTCATTAAGAGGACTAATTAACAGTTAATTAGTAATTGTTAATTTAGCATGACATAATAGAGAATTCTATAGTGCAATTGTTAAATGCTTTGAATTGGAAAGCTGTTGTTTCATTATTTAATAAACTTTTATTCTTAAAATCAAAGGTGATTGTTACCACCATTGATGGAAGTACTACAGATCAGAACTATTTAGAACACAAACCAAATCATTCATACTACATAACAGTAATGAATATTAGCGTTTAAAATGTGTGTTCCAAACAATTTCCATGTAATGAAAATTCTTACAGGTTTAGTGTGATACTGTACTGTAAAATTGATCAGTTGATTTAACTAATACATGGTTATATAGATTGCAAATACAAAAGTTAAACATAATACTATTTTAATTACTAATTATTATGAAATTGATGGTTATATAGCTACATAAGCAGAATTGTATTAGTAATGAAAACAATATTGTGATTACTTTTTCGACAAAAATAAGTTAAGACAGGTTACATTAATATAATAATGACATTGATGTTTCTTACTTATAGTCACAGACTGAGAGTGTTAGGACTGGAAGTGAACTTATAATTGAGGCATATTGGAATCATTGTTGCATAGGAAAACTATCTATCTATGTCACTTTAGGAATGCTTCTCAGAACCCACAACCACAAAGAATATAACATGAATATGGCCACATATAGTACTTTGTCTGCTCAGCTTATAAAATACTTCAATATTGAAAAGCAAAATATATGATTAGAAACAATTACCAAAAGATGTGTGCACTAGTACACATCTTTTGAAACAGCTACTAACTTATGTTGAATTGCTACATGTACAAATGACTCTCATTTATTAAGTACAATCATAATATCTAACCTGCTATTTTAATCATGTTCCACCTTTTCATTATGTGTCCTGATTTGGATGTGTTTTATTAAACTGTGACTACTTCCCATAACACTTATTATCATATTATATAACATAAGTACATGTACATGTAACAGGTTACCAGTGCTAGGAAATGAACTGATAATAATTAGTAAAATAATAAAAGCACTGCTAGGAGGATTTACATTTCTTTTATTTAAGTGTTGGTATTTCAAAGCACTCAGTTAACAAAATGAATTACGTCATGTACATGTAAAAGCTCGTTAGTACATGTAATTGGCAGTACAGGTTCTACCTGGTTCCCTAATAACTGGGAGTACAAATGTTTATCATAACAATTGGACCATAAACATTGTTGTAAGTTTTGACCTATTGAGATTCTAACTATAATTATTTTGTTCCCTTTAAAGATTCCCTTTATGATGACCAGTCAATAAGTTCACTTCAATTAGAACTTGACACTTTAAACGGTCAGTCTTGTTATTTTTCTGGTGCTTAACTTTATATTTCACTTAAAGGAAAGAACTCTAAAAGAAAATACAAACCATGGAAGACAGTTTATCAGCTGGTGATGTCCTTTCTAGTGCCGAAGAAAGAAAGTATTAATAATAAATAATAATAATTATAAATAAATAAATTAATAAATAAATAATTAATAAATAAATTATTAATAAATACAAGTTCCTTTTGTGATCATGTTTCCATAAATAATTTACAACGCACATACATGTATATATAATGAAATACATGTACTATACATTATGTGAAATTTTAAAACATGAACAAAATTATTGCCATCAACATTATATTAGCCTATCACAATATGATATTGCCTATATGTAGCTAATTATGAATTAGCAATTTACTTTTTTAAAATACCAGATATTTGCAATGTATTAGAGGGTTATTGTATAATTATATATATATAAATATATGTGTGTGTGTGTGTGACCTGATTTACAAAAATGAACACTTGTGTCGAAACATTTGTGACCTGATTTATGAAAAAATCACTGTTAAAACATCTCAAAAAACAGGTTTTGTATAAATACAGTTGGTATATATGCTTAACTATTCTATATGTATGTAAAACTGCTTTTTGATATGTTTTAACAGTGTTTTTTTCACAAATCAGGTGTCACAAATGTTTTGACAGAAGTGGTCCCTTTTTGCAAATCAGGTCACATATATATACTATATTATATTATAATTATCTTTTGATTACGAGAGTTGAATGACAAGCTAGAAGTCTTAGAAACCTCTATTCAATTGAAAACCAATCAATTATATAATCAAAACATACCAGCTACTGGACAAGACCTTGTTGAACTTGAGTCCTGTCGTTTATCACAGTTATCATCATCTGATGTTCTGTCTCTATTAATGCAGCTGTCAGTAATAAGAATTATTGAATTAGAGGAACAGATTAACAGCAAGAAAAAACTAGTAAAATTTTGGATGTTCAAGTTACAAAACAACAAGATAAGGTTGTTGTATCACAAAGACTATAAGTCAGTCTCGGTTAGACAAGCAATGGAAGATTCACAAAATACAAAAGGTCCATAACAATACCTCCTTACATATAATAGTATGAGGCTGCTTAGAAACTACATGTATTAATCCATATGGAGATATTTGTGCCTAATGAATGTAATATATTGTAATTGTATTTTATTTAGTCACTTATTAATAATGTATCTTTTGTTATATTAGGTTCAATTTTCATGTGTATTTGTTAATAGGGGCTTATCGTATCTTTTTGTTATAAGTGACATTATTAAGTAATGTTGATGTTCATTTCTTAGCTCTAGACTTTAACGGTTTTTTAGTTTTACATTTTTCCTTTTTCTGTTTTGTATTTAAACGTTACTGTTACAGTTTGTCATAGATAGAGATATATTCAAGTTCTAGTTATTTGTGGATTCAACGGTTTAAGTTACCACAGTGAATAATTATATGTATTTTTATAAATGAAATGACATATAAGACAGATATACATGTACATATACTATAAAACAGAACATTTCAGCATAAGGCTTTTACCAATATGACATTTAACAATGATATCGGTGGCTTATATACACCAGTATAATGCATTATGAGTATATCATTTGTAACTAAGTCAGAAAGCTATTAATTATCAGTATCCTTGATGTAAATATAATACATTTGTTATAGCTTGTATAGATTTAGCAAGCACTTTCTGAGTCAGTTATGCTAACTTAGCAACTCGTAGTGTCTTTTATTACAATTTCCATGTCAATTTAATCTAACACAAACAATTAAGAGTAGACATTTACTAGTAACAAATACTATTATAACTATTACAGGAGTATGTTCATGATGTTAATATATTACTGGACCACATCGCTCATACTGAAGATCTGTCTAATTCTAGAAAGGACATTGAAATATTGAAATTAAGGATTAGAAGTTTAGAAAAGATCTTTATTTTAATTTTACAAGAAAAGAAGTCCTGATTTAAAACAACAGCTCATTAATTTAAATAAAAGAGCAAAGACACTAGCTGAGTTTTCTTACTTGTTTATTAGTACATTGATTGTATTACCTGCTGTACATGAACAAACCTTTGCACAACATATTAATATGCCTAGTTTATTTATGAGGGGTGGAGCTGTGTGACCGTGCTTTCTACCTGTGTATGTACATGAAACTTGCTAATCACAGCCACTTTCATCGTTATAGCTACACATAATATTTGTGTCCAAAAATTACAACGCATATATAATTATGTATATATATATAATATAATTATTACTATGATAGTAGTTCTTCATAGTTGCAGAACATAATATCTTATTACATAAGTATTCTCTCTCTCTTCCGGAAGAGAGAGAGAAAGAGGGAGAGAGAGAGAGAGAGAGAGAGAGTAAGAGAGGGAGGGAGAGGGAGGGAGAAAGAAAGAGGGATAGGGAGGGAGAAAGAGAGAGAGAGAGGGAGAGAGAGAGCGAGAGAGAGAGAGAGAGAGAGAGAGAGAGAGAGAGAGAGAGAGAGAGAGAGAGAGAGAGAGAGATGGGGAGAGAGAGAGAGGGAGGGAAGGAGGGAGTGAGAGAGAGAGAGAGGGGGGGGGGGGGGTAGAGAGAGAGAGAGAGAGAGAGAGAGGGAGGGAGTGTGTCTAACTCTATCCCTGCCACTAGCTAGCCCTTATGTAGTAATAACTGTATCTAACTGCAATATTATAACCACCTTAGTCTGGTCTTATCATACAAAATAACTGCCCAAGACAGTTTCAAAAAGCTCAATATTATAAAACAAATCCCAATCATTACAAAGCAACCACGTTTTGGATTCAAATAATGATATTGGGCAATACCCCTGTCAAACCAAAAAAGACAAGTTCCCACGTGTTTAATCTGCTTATGGAACGTTATATAATTACAAAATTAATACATGCAGTAGTACATAGATAACAAATTTATTGTAAAAATTGATTGGCTAATTTAGCAATTATTTGGTTATATAGATTGTAATTGGAAACTTGTTTTTGTTGAAAAACTAATCAGAAGACTGTTTTCATCACTTGTACTACTGTTTATCTAGCTAGATAACCATCAATTTCATAGTACACCATTAAAGTAGTGTTATGTTTACATATAACCTATATAAACATGTACCATTCAGTTTCTACAGTCTACATATGAGTAATGTACAAAATTTTTATTGATATCCTTATCCTTTGCTGTGCTGCTCAGGTAAGACAAGTAGAAAGTAATGTTTAAGTTGTTGTATGCACGATCTCATTTACATCATATGTGGTTCAATTTAAGATTTTGCCGATTAATTAAGTTCTACTAAGTTTACATATAGCTTTACCAAGATATGGCAACGCTCCATGCTATTAATTCATTATAGCTGAAAGAAAAAAAAATAGAAATTCAGAAGACTTGAAAATAAACACAGCTAAGATGAAAGAGTGCACGTGAATCGCTTTATTAATTAATTTAATGAAGCTAATTGTTTAAGTGTAAATATAATCAGTGTATATACAAGTACATATTGAAATAATATATTGCTCATATGTGAATTATATTTAAGTCATCAGTTGTGCAGGTACGACTATCAATAAGATGATTATTGGGTAGAGGACCACACAGTATACTAGCAAGCCACGAGTATCCACTGCTACCTCTTACTTGTACAAAAGATTCTGCTAGTAGAATAAGGTCAACTAAAGTACATAAAACTCCTTCTTTTTCACGCATTCGTAACTTTCGTCTGGTTTGAAGATGATCTATATGAATTACATAATTATCTAATGTTCGAAATCTTGTACCATATCTTTTAATAGCCATTTCCTTTACTATATTTGAGTCTGTAGCCAAAAATATTACACTATCATTTCCAATATATTTATCAGCAGAGGACACTGCACACTGCAATGCTTTCTTCCAAATTTGTCTATCCTTTACAACCTTTGGATGCTTCTCTGAATGAAAAAAATTTCCAGCAAAGCCAGTCCTTAAATGAAGCCCAACATAGACTTGATTAGTTAATTTTAAAGCTGCTTTGGCTTTAGCAACTTCTTCTAAGACTTTTTGGTCCAATTTAAACAAGTACCTGGAAACTAAACCGATAACATCATTTAAATCGTGATCAGTTAAACTAGACAGATCAGCTATATCAAAGACTCCATTCGGCCACACTTGATTTGTTTTGGAAATATTCCTAACAAGTGATACCTCCATGTTAGTTGTCATAACAACCAGTGGTTCATTACTACTTATGATATCAAGATAACCTTGCCAGTCTTTAATTGACATGTCAATATAAGGATATTCTTTTGTTTCAACCAGACTCAATGTGACCATATGAGGATACATTCTTTTAGCATTACTTTCCAAAATACTCTTAGACAAATCTCTGTCCACCCAGTTGATCAAGTTAGGCTTAAAATATTTGCTTTCAGCAGCTGACTCCCAGTCCAGTATAAATCGTCTATTACTAGAAATAGCTAATAATAGAGAAAATGTTATTCCTTTCAATCTATCAGTCAATCCACCAACATAACGATTGACTGGACAATGCCATACTAATGTTCTCACCTTGTCTGACATTGTAGCATGATTGTCGGCATATTTGGCTAAAGTGTTGAGAAAAATCTTGTACTTCATTGGGAAATGTCCTTCCTTGTCAGGATAGCAAGTCAGTGGGAAGCTAGCCAACAATTTTCTTTGAAATCTTTCTTGAACATCATGTAGCAGTTTAGATTTATGTACATATATATCATCGCTCACAATGTTCAGTTTTCTTGTTTTATTTGTTGATGCAGGTACGTACTGCTCACCATACATTTTCCATTGAACTCGTACGTCCAGAGACTCATATTTACCACGTAAAAAGACGTCCAGCAATATGTAAATCACAACACATCCAGCGATAGTTATTATACGAGAAAGAAACTTCTGGTTCTTCATCTCCTGAGCTCTCTACCAGCCTATAGAGCAAGAGATCAATGTTCAGACAAACTAATTGGTTATAGGTACATTTATAGCCGTATAGCAGAGAAATTATATCATTAGCTTAGCCGGCCTATTGTGGTTGAGAAACGCATACCTTAGGTGTCTCATAGTTTATGGCTTCTACGGAAACAGAGGATGGATATTCCAATTCGTATTTCCTATTTCTTCCGCACATTTTCGCGTATTTTGAAAAATTAAATAATCAGTTGACGGCTTCCTTATTTCATTCTGAGCACGTGCTCTATTTCTAGGATTTTCTTGCTACTTAATAAAATGCGGAGACGTTTCCAGTTGGGTTGGGTTCGTGCTTTTGATTGTATATTGTAGGTCTGTCATATACGAAAACTGAGGACAGACATTCTAACTCCGTATAACCGTATTTGATTTTGAAATTGTAAATAGGAATTGGAATATCCTCCTCGGCTTCCTTAGTTTACGGACAATTTTTTCAGTTTTGGAAAATTTTAAAAAGAGCGTAAAGGTGACCAAGAAGTGTCCGACAATGTTCTCTCAACTTTGATCTTTAACTGCCAATGTCTGAAGTTCTGATTGATTTCTTTGCACATTCACACCTAACTTTATCTTTATTGCCAATAAAAAGTTGTATTCGAACACACCCTTTTAATTTTTGTTAACAAATTAAATGTCAATTAACGCACTTTCAAAAAGAATTGGAATTGAAATTAATTATATTTACAGACATCACACTGGTAGATTCCCTGAGGATATTATATAATAATGTCATCTCAGCATTAAAATGGTGGTAATAATTGTCATAGGAGTCTGGTTGTGGAAAGTAAGTTTTATGATGTTTTGAAAGGAGTATTCTTCTTAATAATGAAAGTATGGCTAGTTTTCCTAACCACTTATAATGAATAGCCAATCAATTTATGGGTCATAGATGAATAATCATCTTTTTATTATTCTATTTGATAGGACAACTATTGGAATGGCCATTGCTAAGAAAGCATGTGAAGAATGCAATATTTAATGAAAGGCACTAAAGTGCTGAACCTCGCTGTAGTTTCTAAGTTATTTATAAATTCTATGCCAGCTTTAGTCTAGCTAGCTAGACCCTCCTCCTTTTTGATAAGCTGACAGGCGGAGGAGGGTCTAGAAGCGAACTGGGCTTACTGCCCCATTGGAATGTATGGAATGTGGGGGAGTACCGCAATGTTTACATAGTGGTTATAAACTGTTGTTATAATTATTTGCATGTGACCCCTGAGCCCTTTATCTCTGTTCTCCTTGCAAATTTGGAAGCTGTTATGCCAAGCTAATATATAACTGAAACCTAGGGACATGTTATTGCTGTACTAAATAAATTTGTCAAAGAAATGTTTTTGGTAAAATTCCAGGTTGTTACTGCCTACAAACTCTTTCAGAGGTCATCCTTTCAAAAAAATGCAAATATCATAGGATTTACAAGTTACTTACTAGAAAATGAAAAGAACTAACAAATTTTCAGATATATGATATAAATTTTTTCAAATCACTCAATTGTCAAAAAATCAAAACTTTTAAACTAATATCACTGTTGTTTGTCATAATCTTCCTTGTCCTCCTGGGCTGAAGTATTGGATATATATAGAAGTTGGAGATACAAACAATTTCAGGGGAGATGACAGATTTTGTTTCCACATATGAAACAGCAACACCTTTTTCATTTAAAGCTTTTCACTGATCTTCCATTAGAACTAGCAAAGGTGAAATAACTAATACAAAAAATGATTACAGTCGTTAGAAGATGGTTTTTCTCTGCTCACCCTTTATGCAATCATGAGTCATTTTTTAGAGTATAACTCCACGTGGCAATTATAATAACAGTTTATAACCACTATGTAAACATTGCGGTACTGCCCCACATTCCATACATTCCAATGGGGCAGTAAGCCCAGTTCGCTTCTAGACCCTCCTCCGCCTGTCAGCTTATCAAAAAGGAGGAGGGTCTAGCTAGCTAGACTATGCCAGCTTAGGCCCAGCTTTGATGTTGTTATTGCAAGAAAATTTATTAACATTCCAGAAGGTGTGGTTATAAAATGGTAATTTTTGTCATTCTGTATATGCTCATTAATTGTTGCTTGATTTCTAGCTTTGCCATGTTTGTGAAGCAGTAACTGAGTAAGTGATAGTATCATTCAATTGCCAAGCAAGATTAAGTGCTAATTTCGTGATGAAAAGTTTCTCTGAGTCTTTACATGACCCTTTAAAATGTATCAATATTTCATATACAAAATTTATTGTAACTTGAAGGTGAAACGTTCTTTGGAAACGTCCCGTAGTAAAAATATAAATCGATATATTATCTATTAGTAGCAGTCTTTTCAGTGCTTGGAGACGTTTCCTGAATGCGTTACTTCGCTCCAAGTCCACAAAACATTTTTCAGAACTTTTCTAACGATTACTTCGACCAACGGCCTTCTGTCTTGCTGATCCGTATTCCTCTGAGATTGTTTACAACATACTAAAAAATCTCCACGTTAAGTTTTTTACTTTTCGAGAAACGGCACTTGACCTCTGCAGCCTGAAAATTCTTTTGCGAGTCTTAAGCTTCTGTTTTCCTTGACGATGTTCTTGATACTACTGTTGTAAAGTCCACATGTTTTTCTATTTTTCTATTCGTTGCTAAACGTTGGTAGCTGCTAATGCTTCGGTTGCCAAGTTATAGCACTTCAAAAAAACCACCCTGGTAACAGACACACACACACACACACACACACACACACACAAACAGACTACAGTACCCTCGCTATGCGACCACGCACAGCGAGGTTAATAATTAGATCTATAATTAATAATATTATACTATAGTACATGATGTGACATTTTAATAAAAATATCTTATTAACCTCGCTGTGCGTGGGCGCATAGCGAGGGTACTGTAGTCTGTTTGTGTGTGTGTGTGTGTGTGTGTGTGTGTGTGTGTGTGTGTGTGTGTGTGTGTGTGTGTGTGTGTGTGTGTGTGTGTGTGTGTGTGTGTGTGTGTGTGTGTGTGTGTCTGTTACCAGAGTTGTTTTTTTTGAACTGCTATAACTTGGCAACCGAAGCATTAGCAGCTACCAACGTTTAGCAACGAATAGAAAAGCATGTGGACTTTACAACAGTAGTGTCAAGAACATCGTCAAGGAAAACAGAAGCTTAAAACTCGCAAAAGAATTTTCAGGCTGCAGAGGTCAAGTGCCGTTTCTCGAAAAGTAAAAAACTTAACGTGGAGATTTTTTAGTATGTTGTAAACAATCTCAGAGGAATACGGATCAGCAAGACAGAAGGCCGTTGGTCGAAGTAATCGTTAGAAAAGTTCTGAAAAATGTTTTGTGGACTTGGAGCGAAGTAACGCATTCAGGAAACGTCTCCAAGCACTGAAAAGACTGCTACTAATAGATAATATATCGATTTATATTTGTACCACGGGACGTTTCCAAAGAACGTTTCATCTTCAAGTTACAATAAATTTTGTATATGAAATATTGATAGATTTTTTCAGGCTGCAGAGGTCAAGTGCCGTTTCTCGAAAAGTAAAACACTTAACGTGGAGATTTTTTAGCATGTTGTAAACAATCTCAGAGGAATACGGATCAGCAAGACAGAAGGCCGTTGATCGAAGTAATCGTTAGAAAAGTTCTGAAAAATGTTTTGTGGACTTGGAGCGAAGTAACGCATTCAGGAAACGTCTCCAAGCACTGAAAAGACTGCTACTAATAGATAATATATCGATTTATATTTGTACCACGGGACGTTTCCAAAGAAGGTTTCATCTTCAAGTTACAATAAATTTTGTATATGAAATATTGATAGATTTTAAAGGGTCATGTAAAGACTCAGAGAAACTTTTCATCACGAAAGTAGCACTTAATCTTGCTTGGGAATTGAATGATACTATCACTTATTCAGTTACTGCTTCACAAACATGACAAAGCTAGAAATCAAGCAACAATTAATGAGCATATACAGAATGACAAAGCTTGCCATTTTATAACCACACCTTTTGGAATGTTAATAAATTTTCTTGCAATAACAACATCATAGCTGGGCCTAAGCTGGCATAGAATTTATAAATAACTTAGAAACTACAGCGAGGTTCGGCACTTTAGTGCCTTTCATTTCCGTATGACTAAAACAATGTGTTAATGAGCTAGACTGTTACATGTTAGTTAAATATAACATGTATTTCCATTATCTTATTCTCTAGGACAAGTTGTATAGAATGTTATATTAGTGAATGATATAGTCCATGATGTGTTGAGTAAAATTGTTGATACAGTCTCAGAACAACAATATTAATTAGTTGAATTTGTTTTGCTGATCTCTGTAGACTCAAAAATGAGGAGAAGCCAATCTATCAATGTGTACCATAGCCTAGCCTCCCTTCATTAAGAGGACTAATTAACAGTTAATTAGTAATTGTTAATTTAGCATGACATATAGAGAATTCTATAGTGAAATTGTAAGTGCTTTGAATTGGAAAGCTGTTATTTCATTATTTAATAAACTTTTATCCTTAAAATCAAAGGTGATTATTACCACCATTGATGGAAGTACTACAGATCAGAACTATTTAGAACACAAACCAAATCATTCATACTACATAACAGTAATGAATATTAGCGTTTAAAATGTGTGTTCCAAACAATTTCCATGTAATGAAAGTTCTTAACAAATCATTAATAATGTTAATCATTTTAGATGTAGAGTTAAAGCAGAAGCTGAACACTATATAGTCACATATTATATAGCACTTACTCAAAATTTACTGTACTATTTTAAATTCAGAGTAAAAGAGGAAATTTTAGAAGTCTACAACTGCCTATCATATGGTTTTTTATCTTCATTCTGATGCCTATTGTCTTCCATTGGTAATTCCAGCTGCTTCTCATCTTCAGAGCGACCATCTCCAAAGAAACCAGGAGGGGGATTCTTAAAATGGCTATCATATGGCTTATGTTCATAACCAGGATTTTGCTGAAAACCAGGAAATTGACGAGGGTCAAATGGTCCATGACCAAATCCTGGTCTATTAGCGTCAAAATTTTGAAAACCAGGCGGCATTTTATCAAAAGGTTTGTTTAGAAATTTACTGAGATCTAAATCATCAATGTTGTGTCTGCCATTAGGTCCATGATCTCCTCCAAAAGCACCAGGTTCTTGTCGTTTTAATCGATCATGTTCTTGGCCCTCATCATCTTTAGCATAGTCCACTTTCTTCTGTTTTTCAAGAAGATTAGCAATGTGATCAAAATCTTCCTTATGTAAAGCATTGCTATCCTCAATCGGTTGCTTGTCATCATCTATATGTTGGTGAGGATTATCTTTATTAACTGTATTGTCATTGTTTCCTCCTTCCTCATCTTGAGGGTTTACTTCCTTTTTTGGTTCACCTTGATGATCATCAGTTTGATAATCCTTACCTGCATCATCACCTCCAGCCCCACCCTCTTTAGACGTCTGCTTGTCCTTGTTATTATCTGTTTCCTGATTGTCATTATCTTGGCGATTGTTCTGATTCCCTCCACGATCATCATGGTGGTTAACTCCCAAGAGAAGATCAGGATTTTGTGGCTTTTCCTGTTTCTCTTCATCTGCTCCAACCCCTAACACAGGTTGTTCCCCTTCCTCATCATTAGTGGTAGAAGGATGTTTGACTTGAGGAACATTTTGAGTGTCAAATCTATTATTAACAAGGTTATGATCGGTACCAGGACTATTGTTAGGATTAGGATTATTGTGTAACTGCCATGTCTTCTTTTGAGGCCACTGTTTGTTGTGAATATTTGGGCGACCATCATCACGAATGTGTTGTTCCCATTGCCCTGGACTGTGTCTAAATTGATTGTTCTGGTTTCTTGCTTGTTCATAACTGTTATGACTGGTTTGTTTTGAGTGTAAACAGGCTCGTAATTGATTTTGAGCTATATGGAGTTGGTCATTTTTATCACTGACTTCTGATGTAAGTTGAACCTTGTCTTGCTGAAGGCTTCTGACCTGTTCTTCCAGAGAAGATATCTTTTGCCGAAAGGCGGTAGTTGAGCCTAAATGGATGAATGATGCATAAATGGATGGATGAATGGGGATTGATTTCTGGATGAAAAGATGGATAGAGAAATGATTTAAGTTACTCATTACTTTGTACGTTATTGTTACACTCATCCTTTTCTTTCTGACAACTGTCTCTACAGACAAATTCATAAACTGACATGATAACACACACACTTACATTGACGACTGTTTATTGATAGCCTCCTGGGTCAAGCGATCAATTTCATCTGATATGTAATAAAAAGACTAGTAAAAAATGTTCTAAAATAGATTAGTAGACTATTAAAGCTTTCCATTACAAACATGCAGACTAACTAAAATGAAAGGATAGTACCAAAAACAATGCATCACCACTCTAATTGTCAATGGTTGACATTAAATCTAATTATAATATTATTATATTAAAGAATTACTATTAATTAAAGGGCTGGTCATATTCCTCCTCTCTACCATATACTTACCTGCTTTAGTGTCCAGTTGTTGCTGTAAATGATCTTTACTTGTTTTACAATCATTAGCTTTAATATTAGCTGTGTCCTAAAAATTAGCAAGTAAACTATATGTATAGATGACCACGCCCCCTTACCAATGAGGCTTTTGTTTCACTCAATTCAGTAGACATCTTCTCTTTTTCACTATCAACATCTCGCTTAGATTGAGACACACGTTGCAATTCCTCTGTCAATGATTTTATCTGCTGTGTGTATTTACTTACTTCGCCTTCGTTATAAGACAATTCAGCTTGCAATGTCTTTTTTTCTGCTCTGAAAGTTTTGACTTCAGTATTGAGCGACCAGTAGAAGTAGAATAGGATAACCACAAGAGCACTCAGTATGATGTAAATGATGACAGAAGTATTCTGACGACTCATTAATCTTGCATGTCCGTTTCTAGCCATTTCTCACTAAAAGCATTCCTCTTTGAAGAGAGGAAGTGAACCATATGTACGCCCCTTAGGAGCCACACCCCTTAAGTTTATTTTTTTAATAATTATATCAATTTTACAATTTGAGATGTTGTAATTTTTTATCTTGCAACAAGGTCTCCCTATTGTTTTCTCTTTTCTTTTTATTCAAACTGCTCTTAATTTCCTCTTCTAAGCGAGTAAAAAAATTATTAGAACTCCTGACAGACTTCGCTTCATTTTTCAGTTTAGCTTTCTCTTGTAAAGTTCTCTTTTTGTCTTTCAAGAAATGCAAGCGTCCCTTAATTTGTTGTTGTTTCTTCTTCTTCCTTCTCTCTCTCCGTTTATCTGTATCACTCCTCTCAGTGACACCTAGCTCAGGATACTGAGATCGAGGCTAAAGGAACACAAGAAACAGATCATTATAGCGACTACTCCTGTAATAATGGAATGATAATATGTCTCTATGACAACAAAAGATGTACTAAGATAATGTAACCAATTAATTATATCAAATGAACATAATATTTTAATATTACTTGAATTTCCTCAGGGGCTTTGAGACTAGCATCACTATGTCCTAGAGGGGCAACCTCTTCCATTGATATAGAGGGCAGTAAAGGGATGGTCTTAATCTCAGGTTCAGGCTATAGATAAAATATTGTGTTAGCAATAAGATATTTGATTGAAGTGAACCGACCATTTGAGGTGTGAAATGAAAGTTTGCTAGAGCATCAAGTTTATGGAAAAGATTTTGTAAAATTTCATTTATCTCCTTGTGTTTAGGGGTCTCCTCTTCTACTTTCTCAGTCTAAACGACAAAATAAATTTATTAGAATAAAGTATGTACATATAACATATTATACGGATATAAAGTATAAGACCGATAACTGTGATATAGATACCATAACAATATATGCTATTTTAACTTGTTTTTGTGGTCCACAGTAAACATGCATGTTCAGCTAGTTAATAATAAATGAAGCAAGTAAACTATACACTAATAGACTTACTTGAGTCTGTCTAATGTATTCTTGTTCGTAGACTTCAGCCAAGCTTAACTTACTCTTCTCCTCATCCAAACGATGTAATACTTTATAATTAAACGGTTGTTCCTTGGGTTTGGTTTTTCGTATTACATCATCCCACGCCTGAGGGAAAAAACACAGGAACTTGTAAATTACTTGTTGTTTAAATTACCTTATCTTTAATTCTTTGTTTAATTATGTCCTCTAATAAGAGGGTTGTGCCTTCAGTTATCTCAGGAGCTGCTCTACTACCATGTTCAAACAACAGATCCTCTTCTAAAAGTGTGTTCTCCTCGCGTCTCTCAGAAGTGATCTCTCCAGCCATTTGCCAGGGTTTGTCTGCTAAATTAGTTGCTTCTAACTTTGCTATATGAGCTTCCATCTACAAGGATAAAGGGGTGTGGTTATTACACAGTCAAAAACAGAACTGTGGATACCTTTTTTTGTTTCTTTTGATATGAGGAAAGCGGAAGATTAATACTGTTTGTGGCGGGCAGATCTTGAGTGACTGGAGCAGCTGGTGGATCAAAAAACTCTTCATAAAAAAGATACTTTTTGTCTGTTTCCCCTTCTTCTTCGTCTTCTTCTTCACCAGCATCTTCATTGAAGAGGTTAATACTTCCTTCCTCATCACTACCTAAATAGATTATTGGAAGATAAGTAAAATAACAAGTAACATTAATAGAATTAGAAACACAGTGGATCTTCTCTAATAGTATATCTCTAGACTGAATTGTTCTATTGTACAGTACACAAATTACTTTTCTCGATATTATCTTCTTCTTCGGCTTGCTTTAAAAACTCATTCATTTCTGCTAAGTTAAAGAAATGATTGTCATTATAACCTGATGGTTCTGGACCCTCATTATCAGCAACATCCGACTGTACATAACTAAGTTCAAATTGATCATCCTCTTCATTGCTATCCTCTTCATAGACAAGATCTTCATCTTTGCTTTCATTTTGTTCTGCAACATCATGACTCATGGAAAGACTAGTTCCCACTAAATCACTCAAAAAATTTGTCGAAGACTTGCCTTTCAATGTCTTTCTATAACGTTGTAATTGTTTTATAAGTGGCTCATTAATAAGTTCTAATTGTTCCCAAATACCTTCCAAGTCAAACCCTTCTATGTAAAGTTCAGTTATACTACTAGACACTCCATTTTGATCAGAGCCAGAGACAAGTTGAGTGAAGAGAGTAGACAATAATTGAAGACATTTCTGTTGCAATTCTAATTTTGGATCAATAAAATCTGTTGCGTTTTCAATACAAGGGGTCAGCTCAGTCCAATCTAGATTCAAGTCCATCTTCTAAACATACCACGTGGGAAGAGTCCTTGATGGTCTTTAATTAGAAATACTCTGCTACACGTGGTCTCTTTTTGGAAAGACAATCATGGCTGTGAGTTACTAATATCCTCTCGCATCTCTTTCTCTGAGTCACCCATCACTCAATTAATCATCCCAGTACAATGGTAATAAATTATATTTTAATACTTGTAGGATGCACAAGCTTTAAAGAAGAAGAGAACGTTCAAGAAGTATACTTATCGTGGCGTTGACTTGGATCAGCTGCTGGACATGAGTTATGAGCAACTAATGACGCTAATGGGTAGCAGAGCAAGACGAAAGTTTTCACGTGGATTAAAAAGAAAGCCTCTAGCTTTTATGAAGAGGTAATTACAGGAACATTCAAGTTTTATTTGTTTATTTCTCCTTTTCAGACTACGTAAGGCCAAGAAAGAGGCCCCACCCATGGAAAAACCAGCCTGTATCAAGACACACATGAGAAACATGTTAATCTTGCCTGAAATGATTGGTTCTGTAGTGGGTATTCATAACGGAAAAACCTTTAATCAAGTAGAAATTAAAGTAAGTTCCTCTACAGCTGCACAATATATAAAAATCCTACATTAGAGAACCATTATTCTATAGCCACGATACATCTTATAAGTTGGTAACTATGAAAAACATTACATTCAAGATATTGAAACATAGATTACAAAAATTATCCTGCACAAAATTGACTCATCCTTTTTCTGTACTTTTTATCTTACTAGCCGGAGATGATAGGTCATTATTTAGGCGAGTTTGCTATGACATATAAACCAGTTAAGCATGGCAAACCAGGTATTGGGGCCACTCACTCATCGCGATTCATTCCATTGAAATAAGCAAGTACTTTATTTTATGTGGCACTGAAAATATGTTATATGATGTTTTGAGGTTTGAAAAACGTGTACAAGTTTTTCTGCCATGATTTATTAAAATTAAAATGTCATCACACACAATATTACCAGTTCACAGTGATTGCAATATCTGTAATAAAAGTGAGAGAAAGTTGATAGCATAATAATAGATGTTATTGTTTATAGTAGGAAATATTGGCGAGGGGTTAAATTTGACTCTCTAATTTTTGAGTTATTTAGAAACAAAAATTATAAAAATTTTAACCTCCAAAAAATCTTTTTTGTCAAGTAATTGTCAAATTTTATTCACGGCAATATTTCCTGCTATGCAGTGCTATTTTGTGAGGTCATACCTTTTCTATGGTGGGTCTTGTATAGCGATTAGGACTGGTACATTTCTCGGCTAGTTCCTCTAAATGTCGTCCATTTTCTTGAGACCAACAAGGAAAGTATAAATCTGATGTCTGCTCTTCACATTCATCTAAATAACTGAGCTGGGAAGGATAAAAATATTAACTCTCAAATATTATGCCAAGTCTCATTTGTGTGTTAGCCACAACTCCATACTCTCAAAGTCTCATTCCTATGTTAGTACTTAACTCCATGTTCAAACTTGGGGTTAAAATAACCCCAATATTAGTATCCCATACACACTAAGTCTCATTCCAATGTCACAAGTCTCATTCCTGGACTATAGTTAACATACCAGATCAGTATTTGATCCATCTGGTCCTTCTAAAGCCAGCCAACCAAATAATAATTCCATTATAACCTGTATAATTAATATAATATAATAATAAAATACTATAAACAACTGACCACACCCAGAGAATACACGTCAGCAGCTGGTGACACTAAACCAGTACAATACTCTGGAGCCATATACACACGTGTACCAACTATTCTTTGTGTTGCAGCTGTACTTGATCCCATGCTCAGAGCGCGTGCTACACCAAAATCAGTTAATATAGCTCTCCAAGTTTGATCCAAGAGGACATTGGCACTAGAGAGAGAGATAACAGAGATAAACGGAGAATATAGTATTTTAACAGCTGCTTGCCTCTTCACATCTCTGTGTACTAGTACTTCACCACACCCAGTATGAAGGTAATATAAACCTGATGCAATGTCTTGTATAATTTTTAACCTCTGCTGTTGACCAAGTTCTGTTTTCTTTAAATGTTTATCAAGTGAGCCCAGTGGTATAAATGGATACAGAAGACATAAACTGGATTGGTTACAGCTGTAACCTAATAATGGAAGGAGGTTTGGATGGTTTAATCTAAAGAAAGATAGGAGAGGGATCGTATATTCGTTGATGTTATTGACAATTCATTGCCTTGAAATGATTTGGAGTTCATTTTCAAATTGAAGTCTCATTTCGGAGTCTGTCTAATAAAAGGTTAAATGTCAAGGACCCTGCTATTATCAATATAATTAAATACCTTATCTGAGAATACTTTCACAGCAATCTCTTGCATACCCTCACCAAGATCCATTTTGCAGTAGAAGACTTGACCAAACCCACCTTGACCCAATTTATGTCCTCCATCTTCAAATGATGTCTCATTAAATTCGCGAGTAGCTTTGAGAACATCATCATAGGGCACTAGACGAGTTGGGCGGGACTCTAAAGAGATAGGAGGTGCTGTAGGTGCTGGTGAAGGAGAAGGAGATATTAAATGGGAAACATCAAGTTTTTTGATACTTTCTACAAGAGAGAGACATTGGTTGCCACACCCACAAGTAATAGTTACCATGACTACTAGAACTGGTTGAAACTTGAGAATCTGAACAAGTGACTTTTGCCAATGAGTGTGATGGTTGAAGACACAAAGGATCAGTGTAATGTGTACTAGAAGGATGAGGTCGTGGTGGATCAGGACTATTAGAAATATTTACGGTAATTCCCCTCTCTATAGGACAACAATCACATGACTTTACATGGGAAACACTTTACATTTAGAAGACCCACTTGTGCTATCATTAGTTGGATTCAGTTTCAATGTTATTATAAGTAACATTTAGTACTCTGACCTTGTAATCCCTGAATGATAAGTTCACAGACTTTATTCATACCAAGTTGTCGTGCAAAGTCATACAAATCTCCCACACGTCTTCCAGTAGATGACATGTGATGTAGGAGAGCTAAAGTCGGACTTTTCCCTCTCCTTTCTTCACCGGCAAGTTGTTGCATTTGTATAGGTCTGTCATAAAAAATATGAAAATTTTTCAGTCAGGATTCTATAATTTTCAACATGTGGCACAAGTTTACCTTAAGAGGTTAAACCAACCATTTATTGACAGTGCCGCAGGAAGTCCATACTATGTTGTATATTAATATACAACTTAATTGCTTGTTGATGTACTTTAAATGTTAGTGAATATAGGACAGGAGGAAGTCATAATCTGTACAATTAATGTTTAGGTAGTGGAGATCAATTTAATATACAAAACATCATGAACTTCCTGCTGGACCAATAAACACTGCCTATTAAATTTGGTGTGTACATAAACATCAATTTAATATTTTCAATTTGAGAGGCTGTTAACAGTACAACAGGAAACTACAACTATATTATAGAGTAATGTTGATATATCAATATTGAAAGTTCTTAATGATCAATTAGGTGCTATTAAAATATTATTATTATAATCTCAATAGATTTTCCAACTCACACTCACAAAACAAGAACAGCGAAATGACATTAGCTATTTAGCTAATAAAGAAGCTATAATTAAAACTAAATTAATTAAAAATTAACTTTTAAAAATGTTTCAAAGAGTGATAACGCATTAGACAAAATTTAGATGAATTTAAGTAACCTCATTACAATACATGATCTGACCCTCAAATATCTTTAATGCATAGCAAGTACGGACCTCGTGCAGTACAAATAACCACATTGTTAGTGTATTAAACACAATTATTTATTTCCACATCAAGTTCCATTAAGAAACATTACACACTATCATGAGTTTTATTTCTGTAGTGATACGTATCTTATCTATAATTTCTTCAACACGTCAATACACCATTATATAAATGCAGTATTAAAGTTAGTAGTCTCTCTTTCTAACATACCCGTATTCTGGCATCATTGTAAGTAAATCTTTCCAATTGAGTGTGTTGGGGGCATCGAGATAAGCCGCAATACGTCTCTGTGAACCATAAGATAACGTATGAGTACTCACTGAGCGCCAGTTACCGTTAGAAGACATTGGTAGCTCTATTAAAGGGGAATTCCCTGATTGTTATGTCGTAATAACAATTTATATTAAAAGTTAAAATTCTTGGAAAATTAAAAGTAATAAAAATTAATACTTATCATTTCACGAAATTTGCCAAGAAATGGGGAGTATTTACAAAATAAAAAAGGGAAAATATTCCTAAAAATCATCTTAGATTGAAAATTGTGCTAAGCAGAGATTATTGTTCATGTAACAGTGTATGTTTTTTAATAAGATATTTAATAACATTATGTGAATACTGGACACTATGATGTAAAGGATTTTCTTTACAGCATTGAGTAAACTTATCCCGGGTAACCTTCAAAAATAAAAATTATGCAAGATGGAGGTGAATAGAAGAATTGACAAACACAAACAGCTGGATGGATGAAATAACAGATGGATGAGTGTGACAGATAAAGGATAAACAGATGCACAGGGAAAATATATATGGAACATGGAATCAAATACAGATGGACAGATAAACAAATTTGATGCATGCCCAGATGGCAAGACAGATATAGTTTCCTATCATACTTACAGCCAATATGGCAGCGTGATGGACCGTGATTCCTTTTGTCCATTGGTCTTCACTAGTTTCACAAAACATCAAAGCATCAGGACTCACTACATCGGCAGTACTACTGCTATCTGATGTAGAACCTACTGTGCCAAACTTTACTTTGCTAACTTCTTTAGAACATTCCCAAGGAGATTGTTTGTCTTCTATTTGCCAAAATGTTGTCATATGACAGAGCTCA
This sequence comes from Xestospongia muta, assembly GCA_963693285.1. NCBI lineage: Eukaryota > Metazoa > Porifera > Demospongiae > Haplosclerida > Petrosiidae > Xestospongia > Xestospongia muta. Next base: position 645,747 of record OY848928.1, read on the forward strand.
GCGATAAAACTGGATGAACAAGTTCTCTCTCTCTTGACAACACATACATCATTGTCTTGTACGAGAGGAGTATTTTGAGGTGTCGATGATCCAGTGAAAATACAATATTTAGTTTTACGATAAAATTGTAATAATTTTTGTATTTTTGTCCCAGAGAGTCCGTCAGAAGGACAAAACAACCAGACATTAAACTCGGGTACATCACAAGGCAACTCCTATAATTAGAGAGAATATTATGAAATCTAGATAGTAGCAGTTACAATAGTACAATGTTCATTGAGGGACTAGTAGTTCAGGTTATGAAATCTGATTGCATTTGCTTATGCAACCTTATTATTACAGATACTACGGATGATGTAATCGAACATGAGAATATAGAGGTAGTACAAAAGACTTAGTGGGAAATGGGAAGTACCCATCATTACAAAAACAACAACAACAGGTTGCATTTACCATATGTGGTATGTACTACTATATTATGTAAATCAATACATTATAATAAGTACCTATATACATAATGTAGTGTGTAGGAAACTGTACAAATATACATTATAAACTTAAAATTACATTTACTTAGAATAATACATCTCTTATTACTAAGTGAGTTAGTCATATGTCAATAGATATATGATGCTTTTGGCAATAATTTAACTCTTTTATTCAAATAAAAGACTCACCTGTCTACTTTTACAATCATACAAAAGACACTGTTACTGTATTAAAAGTAAGATGTGATTTGATAGTGAATGTGGGAATTACATTGCTATCTCAAAACAACCATACTAAATGATTTTTAGTCAAATATAATTTTATCAACTAACATAATATTTATAAGTCCCAGATGGAGTACTTCTTATCGGCTGTCCAGATGGAACACTCCATATATTTGCTGCTAACATAAATATCTCATCATTAGCACATAACCACAGTATATAAGGTGATGAGGGTGATACAACAGGTGATATAGGAGAAGGAGGATGATCTAAAATAGAGGAATTATTCTTGTAATATTTTATTCATTAGTGGTCTAGCTTTCATTGATTTATTTGTTGTTTTGTCCGTCCATTATTGGTAATCCATTCATCAGTGCTTACTTCTTCTTATTACAAGTTTTGGATGATCAAGTTGCTTTGCAAAAGGAAACAGTCTCTCCCAAAGATAAGAGTTTTTATATTGGACAACTTGACTAAATGCTATGTATCTAGTGTACTCGTTCTGTGTACATAGAAAACAATATTAACAAAAGAGATCAGTGGTATTAAGTACATCAATATAATACAACAAACCTTTTCTACAATTTTTTTGATTATTTGTTGTAATCTTTCTTTATTGTTTCTGTAAAGTGTCTTGATTTCGTCAGCTTCTCCTTTATCCATTCCTTTATGCTTTATTAGTAATGGAGTAAGATCGAACATGCCTATAGTCTCAACTAGTTCCTTCACTTTATCCTGATTTGAGAGTACGGTCATAAACTCCTCACATTGTTCCTCCATATTCTCTGCGTGTTTAAACAAATTAGCAAATTACAAATTTGAAAATTTTCATCAATTTTTATATCGGCTACCGCCCTTATTTTAATATTATCATTACTGTTGCTATGGCAACATAACATAGACTGTCACTGCTATGTCTCTTAGTGGATTGTCTAGTGGGAGCTCGAGGAGCGAGAGAAGTCTCTCTGATAGCCAAGAGGAGGAAGAAGAAGAAGAAGAAGAGGAGGAGGAAGAACAAGATTTTGGTGTTGCAACAGCAAAACCCCCCGAGGGGAATGGGACAGTTAGCCAATCTATTGTTGCTGCAGATGTACTAGACTTGTTGGATCAAGTATGCAATAATGCAATGATAGACAGATTGCAATGACAGATGGATATACACATAGATAAATGGATGGATGGATGGATGAACAATGGATTAAATGGATGGATGGATGAACAATGGATGAATGGATGGACAGAGAGTATTATATTTAAATACAGTTAGTTGAAGCAAACAAAATATCCAATGAGAGAGCAGCCAGACTTAAGAGGAAGTACAACGCTCTCTTGGACAGCATTGAAAAGTCAGTGATATCAAACATCCATTGATAACATAAAATGATAATCCATTTAGTTCTAGAGCAGCAGAAAATGCTCTTCTACTCAAAAATCATGAACTTCAACAGGTAAAGATAATGTGCGATATTGTTATAATGTAATGAGATGTACTGTTTCTATAGCAACTGTTGTCAGGGCAACAGATATTAGAGAAAGCTGATGGTTTTCCAGAGTCAGACAGTTCAGAAACATCAAAATTGAGACAACTCCTCTTACAACGCAGCAATGAACTTATGGAGAGTGAAGAAAGAAATGCAAAACTAGACAAAGAAATTAACCGGTTAGTTCAACCATACATGTAAATGTAATATATGGTAGATGAGGAGTAGACAGTCAAAGAGTTTGAAGTGTGATCATTAGATTAGATGTGTATAGACAGTTAGTCATATTACATCAGTTATGATAACATCCTGGTGTGTCATTGAAGTTACTTTTTAACAATACTGAGTATCTTCCTTTGTGATGTAAAATATGTACATTGAAAGATGTCCTTATGATAGCTGACTTCAAATAATTAATTTGAAGTCAGGAATTACATGTAGTACTATAGAATATTGGATATATGTTATATTATTTTAATGTCTTGTATAGTTTAGAAGAAGAAGAGAAACAGGTACAAAGAGAATATGACCGTATGCCCAAGAAAGAGGTCTATATAATGTTTGTATTAATTATTTAATATCCAGTACTAATAACAGGAGATTGATGAGCAATGTCAAGCTATTATTAGTGAAATACAGACAGTTCAAGATGAAATTGATCAGGTACGCATTAATAAGGTGTAAACACATATAAATGTAACACACATCTAATGGTACATGTAACACACATCTAATGGTACATGTAATACACATCTAATGGTACTAGTAAGTACACTTGATAATTCAGTGATTGTATTAGGATGGTATATTTACATGTTTGTTTGTTGTTATTATTGTCTTGGGACTCTATAAAATTGTTTACAAGTTGTCTAGTTCTATATGTTATTATGACAATATCCTCTCAACCTATAGAGATCATTAGATGTAAAGAAAGTGAAAGAAGAAATTACAAAGAAACAAGCCACTATAGACAATATACAGACTGATACAGTATGAAACAGTGTCTCATTCCTATACCAGTAGTCTCATTTCCATGTTATGTATGTAGAAATGAAACTACAACTGTTAATATAATGTGGTGTGTCATAGTCTCATTTCCATATCACATTAACTTGGGAATGAGACTACAGCTACCTATCAGTGACAGTTACAGTATCATTATAATTTCTATAGATTGAATTACACAAACTTGAAGAAGTACTTCAAGATGAGTTAGCAGCTGCTACATTAGCACCTGTTAACTTACCAAGAGAAATTGATAAGATCAAAAAGTCCACAAGGTACAACAGTAGTTCACACATACATGTTACATGTCGTGTGATAGTAACACATGTTACACATCATGTGATAATAGTACATGCGTATTGTGTAGTACATATGTACATGTCGTTTGATTAGTAGTACTGTCAAACTTTAGACTACCAAAAATATAATTTGACTCAGTTTGTTTAAACCTGATATTCTATCTTATGCAATGATATCTATAGAGTCTGAAATAAAGTCAACTCAGCAATAAAGACATTTAGTTATATAATTATACTCCATACATACATTGACGTCTGAAATGAGGACACCCCTCTAATCAGGATTAGATCCAGGTTTGATTGAATTATATCATCTCTCCATTTAGTGAAACAAAGGAACAGATTGTAGAGCACAGTAAATTAGTTGAAGATTTACAGAACGAAGTAAGTATAAATACAAATACTGCACTTAACAACATCAACAATCCGCACATACAATGTGTCCTGTGGACCATACTATGATTAACTTTGTGTAAACTTTATTTTTAGTATAACTTCCTTGACTCAACCTATGCACAGTACTTGTATTAAATGCTATATACTTATTATAGATAGCAAGACTGGAACTACAATATAACAAACTAAACGAGGAACTTAATTCTGAGCAAAATAAATTAGTAGAGGAGAAAAAGAAAACGGACAAAAATGTAAGGATACTTGACAGACAGACAGACAGACAAATTGGATAGACAGATAGAATGCCTATTTTTCATTGGTGTAGCATCTCGGTTTAGATAGTGTCGCTAAAAGTATAAATAATGCTAAAGAATACGAGGCTACTCAACTGGAAGAAGGGTGAGTTATTATCCTTTCTGTCTAATGCCATATATGACCATTTTAGAGCTTCTACTGAACTACAAGTTAAACATAGAACAGCTGAATATAAAACATTGTATGAGAGTGTTGCCGCAAAAGCAAGAGAAAAAGATAAAGATCTAAGGTGAGATTATAATGACATCATCATGATGTCATTGGTATTTTTAGAATGTTAAAGAAAGCTGAGATTCAATTACGTTCTGCTCAAGGATTATTAGAACAACAGGAACGTTTATTGGAACCCTTACAAGTGAAACTTGAAGAAATGAAAGGGGTCTCAGAAACACGTCAAGTGTCTTTAGCTGAGCTTCATGCTGAAATGGAAATGTTAAGAAAAACTGTAGTACAACAGGTCAGATGACTGTCATGTGACTACTTGGAAACATACAATCACAGGAAGGTCAACAAGAAGTTGGTCAAAAAGTATTAGATTTTCATTTGGAAAAAGAGAGACATTTAAGAGGATTGGCTAAAAAGAATCAACAATTACTCGGAAATCTCTCCAAAGATGTTATCTTAATGGTACTATATATGCACTTCATTATATAAAATCAGTATTACAAATTATGAGGAAATCCCTGTTAATTACTGTAGATGAGACAAAGAGACACTCGAGCTAAGGACTACTACAAAGCTCTGGTATGACCAATCCATCCATCTGTCCATCCATTCATCTATCTATTCATCCATTCATTATCCATACCTCCATCTTATGTAGAGGGAGGAACACCAGATCAATGATGATATGAGAACTCGTTGCAATCAAAGTGAAGATCAACAAAAAAAATTAAAAGAACTAGAAGTAGAGTAAGAATTTAAAAACACATTATAATCCATTTAATTTGTTTCCATTAATTAATGTAGATTACGAGATTTTGCACAAGCATATGAGCTTGTTAAATCAGAACGTAACAAAACATACTCTCAAATACAAACTTGTCAACAACTCTCAGCAGAAATGAGAGAAAAGATTAAAGTGTTACAAAATGAGACAGAGATACTGCACAATGCTGTAGAGAGCAAGTCCAAGTGAGAGAGAGAGAGAGAGAGAGAGAGAGAGAGAGAGAGAGAGAGAGAGAGAGAGAGAGAGAGAGAGAGAGAGAGAGAGAGAGAGAGAGAGAGAGAGAGAGAGAGAGAGAGAGAGAGAGAGAGTTCCACTCACACTTACTATTTTTTCTCTATAGGGTATTAACTCGCTCTCATTTAGCACTAGCTGGCAAAATACAAGACAGAGACACACAGCAACAAGAACTGACCAAAGTAAAATTGGAACAAGAAGAAGGACGAGCTGATTTAGAGAGAGAGAGAGAAACTTTATACAAACTAACACAGCAGATCAATTCCACAGAACAAGCTTTGAATAGAGTAAGTACAAAGCTCAGTATCTTAGTTGTGTTCTCTCTAGTTAGATTATATACTATACTACATAACATATAATGAGTAAACAATTGTTGAGTTCAAGGAGTTACTTTTATTGGCCTATTGTCTACCAATATGCTCAGATAGCTAGCAGTTCAACCAGACAGGCTCAGGTAGTTTAACTGGCAAGGCTCCAGTAGCTCAGCTGGTAGAGCAGTTGTCATGCTGCCGTGGTTGAGGATTCAAGTCCTATTGTTGGCTGTTTTTTCTCTATACATTGCACATAATTAATTATTAAGGATGTTGTCTCTCACTACTTCTATTTCCATTAGTTGCGTCGTTATTATGAATACATAGTTCAAGACAGAAATGATACTGGACTCCAAGTAATTGAGAGAAATGAAGAAGTCTGTGTATTCCATGAAAAAATCAATGTTCAAGGTAGAATTTTTAAAATTTAAGCCAAATTGATACACACACACTCTTTCTCTTATCAAGATTCAGTTATTCGTCATGGTAACATGAAAATGATGGAGAAAGAAGAAGAAATGCATTTTCTAAACATGGAGGTAGAGATAACAGTAGTAATGTACTGTAATTTGTATCTTTGATACATTAAGATTGCCCGGCTTCAACGTGAGGTCAATCTCTGCAAGAAATCTATACCAGAGAAAGAGTCCATAGAGAGAGAACTTACAGCTCATCATGATATGGTACAAACATTGTACTGTTATCTAATTGTTGTAGTGAGTAGCTGTATATATTTAGTTAACAGCAACTAAAGATGCACTGAAGAGATTAGAAGTAGACGTTACAGATGCTAAAAATCCCGAAAGAGTTCGACTCTTATCTGGGAATGATCCCTCTTGTGCAGAATTGCGAACAAAACTTGAAAAACTTCAGGTAATTATCCTTTAACTCTGTTTGTCATTGCTCTCCATCTATCTCTAGGTTCAGATCACTGATTGTGAGCAACAACTTCTTGAGAAAGAGCTCTTACTGGAGCAGGTGGCTCGTCTGTCAGAGAGGCTTCAAAAAAGAGCAAATGGAAGACACGAGACTACTCTACAAGTCAGCACAAAAGTCAACCATTATCAGTCTAAATTGAGGGACACAACACGTAAAATGATGGCTCTTATATCTGAACTGTCCTTACAACAGGTCACCTATCCATGGCAAAATATGCCTTCTTTCACTTTCTATCTCTATCAATTCTTTCATTCTTTCATCTATTCACACAGGCTCAATCTATACGTCTCCAGCAAGAAGTCAAAGAGAAGGAGACCAAACTAGAACAAGCTTATTCTCGACTAGAAGCTGGTGATCCACCTGATGAAGAGACAGCTAAAGAATGGTTGAAACTGTTACAGAGAAGTAAACTCGTAAATGGACCACTCAAACAGACAGTAAGAAAAGTTTACTTTGCAATAATTAAAAATATCACTAATTTATTATTTGAGTGAGTGATGTTATATTGACATTGTTCTCCTCTCAGATGGAAGAAGAAGGTAGAGAACTAGCAAATGGAGTATATACCACAGCAGAGCCACGCCCCAATGCTTATATTCCTGCAACTGAGGCTGAACTTCCACTTCCTAAACCCTATGGTTCTCATGCTCCCTTTAAACCGTCCCAACCAGGTGCCAATATCAGACATGTTCGTAAACCACAATTACCACCAATTGATATATAACATAAGTCATATTATTTGAAAAAATATAAGTTTTCACAAATTAATAACTGACAATAATAATGTACATAGTAATAATGATGACACAGAGTCCATGAAACACACACACACACACACACACACACGCACGCTACAACATTAAAGTGACTGTATCTATCACATTTCTAATGAAAATAATTTAATGTGGTATCTTACATTAACGGCACTCAACAGGTTCTAATAAATAGACTGCACAGTTACCAATAGTAAGAGGTGTTGCACGATCAAAGAAAAACTTAACCAAATGTGGTACACTCTCAAACTCTTTGTCCTTTGACTTTACCTAGTATAAAATGGATACATAGTAGTAAAATGGATGTATGAAATATCAGTGGATGGACACTTACCTTTCCTGATTTATCAATCAATAATAGATGCTGTGGTCGTCCATTAGCTTTGCCTGTTAGCACATACTGTCCTGGTTTGTTAGTACTTTCTCGTACAAGAAATTCGCCATCTGATTTTATAAGTGACTCAGCATCAGGCCGTGAAATACGTCCATGGAAATATAACTGCATATCCAATGGTGCAAAGGGGTCCACTTCAGGAAAGGGAGGAGCCAAAACTACATCTAGATCATTATTATTATTATTATAGTTTTAAATGACCTTACCTTCAGGTTGTTTGGGAGTGGCATAAATACTGTCATCAAATGGTGGAGAAAACTCTTTTCTTCTTGCTAATGGTGACAACCCAGAATAGGGAGGTGGTGGCCCATCTGTCTCCTCAAGACCTATAGTCAATTAAATAAAGATGTAGAGTTTGGTAGGAAAATAATTGTAATGATATACAACGAAAGAGACTTGTACTCTATATTAGATAAAGTTATTAAAATACCACACCATATATGGTTATTGGTACAGAGCACTATTGCAAGTCTATTCAAAACATAGTGTGTTACTAAATAAAAGTCTTTTGGGGATCTAACAGAATATATTATAACATATAACATTAGTAAATTGAGCAATTATTAGAAATACTACAACAAGTCTGATATAAGAAATGTTAAGTCAAAACTTTGGAAGATAAACACCAACATTATCAAAATTTAGGAATTAGCATGATAACACAGCATCTCTATAGCATACTAACTAGACTACTACTAGTTTATAAGTGAATAGGACATACTCAATGATTGTTTGAAGACAATATCAACTTCATCATACTCCCCTGGTCTTGTGGGGTTATTGATAGTAGCGGGTGGAGTCAAATTCACAGGATCGTCATAATCAGGAGATGATACAGGGATCTCATTGCTATAAATATGCTCCTCATCTAGAGGAGGTACAGGAGTAATATCAATATGATCCTCTTTGTCCTCTTTGTCTACAGAAGGCTGTTGATGAATAGTAATTAATTGATATTCATCTTCTTTTAGGGGCTGACGAGAAGGGGGCGGGTCTTCATGAACTATATCGTAGTCGTTATTAACAGGTGGTATAGGTGGTATTGGAGAGGGTGAATCATTTAGTGGAGGAGGGAGGGGTGGAGGCGGGGCCTGAATATGTCCTCGTATATCTTCAATACCTTCTGCAATATCATATGGTGATTCTGATGAAGAGATTATAAAATTGTTATAGTATTTTTAAAATGATATGTACCTTGAATGTTATTGGGAATGGTTTCAAAACCATCCATCGGCATTGTGTCATAAGGATTGTATGATAAAGGACGTTGTTGAGGTACTAGTTCTTCTTCAGCTTCAAACTCGTATTCTGATATAGGCTGGATAACATTAATAAATAGTTAATTAACTACTGTTAATGGTTAATTAATTACTCACATCTGGAAAGCCAGGTAATTCACTATATATTCCTGTTCTTGAAACAGGATTTGATGATTGCATAGGAAGAGGAGGGTATTGCGAAGATAAAGGAGGACGTGGTGGCTTCAGGGGAGGTGTAGGAGGTGATGACTTTGAACGAGGAGGAGGAACATGTGAAGGAAAAGATGAGTTCTGTGAACTAATCTCAGTAATAGGAGGCTAAACATAAAAGACACTGAGTGAATTATTAACCCTTTTGTATTCAAACTCACAGGTTTGCTCGGTAAATGTCGCCGAGATCCAGGTTGATTCTCGTAATGATGATCTGATATTAATGAAATAGGAGGCGGCAGAGGTTCACTGTACTCATTGTACGAAGGTGAGTCGACATAACCATTAGAATGAGGAGGGGAGACAGAAGGGATAGGTGGAAGAGAACGTTGAAGAGCCGAGGCAGATGGACTTGAACTGAGACGTCTGTCACTACCATAAGAAAAAGTTAAATAATATTTATCGAGTATATTCCTCTCAATAAATTATTGTACAACTTATAATATTTCCACTAAATTTAACAATAAAATACTTCTACATTGACAAAGGTTATAGACGTATAAGAAGCTTACTGATCTAAGGAGGGCGGAGTTGTAACTGGAGGATTGCTGGCTGGAAATCCAGTATGACTTGAATTGAGGTACATTTTGTAACGAAGTTCAAAGGCTTGTCCCACCGTTGCCAATATAAGTTGAGCTATGCCTTCTTGACAATGGAAAACATGACATGCTAGAGAGAAATATATATAGAGAGAGGGGAGAGAGAGAGAGAGAGAGAGAGAGAGAGAGAGAGAGGGGAGAGAGAGAGAGAGAGAGAGAGAGAGAGAGAGAGAGAGAGAGAGAGAGAGAGAGAGAGAGAGAGAGAGAGAGAGAGAGAGAGAATTCTTTTACACTCAAAGTATGTCATTTACCTCTCTCATGAAGTGGATCTTTAGCAACATAACCAAAGAAGTCTTGAGTGGCCTAGAGTGTGTAAACCATGTTTAACAACACACACATCTCTAAACACAAAACACAACACCTCATTAGGAGGTGATTACATACAATAAATTAACATCACAATAAACAATGATACTTAAACAGATTACTATGTAGCAATACTTACTCCTTCACCTCCAGAAGCAAAAGAAATGGATGTTAGACTGTGAGTCATAAATTCCTAAAGAATAGAATAAAATAAATGAACAATCATTCGTAAAAAAACTGTCATACTCTTCCAGTTACTGCACTGATGATCTGTATTTGGTCCACATCGATACACAAGTTAATATCTGAAGCAAATTGAGTATCAAAATCTGTAGATATGAGAGAATGTTAGCTTAAGATACTGACAAGAATTTTGTGGTAATAGACCAGCTGTTATTTAAGCCTATAAATATATCAAGAATGCAAGGAAGTAATGGCTGAGTGGCTAATGATAACGTAAAGACATGTATTGAGGAGTTGTGTCACATCATTATACCATCTTTGTAAAAAATACCAATATTAGAAATGTGTAAATTGACAGCTGGCCAAGTATATCCTGGTATGGGTCAAAAACCAAACATGCATTAGATATATGTCCATTCCTATGTACATGTCCATCATATATGGACATATTATGTAGAGTAGAGTAATTATAGATAATGCTTCTTTACTAATTTTTGATGTTATATTACAGATTACAGATGTAGACAAAGTTAGAGAATTCATATAGATTCTGTTTGTGATAAATATTATGAGATAATGTTTTAAAAGTACATAAACTTGATATAGGTCAAAGTACTCCATGAAAAGAGTCCATTAACTTACCTCCAAGAAGTCTGCTGATTTGTCTAGGTACCTGAGGAGAGAGAGAGAGAGAGAGAGAGAGAAAGAGAGAGAGAGAGAGAGAGCTATATACACACATACTACAAAGAGGCCTCAATAAACATAACCCAACTACTATATACACAAAATCATTTGTGTATACAGTAGCATTGATTACCACATGTCTACATGTTTGTTTAAAAACTAATTACCGATAAGTAATCAACAAAAGGTAGAGAGACTTTTTACAAAATAACCCTCTAAACACTACATTATTTAACCCTCTAAACACTACGTTTATTAAATACCTTTCTTTTCTTATTACTTGTTATTCTGTCAGAGTGTTCTGCTAACTTAGTAATGGCTTCTCTATAGAAAAAGACAACACAAATTTAAATTTATTTGGCATATTTTGTTTCCATAGAAACATATCCAAAAGAATAGATATTACACGAACATATATTGAATACTATATTACAAGACCATTATTTAAATTGGGGATTTAGAATACAAGGTTTAAAATAAGAGTCTAGGTATTGTTATTTGTTACAATATGTTATGCCGGTACAACCACTTCAGACAATATCTTTATAATACCTACATAATTGCTGTACCTGGTAACCAACGTTCGAGCTTGATATTGTAAAGTACGCATTGATTCTGTGATTTGGACACAACCAAGATACTGGAAAATGAGGGGAAAAACACTGAAATTATGTCTTCTTTGTACACCAACAATAGCTCTTGATTTAAAACTGTCAACAACTTACTCCTATTTGATAACGGACATAAGCACCGTCTGTGAGATCTTGTTCGCTGTGTAGCCATCCGGTAGGAGGTTTCCTTACGAATGTACCAGTATCACTCCAATCTCCACCTGAAACACCCCATCCTCCGCCACTACTGCTGCTACCGCCGCCGCCACCACCCTTCGTCCTTGGCATAATACGTCTTTCTTAAAATGAAAAGAAGGCGAAGTGTTGCTATACGTTTACAAGTGTTAGTACCACGCCCTTAAAGACACACCCAGTACCACAAACCACCAACTCTCATCGCAAACACGTGCTACCACGATGACAGCTGTAGTTCTATTAACAGTATGAAAAACAGATAAGTACAATAAAAGAAAAACTCAAACTTTTATGAAAAAAAAGAAATCAAGTGATAATCTATTTTAATATTGAAAATTAGCAATAATATTCAAAGTACAAAGTGTCATTGTGCTACTTTTTAGTAGAAACTGCTAAAGTTTTTTTGTCAGTTGTCTGAGTCTCTTTTTTTGAACTCTCTTTCTCTTGTTCTGCATACAATCTATAACTTGTTTTAGCTAACTCATCTAGTAATATATATATCTATAAAAAAACGAGAAATACAGTTGACCAGCCATGATAGTTTCTTAACAATTTGAATAACTAACATCAGACATTTCAGGACGGTCTAGATGTTTTGAAATAAGACACTTTTGAGAAATATCAAAAAATCTGATAAAAGAACCTGAAGGCCAATTTCCTGCATTATCATCAATTAAAGCAAAAAGATTAAACTCAACACTTGATTTCATCTGAACATCAATGTAAGTAACCTGTATATATAGAGACAGTCAAACTTAATTTGATGAACTGCTTCTAAAATTTAATATCAGAATATTAATTTTATAAAATTTTTATTTAAATAAAAGAAATACGGTCACAAAAATTTGCCAAAACATAAAAGTTACAGCTATTATATGACTGGTCATGCTTGCTTTTATAAACTAAGGATCGTAGTATATGCTCTTTGTTGTATTATATTTAATTTATTGTTAATAATATGACAGCAACTCACTAAATCAGTACAATCCTGCCCTCTACTCTGATCAAAACTTGATTGGCCAGTTAGAAGCTCAAGTAATAACTGTAAGAGAGAGAGAGAGAAGTAAACATGAAATAATAAATAATAATAAAGAGTCCTACCACTCCAAATGCGTAAGTATCCAACTTAGTTGTGATTACTCCTCTATAATATTCTGGTGCTATATAACCAGATGTTCCAACTATTCTTGCAGTATGGCTTTGTTTAATGTGCGCCTGTGGATCTTGACCTATAGCTCTAGCAAGACCAAAATCACCCACTTTTGCTCGAAAAGAGAGATCTAATAATACATTAGCACTATTTTAGGAGAGAGAGAGAGAGAGAGAGAGAGATTTTTGTCACATGTTCTGCTATATCTCTACCTTTTAACATCTCTGTGAACTAATGGTGTTCTACTCATAGCAGTATGAAGATATGATAGTCCTCTTGCTGTGTCCAATGCGATGGAAATCCTGACCATCCAAGGAAGGCCTGTCTTTTTACTCTCAACCTACAAAATAGTAACTCAATTATAACATCACTTGAGAATTAATAGCAAAATTAGTACTAGCAAACTCAATAAGACAATCATTAAAAGGAATTATATAGCATTGTGTAAGCATTATCAGATTTAGCAATACAAGAATTGATAATGGCTAGTTAAAAATAAAACAAATTTTAAAGCAATTTATAACAACTTGACTTACTCCTAATTCTAGAGCATCTTCTAGTGTACCATTGGGCATAAATTCATATATTAAACATCGTGGTTTGCCCGGGTCATTTGAGTATCCTAATAATGTAACCAGATTAGGATGACGAAATCTGAAAGAAGTGGACAACCATATTGATCATTTTCAATTTCAAAGTAATTTTTTAAAAATTATGAATTCAAAAATTTTTTTTAATAAACAATTCATTTAAAATTTAAATAGATAACCTTGATAAAACTTGAAGTTCAGCTTCAAATTGTTCATTAGCTAATTCCGAGGCACCTTTATCTCCCTGTATATAAACATGATATATTGACAAGACAAATATCACTAATGGAGGGAGAGATGGATGGATAGATAGAGTGACTGATGGATGAACACTTGGATAGAACAGACAAAAGAATGGATCGATAAATAATGAGTTTACTTAAATCTATGTATTATAATAAACAATATAGTCAATTGTCTTACAGGTTTTGTCCGTCGTAATACTTTAATAGCCACTTCTGTTCGATGTAATTCCCCTTTAAATACAGGTCCAAAGCCTCCTTCACCTAACTTACAGCCACCTTCAGAAAAAGATCTTGTATCAAAATTTCTTGTAGCCAATAACACTGTTTGATAACTAAAATGCAGACAAGAGATAGCTTCGTTTATTACACTGCCTTGGCCCTGCACTGGAGGACGCTTTGATCTACTAGACATCACTGTAACAGCTGCAAATATCGCAATATCATGACCCAATCATAACCTATAAGGAGATGTACTATCACAGTCTATCAGCACTGCACAGGGAGACAAAAATCGAGGGAAATCCCGTGTAGCAATAAACAAGTATTGAATTCATTAGTGGGCGTGGTTTGCTTCTTGAATAGGGAATAATATGGACCTGATTGACTCTGTTGGTAGTTTTGCTGTTGTTGTGACTGTATTATTAAATAGTGCTGGGATGTAAGTTGATAGATATTTATACGATGATTTTATTCTACATATCGCAGATTGTCATGTAGAAAGATTATAAAGGAAAAAAGTGTAGGTTCTTTGACACATGCACCATTTGTGGCAGGAATTGTAATGTAAGAACATTTATTAATTTAACCCCGTTATTATCATCATTATTAAATATTCCATTCATTACAATTTGTCTTTCGTTGTTATTCATTCATCTATCATTCCCCAGTCAAATAATGGTTCATTCATCCATTCATCTTTATTCATCCATTCATCTTCTTTATTCATCCATTCATCTTCTTTATTCGTCCATTCATTTTATTCATTCGTCCATTTATCTTATTTATTTGTCCATTTGTTCAGGTTCAGTTACTGGCTAGTGTATGGTATATTAATCCTTGATATATCTATTATTGTCGTCAATGTAATTGGATCTGTACTTCAATCGTCTTATTTCATTGTCTTCATTTTATATGCAGACAACAAAGTAAGCAATCAATCCTCACAACCCCTCAAATAATGACACTAATTTAGAATAAAATCCTCAATATAATCATGACATTACCATTATTTTAGAACCACAAGATTTGATAGAACAATATGATCATTTATACTATAGTCTCAAACAATAGGAGGTCAATGAGTTTGTGCACGGTAGTGTATATTATAAACTAATACAACAAGCAAAAAAGAGTTCCTGTACTTATAGATAATAAATGTTTCTCTCTCTCTCTCTCTCTCTCTCTCTCTCTCTCTCTCTCTCTCTCTCTCTCTCTCTCTCTCTCTCTCTCTCTCTCTCTCTCTCTCTCTCTCTCTCTCTCTCTCTCTCTCTCTCTCTCTCTCTCTCTCTCTCTCTCTCTCTCTCTCTCTCTCTCTCTAGTCACAGGTACTAAGAGACGGTGGTATCTGTATTTTCATGATAGTTGGTCTCTTGTTTTACGTGTTATATCTCTTTCCTCATGCTGGTAACACAGTGGTTGTAGTGGGTGTGGCTTGTAATGTGGTCACAGTCGCTTTCTTTGCCTCACCTTTGTCAACATTGGTAATTAATTATTTATCAATATTAAAACAATTATTACTTACATATAAACTCCGCCTCTTCTCTTTGTTGGTACAATAAGATACAGTTGACTACACTTCATATACTCTATATTTTACTATTAATCTATTACCAAGTTTTCTATTCTAAGTACATTACTTGGTTTGTTATCCTAATCCTTAAATTCAAAAGTTATACAATAAAATAATAGAGAATCCTTTCTTTTAAAGTTTGGTATACCTAATTTAATCTCTTAAGTAACATTATTATATTACTTATTTGTTTATATCTGTTTCTTTTTAGTCACAAGTTTTTAAAACTAAAAGTACCGCGAGTATGTCTTTATCACTGTCTGTAATGTCTGCTATCGTCTCGGCTAGTTGGGTCGTTTATGGTAGGCTCATTATGGATATAACGGTACAGGTGAGTTGTTACCATAGTGATTTTCAATTAAATTTAATGAATAACAAGATTGAAATATATCTTTTTTTTTGCTAAGTTTCCCAATGCCCTGGGGTTTATCTTGTCGTTGGTCCAGCTGAGCCTATTTCTAAAATATCCTCAGAGGCCTAATTCTGTTCTACCTTCTTGATTCATTAATTTAGTGACATAATGATGTAGTTGATCATGAATATTTTAGTAATGTAATATTAGGAGTTATAAACTCTTCTCTTTTTTCCTCTTTTTGTTTCTCAATTACTTTAAATTCATCTTCAAATTGTATAAAAATTTACCAGATTGTTTTACTGCATACAATTTGACAAACGCTTCCAATTGAAGAGACATGATTAATACTTTGTGTTAAATTAGTTAGGTTTTTGAAAGCAAACATACCTAAAGCCACACCCACACACAAATGATGCACTTCTTTTTTAAATGATATAAAAATCAATTGTTATTTCCAAATTTCACTTAATAATAAAAGAAAATGGGACAATAGTTAATCAGTTTTTATAAAAAATATGTATAATTTATTATATAACACACCTTGTTCCGTTATTAGTTGTCAAACCAGTTTACATTAGTCATCAAACCAGTTCATCAGTTTCCATACGTTAGCATATCC
Source organism: Xestospongia muta (assembly GCA_963693285.1). Classification (NCBI taxonomy): domain Eukaryota; kingdom Metazoa; phylum Porifera; class Demospongiae; order Haplosclerida; family Petrosiidae; genus Xestospongia; species Xestospongia muta. Next base: position 662,351 of record OY848928.1, read on the forward strand.
ATCATTGGAAGCACTCCCGCTGATAACAAGATCATTATCTGTAACAGTCATTGATCGTACTTTGTCTTCATGAGCGTTGAGTATCTTAGGCTAAGGAGAGAAAGAGTACAGTCAAAATATTGTGAGAATTAATGTAGTACTCACTCCATCTCTATTGTTTTCTGTTTTTGCTGAAAAGACATAAATCTGTCCACTTTTAGTACCACACCACACCTACAATACATGTATACATGTACATATACCACACCTACAATACATGTATATTATGTATGTACATATACCACACCTACAATACATGTATATTATATGTGTACATAAATATTGTATGAACTATGAATAGATAACATTAGTAGAAGATACAACCCTATCCCCCAAAGCCACACCCCTTAGATTAATGTGTTTCACTGACCGTGTTCTTAACAGGTAAGATAAAGGAGACTCTGTGATTGCCGTCTAATTTTGAATAAGTATATAACCTTTGTTGGTTACGTGGGTTGTACACGGCAACAAAAGTAGAGTCTTCAGATCGTGGAAAACAATGTACACTACACCATATCTAATGGATGAATGGATGAATGGATGGATGGATGGATGGATGAATGGATGGATATTATTATGAAGAAGAGATTAGTGGATAAACAAACCTCATCTTCACTAGAGACAGCTAAATATTTTATATCTACTTGTCGGTGACTACCAGGAAAGTAAAGTTCTGTTACACAAGAGCGATTGATAGTACTCAATATCGCTATACTTCCTTTGTTTGTCCCCACCCACAAAAACTCTCTCCAAATTGTAAAGCATGTGCAAAAAGAATGTGGAGTCATATTTGGTACTATGATCTGGAGATAGGTCAAAGGTCAAGGGTGAAGGTCAAAGTTCAAGATCATAAACTAACAGACCTTGGCTACTTTTTCTCTTGTTTCTGGATCAATCCCCAATAAGATACCATTCAATAAGAGAGCCCATACTAGACGAGGTTCACTTTCGCTGAGAGCTAGATCTCGAGGTTCATCTTCAAGATATGAGAGCTGAGAGACATCTGAGAGAGAGAGACAAATAAAGGGACAAGGGATAAAATGTTTTTCTTACGACAGAGTGTTTCCACGTCCAAGATATGGATTGTTTTACTTAGTGAACCAACCCACACGTGGTAATCTACTAGCAACAAACAAGATACTCGTACTGTCTTGCCCCGGCGAGAATCAACAACTTTGAGATCGGACTCAAAACAATGCGTCTCTATATCATAAACACGAAGACAACCATTACCCTAAATGGATGCACGAGTGTATAAAATGGATACATAGTATAACAATAGATGCATAAATACAAGAATGGATGAATAACTGATAAAAGGAATTGATAAATGGATGCATAGATAGTACAAATGGATGCATAGATAGTACAAATGGATGCATAGACAATACAAATGGATGAATAGACAATACAAATGGATGCATAGACAATACAAATGGATGCATAGACAACACAAATGATTAATTGGTACAAGACAAGTTCCTCTTACCAGTCCTAACCACAGCTTGCCTTCTCCGCCAGCAACAGCTAGAAAAGAAACCCTCTCATTACCATAGCAACTAAAGGGGTAACAACAAACCTGAATGTACAAACAAAGTGGACTCGATTGTAGCTTTATCAATTTGATCAGTATTAGGGTTGATACGATATTGGAGTGCTTCTGTGGCTAGTTTGTCCACTGGTACTGGTTTAGATTGTAAACTTAAGATTTTCTGGAAAAGGGAAAGAGAGCGCGTGTGTGTGTGTAACTAGAGAGAGATGCTAACCTGAGACCATTTCAATTTAACAGAACTATCAAGATCGTCCATCCACCCAGTACGATAGAGAGCACTAATCATTTTAATGTGACATTCTACTTGATCCATGACAGTTGGATCTTTTTTAGCTAAATATAATATCAAATTAATCATTTATAAACATTATATAAACCTTACCAAAGATAACTCGCCAACCATAGACAACCTCTTTGATCATCCTATACCAAAGATTACGTGATGTACTATTATTAAATCCAATAAAAGGGTCTGAAGTTTTTCGCCCTTTCTGAGTGGGACGAGTATTTCCTGTATATCGATAAATGTTGATGTAAATAGATAATTATGTCAATAAAATGGATACTCAGTAACAAAATGAACACATCAAACATACCAGGATATGGTCTAACTTCTTCTCCAAGTTCAACTTTAATGATTGGTATTTTGGGTGAAATCACATTTGTTGACATTTCACACATACAAATTGAGCTAATAGGAAGTTCTGGTAATTCGGTAAATATTCTTTCCCTTAGGCCAGCACTACTTAATAATAAAATTCTATTTAAGAGAAATTAGTACGTGTAATTTAATATGAAAGAAAATTAAAAATAGATATGTCATTAAAAAAGAGAATTGTTTTAATTACAGAACTTGTTACTAAATATGACATCATTGTTACTAAATTTAGAACTTGTTACTAAAAATACAGAATAAGCTACTAAATATAGAACATACCTATGCGATGTTAGAACAACTACACAGTGAGCACTAGAATTGGATCTTGAGTTTGGACTAACAGCCAAAATACGCTACAAGAACATCACGTAATTCACTTGTCTATTTATTATACCTCTTGGACTTTGTGTCTTTTCTCTGTTTCAAAGTTAAACTGACAACCAGATATACACCCCTCTATATCTTGTATAATCTGGAGAGAGATAAACAGCTGATTGTTGTCATGATATGAAATGCTGACTAACTTGTTTCCAAGAGTCCAAAAATGTTTGAAAAATGTCAGGACTAACACCTAAAAATAGAAGATATATGATGTATGTGTGTGTGTGTGTGTGTGTGTGTGTGTGTGTGTGTGTGTGTGTGTGTGTGTGTGTGTGTGTGTGTGTGTGTGTGTGTGTGGGTGTGTGTGTGTGTGTGTGTGTGGGTGTTTGTCGTACTTGCTGAGTGTCCTACAGATTGTAGTACAGAGAAAAGATTGCTAGCAGACTCTGGGTCTTTAGCAATGTTTTCTTGTTTGACTTCTTTTGAAAATTCACTATGTACTAAGGAGAAAAAAGGAATGACAACATATTATTTAACAAATTTTACCAAGTGGTTTTCGTCGTGATTGTTTAGAACCTGGTCTACTGTTAGTTTTGTGTGTGTGTGTGTGTGTGTGTGTGCGTGTGCATGTAGGTGAAAGAGAGAGAATGAGAGAGAATTTATAACATATACTTGTATCTTTAACATACATTATGCTACTCTGAGACTGATGACGATCGCTCTAACAATTAAGAAATGAAATCAATATATTTTAAATATTTGTTATTATTTTACCATTTGTGATATACGTCTAGGAGTAATCAATTTATAATATGTCCTAGTTTGTAATATTTCTCTATCTTCGTTATTTAATAGCGATACAAAGTCATACAGTTGTCTAGAAACAAATAAAAAATAAATATTAGTGACTATTGTTATATATATATACTGAGATGAAGGAACTAAAGTGGAGTTAAGCCTTTGAAGATCATCATTAAATAACTCTATACCCTAGATACAAGAAGTAAGAACTCTAATGATCAATTCATATAGTACCTACTATCTGTCTGTCTGTCTGTTTGTCAGTCTGTCTGTTCATCTGTCTGTAAGTTTGTCAGTCTGTCCATCTGTCTGTCTGTAAGTTTGTCAGTCTGTCCGTCTGTCTGTCTGTAAGTTTGTCAGTCTGTCCGTCTGTCTGTCTGTAAGTTTGTCAGTCTGTCCGTCTGTCTGTCTGTAAGTTTGTCAGTCTGTCCATCTGTCTGTCTGTAAGTTTGTCAGTCTGTCCATCTGTCTGTCTGTAAGTTTGTCAGTCTGTCCATCTGTCTGTCTGTAAGTTTGTCAGTCTGTCATTCAGTTATTGTCCCTCCATCCATACAACCATATATTCATTCTTACTCTCAACACTTCTCCACGAGCTATTTTATAATAAGCATAAAGACAAACACAGTTAGCTTGGATTGTTTTGTCTTGTGTCATGTCATCCAAAGCCTCTAACACCTGATCAATATACTTCTCTAGAAATAAGTAGTTAAAATTAAATACTTGATAATGTTATACCTCGATTGAATGGTTCATCACTGCCAAACGATGGTAGCTCTAAACACTGCAGCTCTTTAAAGAAGCTAGTTTTACTGTCTGTTGTAAGATACAATGGACATTAAGGGTTAAATTTAGCTATGGGTTTTGACCCCACCCATATGATGTATAACTACTTACAAGCCCATGAAACAAAAGGAGGTGTGTTTCTATCATCAGTAAATCCAACACTGCTGGTAGGAGGTATTGAGGAACTAGAAAGACTCTTTTGCCTGAAATAGAACAGAGAAGTCTTTATTTCTCCATCATTCCATCTGTCCATCCATTCATCCATCCGTCTGCCTGTCCATCCATCCATTCATCCACAAAGTCATACAATTGTTGGTATGTTGTGGTTCCAACTCCAAGGAGTGAAGCAGAAATACTATGTCGACTAGTTAGAATAATTTATAATATACAACTAATAATAGTCATCTTATATTGCTAACCTTCTTCGTGTGAAGGGGTTCATTATGGACAGAGGAGGTTGTTGAGAGGTCGGGATACCAGACTCCAAAGGATCGTTTGCTTTGCGAGCTTGTTTTTTCAACTGATCAGCTAGAATATTGAAATCGTCACGTACTCTCATACGACGAGACACCATGAAGACAGAGAACATATCTGTTTGGGTTGCCTAAAATGGACAAATGAAAATGGATGAATATATAAATTAATGGATGGATAGTTGAATGGATGGACAGACAGAGAGATAGATTTTTACATGTTTATAAAAGAATTGATCCTTTTCAGGTAACGTCTTCAATCTGGTTTCAAAAACAGCTCTACTTTCTCGAAGACCTTCAGATACAAAGCTAACAAAGCAATCTTCAAATAACAAGTAAAAAAGTTGGAACACTCACTCAAATATTCTCACCATGAGCTCAAGAAACACTGCAAAGAGAAAGAAAAGTAACGACAAACTTATATATATATATATATTTACAAGCAGATAAAATAGTATCTTTATAATGCTCATAATTATGTCGAGCTCGCTCCCTCTCCACAGCTGAACTGAGAACCACCCTAAAAACAGGCAGGCAGACGATAGAATTGGCGGATAACACAAACTATACCTTTCCAGACCCTCTATTTCAAAATCTCCTTCCAACAACTGTTGATACCTAAATTAAAATAAAATTGATGCCAAATTATTTAACTTACTAATTATTATTAATTAACTATTAATTAATTAATAGTTAATAATACTAACTGAGTTTTAAATCTTGAAGTAGCTGATTGTGGTAACTGAGGAAATTGTGATAAAAATGTCAACCTAGACTCTATGACATCCTCATCTAACTTAACAATTACTGCATCATCAACCTGTCAAAGATAATAAATTCGTTAGCAATGAAACAATGGGTGTGGTTAATGAATATTTAATTAATCGCTTACACTTGTAAATTCTGGGTCATCCTGACAGTTACTATGACAACCCATAATATTGATACCAGGAGCCCCTAACATGTCAATTTGATCATTTGGAATTATTGGTACAACAGACTGGCGCCATTCAAATGGCGATATGTAACTTAGAAAGCACTAAAAGAGGATAGTGTTTAATTAATGTCGTCTAACCAGTTTTATAAACCTGTATAATAAGAGCTGGAATAGAGTAATGAGAGGAAGTGAAGATGATGGTCTGTTCACAAAGTATAGCAGCTATGACTTTAAGGACATTGTCAATAGATAAGCACATAAAAGGAAAATTAAGTCGGATGTCTAGGTGAAGAGCTGGGAGGGAGAGGGAGAAGGAGAGGGAGAGAGACTGGTAGTGTAAGTATATTGTGTATACTTACCACCACGAGGGGGCATTATTAGTGTAGAAGAAGAGAAACCAGGTAATGTAAGTTCCTAAGATCACACAAATCAGAGAACAAAGCACATTATGAACACACAAATCAGAGAACAAAGCACATTATGATCACACAAATCAGAGAACAAAGCACATTATGATCACACAAATCAGAGAACAAAGCACATTATGATCACACAAATCAGAGAACAAAGCACATTATGATCACACAAATCAGAGAACAAAGCACATTATGAACACACAAATCAGAGAACAAAGCACATTATGAACACACAACAGGTCAAAGAATAAAGTACTTTATGATAACACAACAGGTCAAAGGACATGATAACTACATACATTATAAAGTTCACTTACTAATGATAACATTCCTTCAGGTAGACAAGGAACAAGAAACAATTTCTCAGCAAAGTCATGTACAGTATTCCAAAAGGAGATATCTTTATCTTCATCACTTACCAAACGATATAATCTATTGATAATAATAGAAGGAGCATACTCTCAATAAAGAAACAGACATAACAGTTTATTCTAACCCTGAGAGAGCTTCTTTAAGGAAACTAAAATATGGGTTCTTAGATACCATCACTACACAGGTTGGCAAATATATTAGCTTGCCATTAGATGGACATCCTTTTTAATAGGAAAAAACAATTAATACAATAAATATTGTAGGGTTTTCCTCAACTGACCAGTGGAAGCACTCCATGGAATTAAATTGTAATGTCCATGACCACCATCCTCAGGCTAGGCAAGGAGTAGTTCAATATGTTATGCAGTGTTGTGTGACTAGCTAGTTACCTTGACAACAAAGAAAGGGCGGGAAAATTTGAGTCCAACAGCATATGATCGTGTTCCTTGGATGTCAGTCAATAACATGGGTACACAGGCTGGTTCTTTCTCTTTAGGATATAACTGAGAGCCCTCTTTAATGAAAGGATGGATGGATGGAAAGATGAATGGATAAATAGAATGAAAAGATGATGGATGGATGGAAAGATGAATGGATAAATAGAATGAAAGGATGATGGATAGATGGAAAGATGAATGGATAAATAGAATGAAAGGATGATGGATGGATGGAAAGATGAATGGATAAATAGAATGAAAGGATGATGGATGGATGGAAAGATGAATGGATAGATAGAATGAAAGGATGAATGGATGGATTAATTAAAATAGACTCATTATTAATACCAGGATAAATAAAGTATTGTAATGTTTCTATAGTCTCCCAAGCCAATCCAAAGTCATCTATACGAAATTTCCGGCTAATCCCCTCCCCCAAATTTGGGTTCCGATCTGTAGGAGTATTGGCATGGCCACTACTTACAAACTTGCTGTGTTCTTTGCTAGGGTAAACTTGCCCTGGTGCCATAATTTGTAGAAATTGTAGCGTTACATATCGTACTAAAAGAGAATCATAAACGTCTTGTATGGTCTATTGGAAAAAGATAAATATTGTGAACAAGATTTATATAATCTATTATAAAATAATTACAGTCCATTAATTCATACCTAACTACCTATATGTTTTATATATGTAGTATTATAATGAGTGTATCATAGAAACACTTTCGTTTTCAATTACACCTTTGAAAACAACAAATGATGTCACAGCAATATGATTAAAGTAAGCTCTAGACTACCACTAGCATGTGGTCAGATGTACTTTTCCTGTATGTTTGACCACACTAGACTACTTCTAGACTAATAGCTACCATTAGTAAGTTCTAGATTAATGAACATTAGTACTTACCACAGTGACCTAGAATAGCTACCATTAGTAAGCTCTAGACTAGTGAACATCAGTACTTACCATAGTGACCTAAGATAGCTACCATTAGAAAGCTCTAAACTAGTGAACATCAGTACTTACCACAGTGACCTAGAATAGCTACCATTAGTAAGCTCTAGACTAGTGAACATCAGTACTTACCACAGTGACTTAGGATAGCTACCATTAGTAAGTTCTAGACTAGTAGACATCAGTACTTACCACAGTGACCTAGAATAGCTACCATTAATAAGCTCTAGACTAGTGAACATCAGTACTTACCACAGTGACCTAAGATAGCTACCATTAGAAAGCTCTAAACTAGTGAACATCAGTACTTACCACAGTGACCTAGAATAGCTACCATTAGTAAGCTCTAGACTAGTGAACATCAGTACTTACCACAGTGACTTAGGATAGCTACCATTAGTAAGCTCTAGACTAGTAAACATCAGTACTTACCACAGTGACCTAGAATAGCTACCATTAGAAAGCTCTAAACTAGTGAACTTCAGTACTTACCACAGTGACCTAGGATAGCTATCATTAGTAAGTTCTAGACTAGTAAACATCAGTACTTACCACAATGATCTAGAATAGCTACCATTAGTAACCACTAGACTAGTAAACATCAGTACTTACCACAATGACCTAGAATAGCTACCATTAGTAAGTTCTAGACTAGTAAACATCAGTACTTGCCACAATGACCTAGGATAACTACCATTAGTAAGTTCTAAACTAGTGAACACACAACCTATAATCATATCCTATATATACTACAATGATCATATGATCATAAAATACTATATATACAACCATATCAAATATATATCAGTTGTACAACTAGCAGAAAAGCAAAATACTAAAGCAACAGCTGCAATATAACTAATACAAATATTTAAAAAAAATACAATTAATTATGTCATAATGACGTAATATACTTTATCACACATGGCTACCATAGCAACAAGTCACACTAAAAACAACATCACAACTTACCCCTTCTTCATTGATGTCCAATGCACGAAAAGTCTCATCCACACCATACACTAATACAACACTTACAATAGAATTATATAATCTATTTTGACAACGAGGTAATGACCCATCTCTAGAACCCACTGACAGTCGCAAAGATCCCGTGGGTGTAGCTGCTGTGGGCATGCTAGCGTCAGACATTTTGAACACTACACGACAAATAAATGGCAGCTGTAATAATATTGCATGAATTTTGAAATTATTGGACAAACAACCTTGTCATCCTAACAACAACCTTAGCCTCAAAATATCTCCTAGTGTTTCAATGCAAAGGGGTACAATAAAGTATGTACTGATGAAATATACTTCTAACCAACAACTTCTCAATAATTTTATGGCTAAGATTTACAGGTGTTATCTGTAGTTGTTATTCCATTCACAGATTGAGTCAATGAAATAATAAAGCTATAAGTTCTTGCATTTTAACAAAGACATAACGATTAACATATTAAAAAGCTATCATTAATTGTAAAACGTCATGAAGTATACATTGTACTTTTATAAATTTATATATTATAATTACATGTACATATATGCGCATTAAGGAATGGGTTCTATGTTCCATTCTACTGTTAATAAGCACGTCATTGACACTCACCTTGCAGATTAACGTGTCCTTTTGTCTCGCTAGTTTCTTTTGCTGTAAACTGCTTTGTGTTGATTTGAGAAGAGATCAGGTGAACTGAGCATTAAATAGAACAATACATCTATGAATATAATTACACGACAACGCCATAATGGAACTCTCCCCTTCAGAGGTCAGTAAAAACTATTGCAGTTACTCTTTTCATTTTGCAATAATAATAATAAATATTATATTATTATGTGTTCTAAATAAAGATTAAAATTAGAGTAGATTTGTTTGACCACACCCACTGCCACTCCCTAATTTATTACTTTTCTTCCAGTATCAACCTTGTCCATTACAATTTTATGACTTCAAACAATTGGATCATAAAAAGGTAGTGACTTCGTTATCGATATTGTCATGGTTACCATATTTCTTATAGAATTGTGCTGTGTATTCATCAGTAGCTCAACGACAAGGTACTGTTGCCTGTCTGGCCACCGATAAACCATATGTCCATTTTATATATCCATTTGTATGCAATATGTCCATTTTATATACCTATCTATAACTATATGTCCATTTTATATATCTATCTATATACTATATGTCCATTTTATATATCTATCTATAACTATAGGTCCATTTTATATATCTATCTATATACTATATGTCCATTTTATATATCTATCTATAACTATAGGTCCATTTTATATACCTATCTATAACTATAGGTCCATTTTATATATCTATCTATATACTATATGTCCATTTTATATTCATTTCATTTGTCCATATTTCTAGATATCATTACATTGGAGGAACTTGAAAGCCTTCATGCAGAATTAATGATTCTCAAAGAAACAGTACAAAAGTATGACATCACTACATTTATTGTAACCATGACAACCACTATATTATCTTTTCATAGTCGAATCCAACTCCTCACATCAGAAATTGGCGTTTTGAATGATTGGCAAGTTAAAAGAAAGTTAGTATATTAGTCACGTCATTTTACAATCTACACAGTACATACATGATCTCTGTACAGTTTTCAATATATAGCATGTGTGTATGTATCACGATAAGTTCAGTTGACCTCCTGTATACTTAACCTCTCTATGTGACATTCCCAAAGTCCATTAACTCCAGTGAACTTTGCTTATTGAAACTACTACTAAAATAGTATGTCTTCTATTTAAAATGTACTGTATACTTTTACTTTCATGTTTTGAATGTAACAAAATTGAAGTGGTCTCTCTGTCTCTCTTCATACAAGAGTTTGTACTATTTAACAAAGAGTATTAAGATTATGTAATAGGGTATAACCCATGTCATGTGACCAACATGTGACTGCATATGTACACATCTGTCTGCTGTCATTGTATATTGTACTGCTCTTTATTTTTATTAGACGTAGACACAGTGATGCTTCTGAAACTACTTCTTCGTTGGGTCGTCCCCCTAAATCCCACCACACCCATCATCAAGGACAAGACCACACCTCTCACTCTAAGAGACAAAAGTTGAACCAAGGAGGAGGAACTTTAACATCGGAGGAACCACTTGTAAAAAAGCCAAAAATCAAAGGAGGAAAGAGCAAACTTCATGTGACGGAACTTCCTGTTGAAAGAGATCAAGTTCCTCTGGAGAGTGCTTTAATCAAGTAACCTCTTATTTTTATGTCTTACCCAAATCATGCATCCATTGTTAACATCATGTGTCCATTTTAGCACTATGCATCCATTGTGAGTATTATGTATCTATTATACATCTATTTCATACATCCATTCAGATCTAAGACTGAGGGTGCTGATAAATTCTGGACATCATTAGAGCCTTATTTTTCTGACATCACAGACTCCGACCTTCATAACCTTCACATTGGGGTAAAATAGGAAAAAGGAAATACAACAGAACCTCTTCTTCCCTTTTCCCTTAGTCTATACTGGACCAAAGCCTCTTTGAGGTCCCTCCCCTTGGCCGTCATTACAGTCAACAATGGGCCCTAGAAGATCTTGCTGAAGAAGGACAGGAAACAGGAAAGCTACTAGGACATAGGATGTCAAAAGATGTTTGGCAAAGTGAGGCTAGTAAGTCCGTTGGAAAATAATGTCTTGTGATGATGATAGCTTGTGCAGCTGTTATATTTTCTTGACTTCACATTGTCATAGATTCATTGCTAAATGATGGTATGACTTCAAATAAAGTTAATCAGATTTCATCTTATGGTCCTTTGACACAGAAATTAATGGCGGTGAGCAAGTCTCTCTTTCTCTTCCTCACACATTTATTTAACCCTTTAGACTTTTCTGGATGACACAAACAGCTCTAATACCAAACAGTTTCATCGCAAAATGGACCCTTCAAGTTCAACAGTTTCTCCAGCTGTTTTAGAAATGAGAATTAAAGAAGAGCTCACTGCTTTAGGACTCGTAGATCCACCAGAGGTATGGAAACTTTGGTATGAGTGAATGAATCATTGAGTATGAAATAATACAGTATCAGTATGAGTCTTATAACAGATATGTGTTATGACATTATTAAATTCCTCTACAGCCGCAGAGAGAATCTCTAGATGATGATGATGAAATAGTTAGAGAGCTCAAGAGAGCACAAGCAGATCTTAAAATAGTGGTCTGTTATATTATTATGAGAGTGTCTCTCTCATTGAAGTTACAATTTATTTATAGCATGAATATAATCAACAACAGAAGAGAATGCTTCAATCGTTAGCTAAATCAGAGATAAAAAGACAAGAAGTTCGTAGACAGCTCCATGAAGCTGATCAAGAAGTTATGGAATGGTTGAGACGTTTTGTGGTAAGATGCTCAGTACATAGTTAGGATTAAGACTGGATCCAAGATTGAATGTTTTAGTCTGAGACTAGGCCGTTTATCCTGCTTTATATTCTTACCACTGTTACTTGTCCATAATGATCATGTTCTCTATACAGGGTTATCGTCAACGAAAGAAACGTGAGCCTATAAGATTGAAAGAGAAAGAAGGAGCTCAAAAATCTCTTGAAAAGAGACAGAGACTAGTTCAACATTTGCTAGTATAGAAAATATTACTCAATAATCATTTTCTTATTAAGTATAATATTTTCATTCATTTATAGACATTTCTCAATATTATTATTTTCAAGTATTAGATGACTAGGTTTCCATGGAGACTCAAGTATCCTATTAGTAACCTGAAGTATACTGAAAGTAACCTGATTGTATACTAAAAACAAAAATTTACGTTGACATTAGTCTACAAACACATCAAACCACAAAATTTATTGAAACAGTACATTGACAATTGAACACACACAGAGACACAGTAGTTTAATTGTTGTGTAATTTTACAAACTTCTCAAAAATTGATGGAATTAGTCTCTCAAGTTGATTCATTCCAAATTAAAGTATCACCATCAAAAGTGTCTGGAGGTGATTGTCCTGGGTTTCTCAATTCAATTACAGATTTAGACGGAGGTTGTGATACAAGTGGCCTGTTGGTACTTCCATCATAGGAAGAGTATGTCTCACTCTGTAAGAAAAGTAATGGCTCTCTCTCTAAAGGAGAAAGAAGTACAGCTTCATCTTTGTCCATGCCTCCACTCTCACCAATATTAATAAGTGTACTAGTTACAGTAACAGTGTCTTTCATTGTAATCAGTTTGTGATAGTTTTCTCTTTTGATTCGGTGACAATTTTTGGTCTTAGACATCCATGCCTTTATTAAAGGAAAAATACACAACCCCAAAAAATATATTACTGGAAGTAACACCAAAATGTAGACCAGCAGAGTTTTCAATATCAAAAAATCATCAAAGACTACGTTGGCTGTGTTGCCATGGAGAATGCTAAGTAAGACAAGGTCAAGGATAAGCAATCCGTCAACAATATTCAACCGAGTGCTCTTGTATGGCTGTATCACACAGTGTATTGTCAGAATCAATATTGATAAGATCTGCAGGATGTAAATGTAATTTGATACCCCAAGATTGAGGAGGCTCATGAAAAATATAAGTTGACGACACGTCAGATAGTACCCAGCAAAACATCTGTACCTGTCTTTGTAGCAAGCTTGAAATTCATCAATAATAGGTTTGAGTCTAATCAAATTGACTCTCTTTGTTTTCACAAGGCATGGTGCAAAGAGAAGCAAAGAGAGGAACGGTATCACAAGAAAGACTTGTATGAGAAGGGCAACCAAAGCGTATGGTAAATGTCCTTTTGGATCAAAGTAACGAACACTTGGTTCTAAACTGACATAAAAACCATTGATTCCTGGAAAGCTCACAGGTGTTAGAACAGACAATGAAGTTTGTGTCAGCGAAATAAAGACAATGTAGAGGACGATGCATATAAGATTGACACCGATGTTTGTATTCTGAAATATTGCATATTTGGGGCATTTACGTGAGACAAATGCTACCAATGCAATGACCAAAATAAGAAATAGAGGATTTGCATAGTGAATTGCTGTAACTGTTAGATTATTCATGTTTAAGTTGTTACATATTTTTATCAGACCAAATATTTTGGGATCAAGCTGGATGAAGCCAGTGAAAGTAAGTTCAATAGCATAAAGAAAATATGAGGGAAAACTTCCATGTACAAAATATTGAAGAACACTGAAGTAAAAAACAAGACAGTAGAGTTGTCCAGATCCAATACGCAAATTTACTTTAGCCACAATTAATATTATTGATATGATTAGGGCCCAAAAGAGAAAGTTCAAAAACAAGGTTAGTGCCAGGTATTTATTGCTACATGTTTTGTCAGGTAGACAAGATATAGCATCATAAGAGAATGAGTGATTTGTTCTGCAACCTGAACACAATATACCTCCTCTGTCAAAAAGACAGAGTTCATCAGACCTATATTGAGGTAGTACACAATAAAACTGATAAGCTGATCCATCACTGCCACAAGATTTAGTTGGACATCCACCATTGATGAAGTTGCAGAACCCAAATGGACATGGAGCAACAGCATAATCATTCCATAAACCGTGACTATTATCATCGATGTCATCATAAATAGCGCCATACCAATAACCTAATTTAATACAAGCAGTGTAGTCAGTTTGATTACAAACTATTTCATCCTCTGTTCCATTGTAGCATGTACAAATCTGTTTATTAAGGTTATAAACATAACCAAGGTAACAGCTTTTAATATGTACATGAAGATATACTATAGCTGTGGGTTGCTCAATTACTTGCCATATCAACACGACATTATTATTAGATTCTGTACTATAATTCCCAATGATGTAGAACGGTGTTCGAGTAGGGTTTCCAGTGAGTTCTACAAGATTGTTGCCTCCTAAGGAATAATTACACAGAGATTTAGACATTTTTAGTCCATCAGAAGACAGACAAGCGATATCAACAGCAGCAAACGACTTTACAGATTGATTGAAGTAATCTACAGCTTGAACAGTCACTGTTATAACTTCTCCTAACATTACATCAAACCAACAGTCGGAGTCTATACATTTGTATGAGGAAGATGAAGATGAGAAGAGGATTCGGACTGGAGGTGTCATGATTTGAGAAGCATAGGATGGTAGGAAATGAAACGTTTTGTTTTCTGTAAAAATTTTGCCTTTCTCGTTTAGGAAACAGCTGTCTGGACTACTGAGATAGAAGGATTTCCCAGCCTGAAGTGCATCATTGTCTAAGAACCACAAATTAACCTCCCAGTCTTGTGGGTTAATAATTGTGGCATTGCCATATTGAATAACGCAATACTTATTTTCCCCAACAACCCCTAGCACTGGAAACGTATGAAACACAACACCACCGTATAACTCAGCATAATTTTGCTGAAAAGTAATATTCAGACCTTTTTCCACAACAATCCGTGATCCACTAATTAAATTGATGGCCCCTCCTCGGACCCCATAATTTTCCTTCATCATCACATGATCAGTCATGTAAATGGAAATTGAACTGGCAAGAATGGCTGTCCCATAGTTAAAACTAATATCAGTGTAGCCTGCAAACACAATAGGTATTCCTTGACTATAAAGTACTCCGCTACCTAGTACTGTGATTTCATCACTATATGGATGGTAGATTGTGTTCCTGATAACAGAACAATTAGTCATTGTAATCACAGGGGTTTCCCCTCTGAGACCACTTTCCCATTTGAAAAACCCAGTTGCAGCTCCTGAATCAAGCGCTGAGTTCTTTTCAAACACTGTGTTTTGCACATCAGTAGTTGCAGTATGTACCTTTGATACTTGACCTGGGCATTCGAAAGCCAGAGCTCCAGCATGTGGAGCCGTATTATTCAAAAAGTAGGAATCACAAATATCAATTTCAAAATGAAGTTGGTCTGGAATACCAAGACTGCCTTTAGGATTTGTAATACCCACATGCAACCCACCAGCTAAAGTGCCTGCAGAATTGCCTTCAAAAGTGCAGTTATGTATCTTTAACTTGTTACCCCAGCTATCACTATGGACACTAATATATGCACCTCCACCAATCCATGCACCGTTATTTAAGAACATTGTATTGTTAATAGTCATAGTGACATTGTTAACTATATTGGTTACTTCAATGTGTAATCCACCACCTAGACTTCTATTGAAAATAGAGCTAGTCTGATAAGATTTGTTATTAAAGCTGAACGTTGTCAAGGACCTGTCAATGACAACATTGCCTTCAAAAAGACACTCGTTGATAATGTAGTTGCTGTTTGAAGCAGCTTTATCAGTCATTGTTATGTACAAATATGCTCTGGTTAAGGTGCTAGTAATGTCGTCACTCTCTTGATTAAAAACACAATTTGAGACAGTCATTATACCTTGTAAATCTTTAAATTCTAGAGCAGTGTGCAAAGTAGTAAAATTGTTGTTATATACACTGATGTTAGTACAATGTAGAAAGCTAATGGCAGTTTCATTGTGAGTATTTGACTTGTCATTTTTCCAATGGAGGTTGTACAGTTTGATATTGGTGCTATCAACGAACTCTAGTACCGTGTTCTTCATTGTCTTCCATGTGATAGTCACATGACTGTCACCCACTCCTTGAATAACAAGACCACTTTTTTGATGAACACTCAAACTTGTATTTAATATTTGATCAAAATACACACTTATTTTTGTGCAATCATCAAGCTGAGACAAGACATACTGAAGAGAAAAACAAGGGAGACAGTTTGGAGTATCAGTTCCATTATCTGCTACAATGATTTCAGTATATCGATCATTACATATGTCACATTGAACTGAAGATATAGACCAGACAATAAGTATAAAAATGGCAGCATCACATCTGCAGAATAACATCATCTCAGCCAAGGGTCAAGAGATATGTTTACTGATAACTGATTAAGCAGATAAAATTAATTTTTATAATGTATGTATCAATTTTTATATGTATACATTCCCATATCAGCCACTACTACTATTTACTTAATGTTGCAAGTTATCACAGTGTTGATAGTCTCACACTCATTCTTTGTATGGGCATGTGACCTTTATATTACACAATATTTTCATTCTATTTTTAGTACAAAAACACAAAATGAATTATAATAAGGGTGAAGAAAATTTGATGGATTTATTTTTTGAATGTGCTTGTAACATTTTTTGTTGTAACAAAAAGTACAAAGGTCATTAGATATAGATAGGTACATTTCCTAGAACTCCCCATCATATCCAGGAAATGCAGCTTGTTCAGGATGTAACAAATCACAAAAGAAACAGATAGTGCCTGCCAATCCCTCCATTAAACTATACGGACAATCTGGCACTCCAATTTTAAACCGTTGGGGATCACGATACACAGCTACAGCCTGAACTATCTCCTCACTCCAGCAACAAGCAGCCATTTGCAGTGCTTTATAAAAATACTCTTCTTCCCCTGTGTAGCGGTACAGACAAAGAAAGGGATAAGCATTGCCAGTGATACCATGACAAGCACCAAAGCCTTTCTTTAAAATACCGTACTTCCAAATACACTGTAGACCTTTCTCCATACTTTTCAAATATTTCTCTTCGCCAAACACTTTGTAAGCTTTGTATAAAAGTGGCACAATGCCAGGAGCACCATGACACCAATGTACTAGCAAATCATCCCTTCTTCCACTGTCTTTTGGGGGGAAGTTTCCACTGGGTAATTGCGTGGATATAAGATTTTCTAGAGTTGCTATTATCCACGTTTTTGTTTCAGGCTCTTTACACCATTCTGGTAGTTCAAGAAGCATATATAAGATGCCAGCTGTTCCATGGGCAGCACCAAGATAATCAGAACCATAGAAATAATAATGTAGATACCTATATAATTATTATTATAATTATATGCATAAAAGAGTACCAAGGAGGTAAACAGATTAATGGATTTCTATATGGTCTTTATGGATAGTTACTATATATATGTCTATGGGTCAAGAATAATGAATAAATGAGCAGATCTTTGATGAATGAAAGGAGGACAACTAATTTATTTATAAAACAAAGGAACTTACTTTTTAGCTCGCTCCTTGCCACTTCCTTGCTGACCAGAACTAACTAAATATTCAAACACTTGACGAAGAGCTCTTTCCAGCTCCACTTTATGACATAACTCAGCTGGGAGATACTTTCTTACTAATAAGAGACAAGATAGATAGCCAGCTCGACCATAGAGAAGTTCATCCGGAGTTCCTTGAATAAGACACTCGGGTAGAAAGGAGAGGAGTGTGGTGAGATAGTTCTCTGTTTTCACAGGTTCATCGTATTGATGGTAAAGAATGGCAGCAAGAGCATACAGCCCTGAAGGAAAATGAAAGAAAGACAAAGTTATTTATTGCCACACGAGATCTTATTTAGTCAAGTGTGGCCAACCCCTCCTCCCTGTATGGAAGGTTAGCCACACCCTATTAAGTCTTACCAGGTGCTCCAATATAAAATGCCAACCCTGTTTCCTCAGGTCGTTTAGTTATCAACATCATGGCAGTATGAATAGCCTCCAGACCTCTCATTAAATGTTCACAGGCCCTATCTTCGTCACCTTCTAAACTATAAAATCGGGACAATTTCCAGTGTAAGTAAGCATTTCCTCCAGCACCAATGTAGACACTGTTGTCCTTGCTTTTCTTCTTTGTATTTGTTGATGGCATTACAACAGTATCGGGAGGGTATTCTTTTTGGAGTTTGACAATGTTTTCTTTCAGCCATAGTCTTGCCTTTTCAAGAATCCTTTTACAATCTGCAGTGTCTATATACTTGATATCTTTCGATAATTGTCTGTGTGTTCTAAAAGTTACCCAGTCTGCAGCTGGATTTGGGAAGCATCTCTCAAGCGACGAATAAGCCATCCTAAGCAATAAAGGGTTAAAAATAGAATCGGTCTTATCAAGGCAGCTCTCCCAGACTGCCACTCCTCTTTTTATCCGAGGGCCAGTGTCTCCATTGCTAGGGATTTTACCCTAGATCTGGGAAAATTTTTACTCATTTAGGACCTAGGGTAGGTTTTTTAAAAGGGTGGAAATCTAGGGGTTTTTTCTAAAATACATATGATTTTGAACATTGATTCACAATAAGTCAGTAATGTAAACAATAACGATGTCTGGCTCATGTAGACATAATGTAGTTTACTTTGCTGTGAGCCTGTCACGCATGTATACATATTGTAGTTCTTCTTAAGTGATGTTAACCCAATGGTAACCGTGACTGATGACAATCTTGGGAAATGTAAAAATAGTTTGTGATTAGCTGATTTGACGCTTAAGAACAACAAGATATATCCTTTCCATAAAAGAAATACACAAACAAGTTTGTTACATTAGCCATTCCTGAGAGACATCAAATGACATCACACTGATGATACTAGAACCAAGAATTTGAATCAAACACACCAGAATGTCTATTTATAATCCTCAAAACCACAATGTTCAAAATGTTTTGATATATTATATTCAAAACCATTGTAGTTATCTGAAAGAACATTGTGTTTGAGGGTCAAAGAAAGGAACTGTACCATATAGCCAATATGAATAAAACTGACAAATAATTTAGATTTTGCTAAAAAAATTTATCATCAAAAATAGTATCAATGTAAACATTGTTTCAAAATTCTGATCCTAAATCTTGACAACTCTCTCAATTAATATACAGAGTTTTACAATCAATTGATCAATTGTTATTAGTTGATCAATCGATGGATGCCCGCCCTTCAATTTACAAACAAAATCAGGAACCCAACCCAATCTAAGAGATGGCTCACGGTACTTGTGCTCCACGTTTTATTAAGTGGTATGACGGAGTTTTACAATTGATATTGATTGATCGATTAATTGTTACTAGTCGATCGATCGATCGATAATTTTGAAACAAATGGCATACCATATGAAACAGTCACTACAAACGATTATTAAGGAATGCCACATCTCTCTTATATACATATAAGGTGGTTCTTTTACAACAAGAACAGCTATAATAACATCATTATTGCTAATGTCAACTATAGGTGTATGTATACATGTATATAGTGTAATATAACAACACTTAGTACAACTATTTTGTAGATCTTATCATAATCATAACTCTATCATATTATACTGACACTAAGGGAGTGTATAGTAAATATAGAAATTCTTTTTTTATATATTCATGAATTTAATTATTGTGGTTTGAGAATTATGAATATAACTTACACTATAATTCTGGTTTATAAATTTAATAATTATTAACACTATTGACTGTAAGAGATATAATATTATCATATAAACTTACTTGGAGGAGAGGTTTCATCTTTATTATCAGCTGAACCTTTTAACTGATCTTTTAACTCTAATATTGGTGTAGGCTCTAGTAGTCACAATTAAGACACATATATTATTAACAATATTATATTATTACCTGTAGTAACAGGTGTGGACTCTTTTTGGCTAGATTTTATTTGTGTTTCCTCAAGTCCTTGATCAATTACTGGTTTGAATGCTAGATCTAGTAACAATGTCATATAATGAGAAGATACTAACACAAGTTACCTTTTGAGCTCTGCCTTAATGTTTCAAACTGTTTGTTTCTCTCTCTCAATTCCTTTGTGTTCTCTTCTACAATAGCTCTAACCTCCTATATATCAATAAACAACACATGTAGTAACTGTTGTCTAATACTACTCATCTCTTACCTTGTCTCTTTGATGTTTATCATAAATGATGTCATGGCCTAATGTTAACTTGAGCAATCCCATCTCCTTCAATAGGCCAAGATTTTTCTTTGCTGTCACTAATAGAATATCCATCATATGGTGTGGAGCATAGCAGGTAATAATTATTGAGTTGCCTTCCATTATAACATGAATTTGGACATTATTCACTAAATCTTCAAAGGCTTTTGATAACAAGTCTCTAATATCGTTAAGAGTGTGCTCATCTGTCTTCCACTCTAAAACAAACTCAACAGTCTCACAGGTAAGGGAATGAGATGATATGATTCTCTTGAAGCTTTCTTTACAGCATACACTAAGTTTAATTTTTTCGCAAAATGTATCAACTGCTGTCTTGAACTCTGTGATGTGTCGTTTAGCCTCAGTGATATTATAGTGATCAACAATAGCCTCCAAACAACAAACATTAATAATTGTACATTTGTTTTCTACTAGTTCCATGACATCATCAAATGATTGAGCTATAGCTAATTGAGGTTTTAGCCCTGGGAAACATCTCCGAAGATACCTTTTTAACTCTTCAAGTGAAGGAATATCCTTAGCAATGACAGGTGCAACAGCCTCAATAAGATTTCCAAATTTCACCCTCATCTGATCAAAATCATACTGATATGTGCGCTGAAGACTGACTTTGTAAGGAAAGGTTTGATCTACAGATATAAAAAGTAAGTTATTGTTTAATTTATCATAAATACTTACCATACTCTTTGAGTATATCATTAGCAACAGTTACTGTTTGTTCACATTTCAATAAGACACTGCCCAACACTTTTAATTTGTTAACATCTTCAGAAACTGTAGTATGTAATGCTCTCAATGGACCATCTCCTAATACACCTCCCAATCTAGTGACTTCATCTAACGTCTCCTTAGAGATCACTCCCTCTGTATATAACATCTGAACAATCTCCAAGGGAAGAGTAAGTGGTGAGATCCTATCAGTGTGTTTCTGTAGCATTTGACAAGCTGAAATGGATAAGAGTCCAATATAAATAATAAATATTAATATTATATATGTACTACTAACACTTATTTATACCTATATCTGAATCAAGTTTCTCATGTTTTTGTTGTAATTCCTCTTTCTTATTATCTCGTTTTCTCTTTATTGAACTTGATAACTCAGTGTCATCTATTAATTATTTAGTTATATTTGGTAGATCTAATGAACACAATATTCTACTTACATCTAGTTAAGTAGTTGTGTATTTCAGTAGCTTTCTTGATATTATTAACAACAGGACTCTTAATAGCAGCAATCACTGTTTCCCAGGTAACAAGATGTGACTTAGTAGTAGCTAACCAGCTATGAATGACTTGATCAAGTTTGTAAGTATTACTGAACTGACTACTTGTTAAACCATTTAAGATACTCTGAGAAACCTTTAGTGATAGACCAATCTCATACCACTTGTCATTAATATCAGCTAACAGATTGAGTAGCTCATGTTTAGTAGGAGAAATACCTGAGAAATAGGGAGATTAAAACATAACAAACAATTCTATCATGTCTTGTATCTCACATTGTAGTGCCATAGCCACGTTGCTAGATTTAGTGTGGGACTGGTACGCGCAGAGGTAACTATAGTAAAGATGGATGGGGCTGCATACTCTCAAAATATGAATATTATAGTTATTATAGTTATAAAATAATTATGAGAGTAAATTAATGAATGATATTGGGCCCAAAAATAAGAGTTGTGCAGTTTTTGAAGTTAGTTATAATAAGGTGGATAAAATTTTTATTGGTTTCCCATTTATTTTATGCAAATAAATCAAAATCAATTAACAAAACGCTAATACAAATAAATTAATTATTTATGTAAAATTACAGCAGCTGCTATTTTTATAGACAGTAGCTATTCATAACACAGAAAGTGCTTACTTCAATGGCAAATTAATACTAGACCCTAAACCCTAAATATTAGAGTCTATATGTATCAATTATGCATTGGAGTATCCACTTTTTACGTTGTATAAATAGCTACTATATTTTTTACTAATGAAGACTTCTTAGATCTGAAGACAAACATTTAACACATTCAAACTGATAGATCAATTTTTATTATGTTAAACTTCATCTCTTCATCTATAAAACCTAGTTTTTTTAACAGATTAACATTAGGATTATCCTCCTCAGTAATGGATACTTGTGGTAACATGATTAATTGAGAAGACAAACAAAGTGCTGTTATGACAACTGATGCTAATCCTCTTCTCCTATGATCTTCAAGTGTAAAGAGAGTACCTTGTTCCCTATCAGGATATTGTATATTCCATGATACAAGTGAGTTATCTTCTTTAGAAAATATTGCTGGACTGTCAAAGTTTTTAATACGCTCTTCAAACCAAGATACTCTATTTGGCCAATCTTTAAAATAACTCCAATGAGAGGCCACATACTCAGCATGATGTGGCTCTAACTTTCCTAGAACATATCCACTCGGACATGGTCTAAATTAGTAGAAATAAATTAAATATTTATAATAACTGGCTTTACTTTGCTTCAAGCTTTGTAGAATGTGGTAAGTAAAACAATTTTCCTGAACAAATACATTCCATTCTGGCATTAATGTCAGGTGGTGACTTTAAGTTTACCAAGAGATAGTCAGTCAAGTCAACTACAGAAGCTACACATATAATGACAAAATAAATATATAAGATTATATAAAATTAGGGTTAACACGTCTTCAATTAGAAACTGTTCTACTGTGTGTAACCTCCTTGAAATGGTGTGGGTGTGGCACATGATACTGTTGTAGCATATAAAGGGTTAAAATATTATAGTGTGGGTGTGGCACGATACTGTTGTAGCATATAAAGGGTTAAAATATAGCGAGGGTGTTGCGGTCTGGGGATGAGACTACATCAGGGAGTCTAGGAATGAGACTATTACTCTCTTATTAATGCACATCAGATTCATTCACTCATCATGATGGACTCAGATGACGAATTGGAGTCTTTTCAAATCACAGAGGATGACTTGTACAACGAGTTAAATCCTAACAGACATCAACGCCGTTTTACAAAAGAAGATGCCATGTTAGGGATGTGGGCATCTAGAGACTCTGATGATGAGGATGATACCCGTGGTTATGGGTGCGTAGAATCACACCCTACCCCTTAATAAGGGGTGTGGTCTACAATTTACATGTACATGTAGTAGATTGAGATTATTTTTATATTCCATATACTACACTACCACACCCACTTAGTAGTATAGGTCCATGTGTTGCTATAGTAACATACATTTAGGCCAATCTGCTTAATCATAGCATCTATTTTTTTGCAGGCACAAAAAAGATTATTCAAGACCACTCAATTTTGTTACATCACAATCAGCTAATGATGAAGATAATGAGGACTCTGATAAAGAGGTGTGGTCACATTTCTCCACGACCAATGTTATGTTCCTCTTTCCATATTAGGATATTGATGCACAGATGGAATATATTATGCACAAATTTGAACAGAAAAAGATGCAAGCAGGAGGAGAAAAAGCTGGAATTGGTAACTTTAAAACGGCCAGTCTCAAAAAGAACAGAGAACTTCACATGTTCCAAACTGAGGTCTCTCGTCAGACTACAAAGAAACCCAGTGCCAGTAATAATAAAACAACTGGGCGTGGCAGCAAAGGGAAGCCAGGATCATTAGTGGAGAAACGCAAGCGTGAATTGATGGTGTCTGATAAAGATTGGGGTCGCTGGGAGAAATACTCATCAGGCTTTGGTAGTCGCATGATGCAAAAGGTTACAGATGTATGTTATGATATAATGTTATTATATTGTAACAGATGGGATATGTACCAGGTCAGGGATTAGGTAAGAGAGGAGAGGGTATAGTTAACCCTGTGAAAGCTGTAAAGAATGTCGAGTTGGGTCAAAGTGGACCAGAAGTGAGATGGATGGATGGATGGATGGATGGGTGGATCATAATCGTAGTTTAAATAATAGATTTTCTATTTTTTATGTACATAATTTTTCTTTAGCTTTCAAGAGGTCCTCTTGTTGTAGCTGAAGATTCTGAAGAAGAACAAGAGCAGGAAGCTTTTCAAAAAGAACTACAACAATGGCAAAGAAAAGATGGAGAAGCTAGTCTTCCCCGACCAAAATATATCTACAAAACAGTAGATGACTTGAGAGAAAGCAGTAAAAGGATTCCATACAAACATGTAAGTCATTAACAGAGGTTTGATGACAAAATGATTTTATATTTTGATGTCATACCACTCACAATTGGACTGTTGATATATCTTGTAGTTTGGGGTTAAAGGTCAGTCTGCAACATCTGATGGAATGGAGAGAAATTTGAAAGTCATAGATATGACTGGAAAAGAGACACGAATATTGAACAGTTACAGTGATCTGAGTAAAAATCAACAATACTCAACTCGAGACGGTTAGCTTCTCTTTACAATTAACATATTGACCTCTCTCTATCTCTCTTTCTCCCAGGATCTGATCAAGTCTTTGTACCAGAGCTCATGCATAATTTACAGCTGCTAGTCAGTCAGACAGAGGATGACATTGTACAAAGTGATCGTAAATTTCAGTACAATCAAGATATGGTCATAAATCTGACTCATGAAAGAAACAGATTAGAACAGGTTATTGAAGAGGAAACAGATCAAGTTAATAAACTCTCAGAAATTACAGGAGTCATCTCAATGTAAGACTACAATTGCCACACCCACTATTTGTGAATACCATTCCTACTGTTATATTTTGTAGATTTGAAGATCGTCTTACTGCAGACTACTCAAAGCCTTCTCTCTCTTTATCTGAATGTGAAGATTTACTTTCTCAATTACAACTCAAATATCCAAATGAATACAAAGTAAGTGCCATCATGTTTTCTCAAATATATTGTGTATCTCTCTCTCTCTCTCTCTCTCTTTCTCTCTCTCCATAAGATGTACAAATTGTCTTCATTAGCTGTAGCAGTTGTCTTTCCTATTGTAAGTCGTATATCTGTTTGTCTGTCTGTCTGTTTATCTGTTTGTCTGTCTGCTTGTCTGTCAACTCTGTATATCTCTACCCATTTTATCTTAGCTCAAACGTCTATTAGAAGGATGGGATATATTGAAAGATAATATTGGTCCTTTCACTATCTTCCAACAATGGAGGGAATTACTAAGAGAGTCTCAATATTCATCTTCCTCTCCTCCTGAACTTGACCAGTCAGTTAAGAGGCTGGGACACATCCACTTTTCATATTTAATAATGTTCTCTCTGTTCTCTAGAATGGATGCATACGATCGACTTGTTTGGGAAATATGGATGCCTAAATTTCGACAAGTGTTAACAACTTGGTCTCCGAAAACTGAAGTAGCACAGCAGCTGCTGCGAATCACATTGTCCTTTTCTTTTTATAGGTTGAGAATCTTGTCGATATGTTAGAAAGATGGATGCCATTATTACCAGAATGGATATTGAATAATATACTGGAATCAATCATCCTTCCCAAATTACAGGTATCCCAATTTATTTGACAGGATTTGAAAACTGGTATTACCAGTTTATAACATTGACTTTTACTGCCAACTCAACACTTGTATATTATTAAATTTTGATCTCTAGCAAGAAGTTGATTCATGGGATCCAACAAGTGATCCTATTCCCATACATTCATGGATTCATCCTTGGTTGCCTATATTAGGTGGGTGGAGCTTATTAAATACTCATGACTGCTGTTGAACACAATATTGAGGTTTCACTTCCAATGTTTTCTTGTATTGCATTTACAGATAATCAACTAGAAATTCTCTACCCTCCGATACGAATGAAATTGGGTGTGGCTTTGAACAATTGGCAACCATCAGATGCTTCTGCCCTTGTAATCCTACGTCCATGGGCTAAAGTAAATGCATGAGGTTGTGTGTGTTACTATCATATCATGTTAGATATTTTCATCTGAAGTAATGGAGGCCTTTTTATCAAGGACTGTGCTACCAAAACTGATGTATTGTCTGCAGACTCTGGTTATTAATCCACAGCAACAGAATATAGGTTTGTTATAACTAGTATTAAATTAAGTTAATTAACTAGTATTAAATTAAGTTAATTAACTAGTATTAAATGAAGTATACATTTTTCTTCTATTCTAGCTCCTATAGAGTGGGTATTACAGTGGAGAGAATTAATTCCTGTTCATCAT
Source organism: Xestospongia muta (assembly GCA_963693285.1). Taxonomy (NCBI): domain Eukaryota; kingdom Metazoa; phylum Porifera; class Demospongiae; order Haplosclerida; family Petrosiidae; genus Xestospongia; species Xestospongia muta. The sequence continues at coordinate 689,000 of OY848928.1, forward strand.
TTTGTCAACATGTTTGACAAATACTTCTTCCCAAAGTGGCTACAAGTAAGAAGGCTTGTTTTTGATTACATGTACACAGTCTCTCTCTCTCACTCTCTCTCTCTCTCTCTCAGGTCCTTAACAACTGGTTATCTGGTAACCCAAATTATGATGAAGTTACAAAATGGTAGGTAAGGATCTGACTTTACCAGAAGTCATCTCAACAGGAACTTATTCTATATAATGACAAGATTATCTGCACAAAGCACACACAGAATATAATATAAAATATTAGACTTCAAAGCATTTAACTTTATTGGTTACTGTTCTAAATGTAGTTGTTCCATTGGTGTCTCTTTCTTGTAGGTATATTGGTTGGAAGAGTATGTTTGATACTGAGCTATTAGCAGATCAAACTATCAAGGCTAACTTCAATCGTGCCCTCTCTTTAATGGATCATGCTGTTCATGGTACATTTGTTCCTGGGATGAGAGAGAATATGATCTACTTCACTACATCTGAGAGAAGGTAATGATTTCTTCAAGGTTTGAAGACAAGATAATAGCTTCTCATTTTTTACTACAGGAGAACAGCGGAACTGCAGAATCCTACCAGTAAAGTAAGCTCAATGAAACAAAGTAACAGGAAATATGGATTTGGGACTGTGTTTTTGTCAGGGTAATGTAAGAATGGGACTATGGGATTGTGTCTATGGAATGGGAATGTGTCTTTATGAATATATTTTGTTAATTTTTTAACTATAGGTGACTTCTGGATTGTCTAATCAAACAACAATCAGTTTTAAAGACATCATTGAAAAAAAGGTTATAAAATAATAGATGTTGATAATAACTGTTGTTATGCATTGTTTCTATTTATCTCACAGGCTGAAGAACTCGGTATCTTGTTTATACCTACATCAAAGCGTTATGAAGGGAAAACCTTGTATACATTTGGTGATAATATGATTTATATTGACCGAGGAGTCATCTTTACAATGGCAGACAGCAAGTGGACGCCTGTTTCTATAGATGAACTTATTGAAAGAAGTGTATCATAAAAATATGTTATATTGTCTGTTCGTTTCTTTAAATTAATATCAATTTCTTCTATAATTAAGCATTAGTAAAAGCGTAAAACTGCCGCACGAAGAGGACATTGTAGCGCCCTCCGTACCAGCCCGTTGCAACGACCTTCTTTGTAGGTAGACATTGGGAGCTGCGCCGATCAAAATAAAACAAAGAATTGCCTCCATCTATCAGCCGCCTTTGCAGAAGTCAACTCGCTCCTGCAAGTTCTCGTCTCTTTGTTGCTTCGTTGTTAGCAATTTCCTAGGAGTTGCTAGCTGTGCAACATGGCGTCTGTTCGTCGGGATTTTCTCGTGACGGCGATGCTGGTACGTAATTGTTAACGAATTATGCGCTTTTTTACAAAAAATTAACAATAATAATTTTATTATTGCAGCTGATATTATCAATAATAGCAGCAGCTGAAGAGAATACTATAGACTCTGATAATTTGCCACATATCAGGGTATGTATATATTATTATGCGTATATATTGTGATTACAATTGACATATTACCACTACTGCATGCGTGGCCTGCTCACTGTGAATGGTTATTTATCATTTTATTTATAGGCAAGGAGACAAGCTGAAAAGACATTGACTGTAGTAACAGGTCGTCCTTCAAACGTAAGTATTATAATATTTCATTACATATGTCAATTCATGGAAACACAAACAATAAAATACTAAGATAGACTATCTCGATTAAAGGTAATTTGAGTTTGTAAAATTAATAATAGCAAATCATTCTTCAGAACACATGAAAAACTATCATCAAGTGACCAAGCCCCTGAACTTTAGATCACATTAAGACCATAGATAAAGAAGGGATAGCAAAGCAAATCAAACACAACAAACTACACAACATGTAGTTTGATAGAGTAGGCCTGCTAAATGAAGTAGACAAAAGTCCTTGATAATGCTGTCCTCAGAAAAGCAGTTATTTTTAGACATTGTAATCTTTAGCAGTGTATTATGCATGACCTGTCACACAGATGATTTAGTCAGTCAACTTCCATTCAAAATTTATTTCCTCTCCTTTAATTAAGATTATAAATGAATCACAGCTGGATTGTTTAGCCTATCATGATAAACCATAATTTAAAACTTATCTTCTTTACTTCAGTGTACTGTCTCTTGTGGAGGTGGTGTCAGGACTATGTTACCAGAGTGTCAAGATCAAAATCGTATTGTTTATCCATTTTGTTCACAAACACTTACTGAAGACTGTTGTCCCTTTAATGATTATTTTATTAGTGGACAACCTGTTTGGTTTCAGACCTGTAATCAACAGAGTTGTGATGCAAGTAAGATAACAACATGATTATTAATTATATATTGTATATACTATAAACACTATAATTATGGTTTTCTCATTGCTAATGGAGTGAAAAAGTGTTGAAACAAAAAAACGTGTCTGGCACTATTGTCAAAGGCATAAACCTAAGAGCAGTAAAGATATATTATATTCAATAGTACAGTGTATAATTTGATTTATCAAGCTAAGTATTATAGAGACAGTGGTTGATTGAAGTTATTAAATTAATATTATAATAATGGGAATGGCTTATTACTCATGCACTCAACTGTTTAGGGTTTAGGAAGTTTGGGATGGGTCTAGTAATAATAGTATAACACTGACTAGACCACTCCGACAATCATCAGGACTTAGCAGCACAAATGGTACATCATACTACAGTATTTCATTAATAGGGAGTGCCTTTATGTATGGCTTCATCATGACACAAACAGCAAAACTAGAATGCTCAAACAATTATTATATATTTTATTATCTAGATCCAGCTCCAGATCCTCCTTATACACCAGGATCATTTCAGTTAAACACATCCTCAATAGTCAACATTCAAGTAGCCAATGACAATACAGTGACAATTATAATCATCTTTAATACACAACGCATCCAATATACCTTCACTCATATAATTCTTCCTGGTGGTGGAGGTTTTAGTAGTGGTGCAAGTTTTCAAGTGACTAATCCTTCCACTATTACTATTGGTAACAATTTGGTTATTGATGATACAACAGTGATACAGTTATCTGGTTATAGTTTTGTACGTTATCTCAACACCAGTAATGAGACAGTGTCATATTCTGGAAATAATGTTACATATTCTACTGGAGTAGCAGGCTTTACAGCAGCTGGTATCGCCACATACTACTACATTTCTTCTTTGGGTATTGCATATGCATTTAGTGGTACTAAAGGAGTTAGTGATATGCCTACTGGGTTGCTTCTAGCTCGTCAAGATAGATTTTCGAACCAATTTGTTGCTGTCTATTCTCAGAGTGATACTTTGAATACTAACCTATTCAAAACTCTTGGTACTGCATTTAGTGTTAACATTATCAATGGAGGGAATGTCTCATTTAACTTTGAGTTTTCTACACAAGGAGCTATCATTATAACATCGTCTACTGTTTTAAACAATACTGTTGGAGCAGTGAGCTATTCGTCATCTTCTAAAGTTCTACAAGTTGGTTCATCTAGCTATTCACCTATTGATCGAGTTATTCGTATTGGAGATAGAGGTTTTGAGGATACTCCATTTCAAAATAGAGAGACTGCATTTCTGGAGTACAATTCCTTTTTTATCAACAATAAAAATGCTGTGTTTTCTGTTGGTTCAAGGATAACTAATAATATCTTCCAACAAATTATAGACTTTTTTAGAAGTGGAGGTACTCCTACAGCTCAGTTCACTGTCTCAGGTAATGCTGTGCGCTTTGCAGGATTTAATGTGATAACATTATCTGACATATCTCAAAATATCAACATAGCCTCAGGTGTTACAGTAACACATGTACGACAACAAATATTATATTCTTCAAACACCATCCCTGGTATTGCATTCTATGCATATGAGACTTCCACTGGTGGTAATTCATTTTCAATTAATGGAGGTACTGCTCCTCCTATCTCAGGACCAGGGGTTTTATATATCAGTGGTGACACTGCTTTTTTTACAGCATCTCAGTCTACACAAAATGCTATCACTTCTGCTACTACTACTCAAACAATCACTGCCAATACTGCTTCCTTCACAACAACATGGCGTAATGGTGTCACCTCATTGACACTGAATGGTAATAATATTGTTGATATCACAGGCTTCATGAGTTTGGCTTTACGAAATGGTGATTCCATTCGATATAATGGTGGTACTATTACTCTATCACCTGCTGACTCTAGAGGACCATTTACTGGTATTTCTCAGTTAACATACTATAGAGCTGGTGCACAAAATATTTTTATCTATCCTAGTGCTTCAGATGAGACAATATCAGTGGACAGTTCTTATCGACTCTATGTCATGGGTAACCAAGCTGTTCTTGTCAATGAACCCAATGTAATTGATCTTGTTAACAATCCTGTGTTTAATGTAAGTGTACGTACCAATTCACTTGGACAGAGTGTGTTAACAATTGGAGGTAGTGATATTATTATTCTGGATAGCAGTGTTGAACGTTATAATCTTGGAGATACTGATGATCTTTCTTACAGCTCAAACACTTTGATTGGGAGTAGAAGCGGAGGAGGAAATATATTTAATGTGCAAGCTAACAGAGTAACTCAATACAGGACCACTGACACTACTCCAAGAATAAGAGATAGTATCGGTTTTGAACTTGGTCCATTATCTGTGTACTATAGACCTGGAGATAGGACAGCATTTATTACTGACAGACAAAACATTATCAATCTAATTTCATCTATTACTGCAACTATTGTTGTCCAAACAACAACAGTACCAACTACACCACCAATAGTGTTAACAACTACACGACCAATAGTGTTAACAACTACACGACCAATAGTATTGCCTACTACTACAATACGACCATCTCCTTCACCTGCTCCCACTGGTCTACCACCAAATATTATAGATATAGACAGTGGCCAAAGTCTATCTATTGGTACTATCCAGGTTATTACTCTCACAGGTGGATCTTCATGGGATATTAGCAGTAATGAACGTGTTGAATACAGTGGTAATGTTGTGACTGTTCGTGACAATAGCAATAATGTTGTTTTTACTGCTACCAACATCCGAATACTAGGTGTTTATCAAAGTGGAAGCACAGATGTACGATTTTATCAAGGAAGTGGTCCTAATCAACAAGGACCTGGTAAACTTTACATCAACCAGCTCTCTGGAGAAGCCTTCTTCACTCAGGATCAAAGTACTATTAATGTTATCAATTCGTTTGTCCCTCCAACTAACTTAAGAGTTGTTAATAGAGTACGCAATGGTAGAATTGGTCTTACAATTGGAGGAGCTGATGTAGTCACTTTATCAGGGTCAACAAGGACAACTATTAATTCAAGACAATATGCCATCATTTCATCAACTGGATATCAAGTTTATGATAGCACTACTGGTAATCTGATCTTTAATATTGCCACCAATAGTGACAGAGTTATACAATATTATAGAGGTAATAGTACTCCAGCTGTGAGTACAGGAGACACTGCTATACGTGTTGACGGTCCTGTTACTATTGTAACTGATGGTATTAGCGGCATACCTCGTCCAATGAATGGTTTTAGTACATTAATCACTGATCGTGATGATGTAATTCGTGCTGTAACTGAAGTTGTTTGTCTGAAGCCAGATAATCGTACAGCACCGAATGGTGATATTATTCTAATCATTGCAGGAATGGATATCATTGCTATTAGCAGAACAACAGTACATTATGTTGAATATTATGAGTATGTCTCGTATCGTAATTTTACTGCTATCAATACAAATGTAATTACTGAAGGAGTGGTTGGTATGATACCAATGAACGATATGATGCCACAGATGGACAAGTTCACTGTTTATACTCCGAATGATGCTATTCCACAAATGTTTACTAATTTCTCAAATGACACATATTTTGGTCCTGGCTACTTTTATTTCACTCATAACGAATCATTTTTTGTATCTTGTCCTGAAACTTATCGGATCATCTTCTCGATGTATAATGAAACAGCTGGGCCACTATTTCCACCGACACCAGGACCAATAGTACCTCCTACTGCTATTCCTCCTCAGCCAATTTTTCCTTCAACTTTAGATGGTGCTTCTTGGACCCCAAGTCCATGGAGCCAGGTAACTATCTCTCATTGTTTCTATCTTTATTACTTGTAATTTTATTTCCAGTGCTCAGAATCTACATGTGGTGTTCAAGTACGATTTGTCAAGTGTCAAACTCTAGTAGGTATACACTCAACATCTTGTACTGATCCTTTAGAACAAACATCTCGTTTTATTCCTCCATCTATTGAGCTATGTAGTACTATTCCAGGCTGTATACCAGGTAAGTCAGGGAGAGAGGGAAAGAAATGGCTAATATAATTATTACAATATTTGAGCTTTTTTTCTTAACATTTTAGATAGTGCTATTATTGAACCTACCATTCCAGATGGTGTTGGTACTGTGTATATAGTATCTGATAACAATACTGGTTCCTACTACATACAATTTGTAGGCATTTGTTCAGAGACTGGTTCCACATATAACATTATACAACAGCAAATTGATGGAGTGACTTCTGTCAAACCAATCATTAACCTACAGACAACTCCAACCTCTCCCATGCCTACTATTTCAGTGTCTGATTTCACAATGAATCTTGGTTATGATCCTGACAATGTATTCAGCATCACTGTGATACCTACAAATGGTATACCAGCAGATGAATGTCACCTGGTCAGCAACAACACTGTCATGAAATATGAGAATTTTACGATGACTTTAAACAGCATGACTTTTACTAGTATTGCTGCTCTTTTTAGAGCTGATACTACACGACTTACACCTTTTATTGGATATCTTCCATCTGATTCAAGCCCTCCACACACTGTTGCTGGTCCTTTGTACGTGTGTATTGATTATTCCTCTGATTTTAATGTTGGCCTCTACACAACAGATCCAACTTTTATTACTGATATAATGAATGCATACAATCAACTTGTTGGATCACTCAAAGCACCACAAATTCTTGGGGGTTCTGCACCACCAATGTCTGACATTTCTACTTCTGGTCAAGTATTCCAAGTGGGTACCACTCCCATTTCAGTTTTGGAACAGATACATAAGTTCTCTCTTCGTTGTGAGCTCTCTGAGGTGGGTAATCCTCCAGTGACCTCGTATATTTGGAGAAAAGATGGTCAATTAATTGTCGATAATAACGTTAAATATTCAATAGAAGGTGATAAATTAACTATCAAAAATACAGAAGAAAGTGACCAAGGAAGTTACAGATGTTTTGTTGGCAATTCAGTTGGTTCAGATCAAGCTATGACCTCCCTTGATATTACTCAAGAACCTGAAGCAACATCACCTCCATCACCTACCACCCCACCACCACCCCAGCCTATGTGGGTGCCGCAACCTTTTACTCGTGTAAGTTACATGTATCACTTACTATTAAATTGCTAGTCTCATTGCTCTCTCTCTCTCTCTCTCTCTCTCTCTCTCTCTCTTTCTCTCTCTCACATAATAGTGCAATAGAACTTGTGGTGTAGGAGTTCAAGTTCGTGCTATACTTTGTCTAGTTGGCAATGAGCCATCTACTCAATGCAATGAAACAGACATGCCTCCTTCCTATCAGCTATGTAACACACAAGACTGTCCTGGTAGTAAGTATCTACTAGTGTATCCTTCAATTTAATAATCATTGTTGTTGTATTATCAGTCAATGGTCATAATGTGATGATGTTTTTCTCTATTCTCTAGCTGGTGGATCTCGAAATGGAATCCCTCTAGCAGAAGCATCAATATTCCACATCAGTATTCCCAATGGTAACTTTGAGATTTACGTGAATATCTCTGATGCTAATAATGAGACTGGTACTTATGAACTACTACTCACTGCTGTGTATCCTGATAGTACTGAAGTCACAAATCACTATCGTCAAGAGAATAATAGGGTCATTTTCAATAGAACCTCAGTTGCTATTGGACCATTGCTCTTTGCAAAACTCCAAGCCATTCGAACCTATAACAGAATCGATATTTATCATTTGAAGATTATAGCATCTATTCATCCTTATTCAGGAGATGTATGTTATAATTTTGGGACAATAGACCAATTTATCTACAGCAATAAGACTATAATATCCTCCTCACTACCTCAGCGTATTATTCCAACCATTAATCATGTAATCAGTGCACAACATGATGGTATCTTCTCCTACGACAGATATGATGTCAAACTCTTTCAAGGTCCTTTCCTTCTCTGTATTAGTACATTTTATGGACGTGCTTTTGTTACTAATGTAAGAACACTAGCTGAAGATATATGGGGTCATTATACTTACCTCCTTCTCAACACATCTAAACCAGAGATTTATGAGGATAGTGACATTTTGACTTTCACTTCCAATGCTCAACCTGTTGTAGTTAATGTTGGCACAGATGTAATAGCTCCTAATGGTACTTACATTAACATTAGGACTATTCTTAAACATCCTGGCATACCACCAGCTAGTAATGTTGTATGGCGTCTAAATGGACAGGTCATTGCTACAGATCCTGATAAAAATCTGTACATATCAGACAATAAGTTCACAGTAATATTGTCTCGACTTGCGCGTCAGAATGCTGGTTGGTACCAAGTTACTGTTAGCAATTTTGTTGGTTCTGATAGCGCTGGTTCTGCTATCTCTTATTTTGATCCAAATGGTTTTGATATCATAGTTACAGGAGTTGATCCAGGGAATGATCCTACAGTTCTTAATGTAGGTATTGGACTAAACTATCAAGCAAATAGTAATGTAGTTCGAACAGTTGTAGTCACATGCAAATCAACCAACACTACCGAAACCAGCATGGAGTTCCTTATTAATGGTATGCCGGCTGATCCTAATGACTCTAATCAAGATATAAACATAGCCATTCCAGCTGGTACATTAATTCATACATTTTCTTCTGCTCTTTCTGGCATGATAATATATGCTTGTAGAGTTAGTGATGGTACTACTGTAAAAGTAGAAGCCTCCAGGGTATTGTTTCAAGGTAAGAGTTATAATACTTATTGTTATGTAGTTATTCTGCCATTTATTTCTATGTGGTCAATGATCAGTGAGTCTTTCTTTTTTGTAGCATACAGTGCCCCTAGTGTTACTATCACAGGAGAGACAAGACTGACAGCTGGTGCATCAACCATATTAACCTGTATATCAAGTGGAATTCCTCAACCTGTGGCTTTGTAAGGAGTGGATAGACTTATGGATGGTGGATGGATGGCTAGGAAAATGAATGATAGAATATACTCACGTCATTGCTATCATTTTGTAAATATATCATTATAATAATGAAGTGCTTCACAAAATCATTTTCCTCTTCTTTATAGATTTGACACAATACGACCTGGTAATAATATCTCTGATTTCATCGTCTTTACCAATGGTAGTATCCGCATATATAATGCTAAACCTAATGACAATACTGGATACTGCTGTAGTGCTGTCAATAGTGTTAATACAACTGTACTATGTACTAATATTACTGTGAAGGGTAAGTGAACCTGATATTAGACATGTAACACATGTACTCTCTCTCTCTCTCTCTCTCTCTCTCTCTCTCTCTCTCTCTCTCTTTCAGTTCCTCCTATGATTGCTCGTCACTCTAAACCACCTGCCACCAATGTTCCACTTAGTCATGGAACACAAACAGTCACTATGGATGTTACTATTGATGTTGGACAAGATGCTATAGTGGCAGTTGGTACAACTGTTAACATTAGATGTAATGTAACACAGGTTAGTAATCATTCCTTGTGTCTGATCTGTACTCCATTAATTGTTATAGGGTAGTCCTATGCCAGAATGGCAATGGTACAAAGATGGTATGGCACTTACAAGTGGTGATGCACAATCTAGAATTTTGATGTTGGATCTTGTTACGCTTGCAGAAGATGGAACATATGAGTGTCGAGTTAAGAATGATTATGGAAATGATGCTGTTAAATCTAAATTGTCTGTTTATAGTGAGTGAAATAAGAAGGAGTAATGAACATGAATGTAATTGATGATTTATTTTACCAACCCTGGGATTGTTAGGGGGATTTTCCTTTTGAACTCAATGATAATTACCTCATTGCAAATAAATATTACAATAAAGGTCTAATTATTTTATTATTGATCATATATAACTGTTATTCTATTTGTAGACTAATAGTAATATAGTTATATTCGCATGTTTCATTTCATCTCCTTCTGTAGAACCACCTGTTGTTCTAGCTTCAAATACCGATATAACTAATGCGACAACACATGGTTCTGTAGTGACTGTAAAACAAACATCAGATTTGGTTGTTCTACATGAACTGTCATTCTGTTTAAGATGTGATGTTGACCGTGGTGTTCCTCCAGCTGAACATATTGCCTGGCGATTTAACGGAGAAGGAATTAGTCTTCGTGATATATGTCTGAGTGTACGAGCTAATGAAACTGAGTTGTGTTTTACTAATATTACCAGACCCTATTCTGGGACATACCAGTGTTTTGTGATGAATGCAGCAGGTTCTGATGATGGAGGAATAAATGTTACAGTTGCAGGTAAGTAGTTATTAATGGTAGCCATGTCACTGAGGTCACTGATGTGTCAATGATAGCTATTCAAAATCACTGGTAAGTACTGATGTTGACTAGTCTAGAGCTTACTAATGGTAGCTATCCTAGGTTACTGTGGTAAGTACTGATGTTGACTAGTTTAGAGCTTACTAATGGTAGCTATCCTAGGTCACTGTGGTAAGTACTGATGTTGACTAGTTTAGAGCTTACTAATGGTAGCTATCCTAGATCACTGTGGTAAGTACTGAAGTTTACTAGTCTAGAGCTTACTAATGGTAGCTATCCTAGGTCACTATGGTAAATACTGATGTCGACTAGTCTAGAGGTTACTAATGGTAGCTATCCTAGGTCACTGTGGTAAGTACTGATGTTTACTAGTCTAGAGCTTACTAATGGTAGCTATCCTAGGTCACTGTGGTAAGTACTGATGTTCACTAGTCTAGAGCTTACTAATGGTAGCTATTAGTCTAGAAGTAGTCCAGTTTGGTCAGACATACAGGAAAATTACATCTGGCCACATGCTAGTGGTAGTCACCGTGGTGTATCCTCTTCTTTTCAGTACCTCCTCGTATTAATGCACCTCGTCACCATATGGTTCCTGCTCCTGGATTCTGTGACAATCAAGAGTCCAAGTCATATATTGAAGAAGATGTTGGAGTAGGACTGTGTGTAACTGTATCTGCAAAAATTATGTTACATTGTATTGTTGATGAAACAACCTTCCCATCAGCTGATGTTGTGTGGAGTATTAAAGGTAAAGTTGTCTTTAACTGGAAATTTGTGAGAATAGAATTTTTCTAAAATGGTGCTTGGTTGGTTAAAACATGATGGTTTATAGCATTAATGCTTAAAAATAAGTGTGGATATGGTGACAAAATTTTGAAAATCTGTCCGAATTACAGTCACACCCACACACACACATTCAATGATATACCTTACAACTATTATTGACCTACCTTAACTTTACAGAAACAAATATGGTTCTAACTACCTCACCTGGTATCACTGTCTTTCCTAATAACTCACTTCTCATTAATTCTATTAATCTAATAAATAGGACATATGTTTGTATGGCTGCCAACATTGCTGGGAAATATTCCCGGGAAACCTTAATCAATGTGACTGGAGGTAAGTATAATACATGTCATATATGTATATAGAAACATGGTATTTTTAATACACTATAGTTCCACCCACTATTGAGGTCAATCCACCTCGTATTGATAGGATGGGAAGACGAAAGATCATTAGTGTTGGTACAGGGACCCAGAATGTTAATATTCAGATATTTAATGAAACTTTGGTAAGTAAAATGATAATTTGATTGCTAATCTCTCTACTTGATACACACACACACACACACACACACACACATGTTAGATCAAATGCGATACAAAGGGACGACCTAAACCAACTATTAGTTGGACTATAAATGGACAACCAGTTACATCAACTGATGCCTTCATGATTCAACCTGATGGTTCATTACTAATAATGGGATTATCAACAACAACATGTGCTGTATATACATGTACAGCTACTAATCCTTTAGACACAGTCAGTCAATCTGTGACTGTCTGTGGAGAGAGTAAGTGATCACAACTACAATATTGTCTCTGTCTGTCACTCTTTTGTCTCTTTGTTCATCCTTTAAATTCTAAATTTTAAAATTGAACCTCTCTAGAATAAAATTGACTTCTTGTAATTCAATGATTTTTTTAATATAGTACATTAAAGCACATCAATTTTATGTTATATTTTTTTCAGGTTACAACTGTCAACTGGTTGGACTTGGTCCTTGTTCTGCATCATGTGGACAAGGTATATTTAATTTGATAAATTATTATCTTTTGTAATTAGTACAATCAAATGGGATGGTTAGTTGAGGAAATTATTACATTCTAACACTGTCTTTAAATAGAACATTTGATAAATTGAATATCTCCTCTATTAAAAGGTATACAAGAGCATGTGTTCAACTGTACTAGAAATTTTGATAATGTTGAGAGTGACATCGAACTATATAGAGTTCCTCCCAGTCTCAGACCAGCACCTGATTTTGAAGAATGTTTATCTCTAACACCGTGGTAAGATTGAAATAATATTTTTAAATGACTAAAATATTTTAATTTTCAATTAATTAATTGTAATTAATATAAATAGACTATGAATTCAGTTAGCTTCGATTTTAAACCTATAATACTAAAAAACAATAGCATATTTATTGTTAGTTTATTATTAAGTTCTATATATTTAATACATAACACTGTACTTCTTCAGTCCTGTTAGAGAATACAGATATCGTGCAACAGGATGGGGTAGGTGTTCTCATCATTGTGGTGGTGGTATTGAATGTCGTCAAGTTGAGTGTATCTTGTATGTTAATGGAGTACCAGCTGAAAGAGTACACAAAGATTTTTGTGTCCACTTTGCTAACCAATCAACTTTTCCAAGTCCACTTTCGCGACCTTGTAATGAATACAGTTGTCCAGAATGGAGAACTGATCCTTTTGGTCCAGTATGTTAAGTGATCCATCCTTCCTTAATATCCATCCATCCATCCATGTATCCATCCATCTGTCCATCCATCCATCCATCTGTCCATCCATCCATCCATGTATCCATCCATCTGTCATCCATCCATCCATTCACCTATCTTTTTTTATTAATTTCAGTGTGATCAATACTGTGGCTATGGTAACCAAACTCGTAATGTCTATTGTATCTCTCCTGCCAACAACAACATGACACTAGATGATAGGTTTTGTGAGGAAGGAACAAGACCAGAGTCAATAAGACGATGCAAAACTCGTACATGTCCCTACTTGTGGGCTGCTGGAGCATGGGATCCTGTAAGAGATCATGTGACCCCCATATTGTAAATCATGTGATCTCTTGTTAGTGTTCTAGTACATGTCAAGGTGGGACTCATTCTCGTGTTGTGTCTTGTTACAATGCAAGTAATGATCAAATAATTAATGACTCATTTTGTGAGGGACTTCCTCGCCCAATTTCATTCCGTCTTTGTGGCGTTGGAGTATGTCCTCCGAAGTTCACTTGGATTACTGGAGAGTTTGGTCCTGTTAGTCATAAACTAATTAATTATAATTACACAGGATTATCCTCTTTTGTTTAGTGTTCAGTGACCTGTGGTCAAGGTGTTAGGACTAGGTCCGTCTCTTGTCGCAATGTTGTCACTAATGAAATAGTCGATACAATTTCATGTTCAGAACACGAGACTCCATCCACAACAGAACCTTGTAACTTGGGTAGATGTCCAGGTCAGTGAAATGATAAATAGAACTACACAGAAAATATCTAACATAGAATATCAAGTGATTACTTATCTTCTTTTATAGATACCATGTGTACAACAGAGAGTGTCCTTTGTCGTTTTGTGCCGTCTGGTCTCTGTTCTTTGGACACAGTGAAAGCAATTTGTTGTATCACGTGTGCAACTTAATCACATGACAAGAATGGGCTTGTCATGTGACAATTACATTATTATATCACAAAGAACAATACACTATTATGATTTACATTAATGTTTATTTGTCTGGTTTAACCCAATACATGTATAAAGTACATGTACACTATACATGTATTCCATGTAATGTGTTTGTTAATACATGAAATGGTTTCTGTTGTGTTGTTATAATTGGTATGTTTGAACTGAATTTAAGAAAAACATTTATATTTTAATCAAAATGTCTAATATAGCTTTTGAACAACAACAACAACAACAATAATAATAAATAATAATAATAATAATAATAATAATAATAATAATAATAATAATATTAATTATTAGTAGTAGTATTAGTATTATGAAGTACTATAGTTGATGCTGAAAACAGTTACACAACAAGACAGACAAGTTAATTAATAGTTATTATTAGTTATTGTGTTATTAAAGTATTAACAAAGTCTGTTTGTATTAACTCTAATTGTTTTTTAATCATAAATTTGTCTTTCTCATTTAATTTCTAATGATAGGAAAAACAAACTATTCTAAAATTAATTCCGTTCATTCAAAACAAGCCACAATTTCATTTCTCACTGAAATACAGAAGATTTTTTTAACTTCATATATGAAAGGTTTAAAATATTTATTCTCATTAACAATAATGGTACTAACTACTCTCATATTGTTCTTGCCATTGAGTATATTTACCAACAAGTCCCTGTGCTGACGGCTTAGTTCTTGATATAGATATCTTTACATCCTCTGTAGTTACTGGGTCAACTTGTATAGAGTCTAACTCACAGGAATCTATAACAAGAGACAATAACTAATGAGGTCATATATTGTGAGCCACATATGATGTATTGGTATCATCGAACAATAATGTAATGTTGTCCCTGTATAGTGGACTTACGATTGGATATGCTCTCTAAACGGTCAAAGACTTTCCTCAATGGTCTCATGGCTGCTTCCTTACACACTAACTGAATATCTGAGCCTGAATAGCCATTTGTCAACTGAGAGAGAGAGAGAGAGAGAGAGAGAGAGAGAGAGAGAGAGAACTGTAAGGTATGCAGTTCACACATACATATAAACCTTGGCAACATTTTCGTAATCCACAGTAGAAGTTATTTGTATAGGATCCTTTGCTATTACAGGAGGAAGATAGTGACTCAGCATTGCACAACGAGCTGACTCAGTTGGTAAATGAACTAAAATACGTTTCTCCAATCGCCTTAACATAGCATAGTCTAAATCCCTACAAAGAATATACATATAATTTAAATGACAAATGTTGCTATGGTTACCAAGGAAGATTGGAAGCAGCTAAGAGAAAGACCAAATCGTTTGAACGAGCCAACCCATCCATTTGTACAAGTAGTTCAGTTTTCATGCGACGGCTACCTTCATGCTCACTCCCTCTAAATAATACCCATTAATATCACTAATAGATGACTAGCATCCACATACCCTGATCCACCATATCCACTTCTTTGTCCCATAATGGACTCCAGTTCATCCATAAATATAGTGGATGGAGCATGAAATCTTGCTAGTTCAAATAGCACCTAAAATATATAGAGATATTTATGTGTGTGTGTGTACTACGTGTGATGATTTTACTCGAACTAATTTCTCAGAGTCTCCTCTCCATTTACTGACAATGGAGGAAGCAGAAATATTGAAGAAAGTTGTTTTACATTCAGTAGCAACTGCTTTAGCTAGCATTGTCTTGCCAGTACCTAGAGACAAGGACATTAGTATATAATAAACACATTATGTAACTATACGAAGTGTGTGTGTTGCAAGAGTTCAGATATACCAGGTGGTCCATATAGCAAGAGTCCTTTCCATGGCGACAGAATGCCTTTAAATAATTGTGGATACTACATATTGATGTATCAAAAACAAGATAATAATAAAAATAATTATAAAATTAAGATTATTTTCCAAGTATAAGTAGTGAGGGTAATGGTTCATTAGGACTGCATTATCAATCATGTATTAAGTGTAATTAGCAGTGATCATGGCAAGATCCAAACAATTATAAGATTGTATGGCATGACTGTACAAAATATATGACAACAGCAATGCCATCCTCATACCTTAATAGGATAAACAACAGCTTCCTTGATGAGTCTCTTAGCATCATCTAATCCAATGATATCGTCCCATTTAACATTAGGGTTCTCAAGATATATATCCTTTCGATGGAACAAAATGATAATATTTTAATATACAGTAGTATCCATTGCATCTGAATAAATGCTCAATATAGTTTTGTATCACTATATCACTACGATATCTCACATCATAGCACTCACTCTTGAAATGACAGTTGCTAAGTCTTTTAATTCATTGTTGTAGCCGGCATAACCAGCTAATGGTTTCAATAATCTATCCTATATTGGAGGATTAATTGTCAGAGAAAGTATTAAACTATTAATATCAATTAGATTGGGAAATCATGAGTAATGGAGCACTCATAGTTCAACTAACCTGACTATCTTCAGCATCTTTTGGTTGCTCACTTTGTTTGTTGTCACTTGTCTCATCCTCTCTTTTCACACTCCCTTTTCTCTGGGTTCCTTTAGGAGGGAGTGCAGTAGTGACAGAAGTACCTTCTATACCTAGTCCATCAGAAATCACTGGAGAACTCTAAGTACAGAAAGTGATAATAAATTGTAAGTAATAAGAATTTACCAGTACTCCATTTTCAGTTTTTCTTATTTTTTTGTGTCTAACTCCAGCACCTCCCTCTATACTTCCACTGTGTGTACCAAAATCACCTTCATCAGTTGAATCTCTTGTAAGAGCTGATATCACAGGTAAAGAAAATGGAGATGAGCTGGAAGAGAGAGAGAGAAAGAGAGGTGTTAAACAAGTTGCAGGATATCTCGATACTTACAACTGTTTCTGAACTTGTTGTTTATTTTTTGGCATAGTTCTTCGATGTTCAGCTAAAAAAAGAACAAGCTCATAAGAGGAATATGTAATTGTAATTTACCACTTCCACCTAACTTCTTAACAAGTTTTGGCTGTTTTTTAAATTTAACATAATAATATGATTCATATTCCTACAAAAAGAAAGGTAATTTGTAGAATGATAACTCCCAAGTTCATCCATAATTATGTCTGATGATCTATTAGTCCTATTCATACATTTGTCCATCCTTCATTTATCTGTCCATCCATCTCTCCATACAATATACCTGTAGCACGGTCATCAAGTCGATATTATCACACACTTCATACTTCTTCAATGTATGTCCCGCCTCTTTTTCTAAAACTTGTGCAGTGTCTAAAAACCTGATATTTATCGCATACAACTGTTATAGTCTCTAATTCCAACAACCTACCCATACTCTTCTAAATAATGACGCACTAGAACTAATAAATTTCTCCTTCTCTGTTCATTTTGCACTTCTTCCTAGTGGGGTGGAGAGGTGATATATTACAGCTGACAGTGGTTCTACATAATATTAATATTGCTTAACAAATATAGATGAAACTTAGTGCACGTAGAAGGTCTGTACGTACAGTTAATCTAGCATCATTAGCTGTTTTCAACTGCAAATAACTGAGCTCCATTGTCATCGCTGCTGACTTTTGTTTTTGTATTTCCCGGGTATAATGAGTGCGCATGTGCAGTAATAACTTCAATAATAATAATAATAATAATAATAACTATTATTAAGATTAAGATTAAATTTATTACACAATTAATCATTAATTTTTTACAGCATAGCAACAAAACTAATGAATGAATGAATGAGTTGGTTTTGGTAGATTCAAACATGACTCGAGTTGACTTTCACACAATGAGTAATACTACATGAATGATAAATACAATTGACACAAAAAACAATAAAGATATTAACACCAACTCCTCAATACAAAAGAATAGATAAAGAACAGGAAATGGTGAACAGAGAGATAAACAAATTGGCTTTGATGGCAGGAAAAATAAATGCATCATCAATTTTCCTATTTTAAATTTTTAACTAACATAGCAACAGTTTACATAAGAATGCATTTCTTTTTGCTCTCTTTCTTTCCTTTATCTTGAGCAGACGCACTTTGATATTTCTTCATTCCTCTGACAAGCTCATGAAACGCTTCGTCTATGTTGATCCTTAACTTTGCTGAGGTTTCAAAAAAAGGGCAATTCCAGTCTTTGGCAAGCATCTCACCTTCTCCTTTGTTAACTTCTCTGTTATGAGCAAGATCACACTGAGAGTGTGTGTGTGTGTATGAGAGAGAGAGAGAGAGAGAGAGAGAGAGAGAGAGAGAGAGAGAGATGGTTCATAAGAGTAAAAATTCAATGCTAAACTACACACATTGCAAATATAAAACAACACATCCTAAATATCAAAACAAATAAATAAAATTAGAGCCATCAACACCATACCAGGCATACTTAAGATATTTGGTGCTGCCAAAGTACAACTTACCAAAACTTAAACATGTCATTATCATTTTATGCAAACATAGTTGGGCAAATTATCCAGTTAACAAAACAACCATAAAGAGAGACTACTATGACAAACAATTGCCATCATCATTTTATCCAAATATATTTGACCAAATTATCCAGTTAACAATGTAACCATAAAGAGAGACTACTTTGACAAACATTTGGCTAGAGTGTCTACAAACATATCCATGAATTACAGAAAGGAGGCAAATATGTAGGGCAAGGCAAGATGACCTCAGCTCATAGCAGCTGTTCAGTATACTACTTAATCTTATTTATTTGCTCTGTTAAACTAAGACAAAATTATACTGTACATTTACAGTACAAGAGGCTCTTTTTATAATGACCTTAAATACATAAGACATATGCTATATTTAGTAACAATGAAGTAATGCTTGTTTATGACTAAATATAGTAACATTAACTTCTTACTTTATTTCCAACTAATACAACAGGAGCTGGTAACTCAGAGTCTTTAATCTTATCAATTCGACTGTAGATTGTTTTGACAGTTAGAAATGTGGATTTCTCTGTAATAGAGTAAACCAGTAGAAACCCTTCTCCATCTTTGATATATCTCTCTCTGACAGCTTGGAAGATCTCCTGCAATAAAATAGACAGATGGAGATTAGGCAAACAGATATTATAAAGAGATCAGTAACTTTGTGAAATCGATCCCTTATCAAAGATTAATGTAAAGAAAACACATTTAGATTGTACCATAAATGTAACTTTAAATTGAAAATGAAACTAACAAAATCAACAAGTACGTACAATATTATATTAGTATTATACTGTGAACATGTTAGCAGATGTACATCTAGTAGTACAATGAACTATTAACTACTTACTTGACCAGCTGTATCAATAATATCAAGACCAACTACTTCTCCGTCAACATCTGCATCAATCCTATAAGCATCCTCTGTAACAGCAATAAAAGGAAGGTAAGTCATTAAAATTATATCATGAATGATGCTAATAGCAATATTACATATTAGAACATAACATGTGCTAACATAAGGTATAAACAATGGACAAATACTAACTATAAAAGAAACTATTAATAACTCATTACTATAACTGATCTTTACTGCTATTAGTAGCTTGGAGTATTTGCTATGAGCTAAGCTAACATATTGCATATTTGTGACAATAAAGGTGTGTGGAGTAAGTAAATGAGTGACACAAAGATGATGAGTGCCAACCACTTCCTTCAAGGTGTGTTAGTGTGATGTATATCAAGTGAGTAAATTGTACATCACATGAGCTTTCTTGTTCAAAACTTATAAGTAATCATTAGTAGATACTAGACTAGATAGCACTTGTTCTCTTCTTTATAAGCTTTGTTCTTCATAATAACCATTGTCAATATTAAATTTGTGGAATTAAACCACTATCAGGACACCTGTTCAACTAATGGTTTACCATACTGTGTATAAATCTGTCTGTTTTGTTAGTGACTAAATTCTAAGGAAATGTCAATCATTTTATATCCTTGGTCTCATAGAACTAGTATGTCTTGTTGGATAAATAAAATAAATTGGAAGGAACTCCTAACATTGTTAGGCATTTCCCTCAAAATAAAAGGATATAGATCACTTTGTTGTGGTTGCAGACAAAAGCTTTATGGCAATCGCTATGGAGACGAAGATTACCAAGGAGCACTAAGGTAACAGTTATTATTATCATTAATAACTAAGACTATAGGTCATATAGAGAGTACGACTATTTAAGGCAACTGGTATCTCCATTATGTAGTGCTAAGTAAATCATGATCTTCAAAACAACTCTATCAATATGGTCAATTCTCATAGGAAGGCAAACCAGCTATGTCTCAATAAAAACATGGCCAATATTAAGGCCATTGTTATGTGGTATTACCCATAACAGCAAAAATATACATTTTTGGGTTAATAAATCTTAGCTGAGCATTCAGCTGCAAAACAGAATACACTTAGAGTCCAATACATAATATGCTAAGAAAACAAGATGTTATTAATAACAGTTTACCTATTGTAGGATCATAATCTGTAGCAAAGATACCACTTGTATATTGGATTGTGATGGCTACAGGAAGAAAAAAAATGATCAGTTCCTTGTCAGGAAACAGTTTATGATTTTTGGCAGCAGTAGAGATATCGTAAAAACAGTTGGCAGATGGTAATATTATCTCAATATAGAAACATTGGTATCAGAGAATATCTATGGCAAGAGAGAGGCTCACCTGATTTACCGACACCTCCATCGCCTAAGACAGCAATCTTATATGTTTGCACCATTTTTGTCCCTGTCACCACTTCAGCAGAATTTAAATGACTTCTATTAAGAACAGACATTTATGAAGTAACAACTCTATGAAAATTCTTCAGTTCAAGGGTCAAGAAAAAGATAGTACCTATAAGACTTCCAGTTAGATTACTAGTAAAACAGCCAGAAGGCTACATTTAAAGCATTTGATCAGCTTACTAAAAATAGATCCAACTTTATTGTCATGGAATGCCAATGATGGACACAAGTTGTGTGTGGGACGGTTATTTGTAATGAGTGATGGCATTCCATTCAAAGGTTTAGCTTAATGAGGCTCGATCATAATGAATAGAGTACATCGCCATAATTGGCTATGAATGCGACTTGGATTTCACTCACCTCGGCTTCTTCGTGCTATTCGCTGTCCTTCCACAACTACTATACTATGCATGCGTAGTATATTGACCACACCCATAGATTCGATATTTCTGAATTAATGTATAATTAGAGTTTATACGGAATACGATTATCCCAGACGCCTACTCGCTAACGGGAGGAGCGCTAGCGAGTGGGCGTCTGGGGGACGATAACAGGATAATTATTTAATATGTCTAATATTACTTAATTGTGGGTTGAACACAGATAAAATCTCGTTACTGTAAGGGCTTATCATTCCAGCATTGAGCGCCATCATGCCGAGAGGAAAAGGCCGAACGTATCGCAGGTCCACTAATCCCGCCGCCAGACGCGGAGCAAGTATGTATAATGTTATAGCTTGTAGCTATGCAGTGCTATCTATTGTTTATACTACACGATAAATTACATATCCATAGAAACAATGTAATTTTTAAAATTTCTATTGTAGCCAAACCACCCATTTCTATTAAAAATGTTGACATGTTGTGGAACCATAACCAAGAATCTAACGAGTCTGATGAATTTGAAACAACAAAGTACATGGTACTTCGACGTGGATTTCAATTTGATTTCATCGTTGAGGTATCTTCACTTGGTGATCTTGCAACTGAAAAGGTTACTTTTGAGCTCCACCGAGGAGGACGTGCAAGATATACTCGAGGGACTTTGTTCCAAGCTATCTGTGGTAGTAAATCCAGACGCTATTATCAATGGAAAATGGAGGTGTGTGTAAGAGAGAGAGAGAGAGAACTATAATTACTAGTTGATAGTCTAATATTTATAGAACAAGATTTCACAGTTCAACAATATTATTCCGAATGTATCTTTTATAGGTGGTTAGTTCCAGTAATAATCAAGTTCGTTATAGAGTCCATGTTCCTCCTGATGCACCTGTTGGAAGTTACAAAGGTTATGTACGAGTACCTGTTGGGCGGGGCAAACCAGACAGTGTTTGGGAAATGGTAAAAGATATAGTCCTTCTCTTTAATCCGTGGTGCAAAGGTAAGCTCTCTGGGATCTGAAATACCTTATAAATTTCTGAAATAGCAGTTATTAGCTATTTAGTTAGTGTTAGCATAAATTACTATAAGGGAATTAATCATAAAGTTGTTTATTTTGTTTTTGTTATTATTTTTAGAGGATGATGTTTACATGGCAGACCATAAAAAAAGAAATGAGTATATTCTCAATGAGACAGGGCTTATATGGGCAGGAACACATCTCCGAACCTTTACATGGCCTTGGAACTTTGCTCAAGTAAATTATAGATAGGTGTTATGACACAGGTGACATCCAAAGTGATAATTGACATTATGTTTTGCATGTAGATTTAATGAATGTACAACTATGTCTTTGGTGTTTAGCACTTAACCAGGTGTCTAAGTAGAAATGTATTTACCTATATTTGTACCCACTTTCATAAGTATGTGAGATTAAAAGTGCTTTCCAGGTGTATTGGGTAGGAAACTATTATAGCTATATTCAGTTTATAAGTTGATGAGGAAATTATAGGAGCTTTCCCATTTTTCTATCACAGTTTGAAACAGTGACACTTGAAGCTGTACTTTATCTATTGGATCTATGGGACTTGGGATCTGAGGCTCGTCGAAGTCCTGTACATGTCTCCCGATGTCTTGCAAACATGGTACATCTTTACCTCATCTGTATCCATTCGATAAATAGAAAGATCAGTATACATTGTCTTTTTGTTCTCAGGTCAATAGAAATGATAATGATGGCGGTATTTTAGTTGGATTGTGGTCATCCAATGATGAAGATTATGCTGATGGTACTGAACCCACGGCATGGAGTGGTAGTGAAGCTATAATTCAAGAATATATGGACAAAAAGAGACCTGTGAAATATGCACAATGTTGGGTATTTGGAGGAACACTAACTACTAGTGAGATAAGGCTTAGTTATTGTATTTATTTGCATATTATTTTGTATCTATTTATAGTATCATTAAATCTATTTATAGTATCATTTATATCTATTTATAGTATCAGGAATATCCTATAGCATTCTTTTTCTTCTTTCTCTCTAGCCCTTCGTACCATTGGTATCCCAGCAAGACCCATAACCAATTTTGAGTCTGCTCATGATGCTGACTATAATCGAGCCATTGATTACTATTTTGATAAAAATGGTTCTTTCATTGATGAAAAAAGTGGAGATTCTGTTTGGTTAGTTAATTATTTTAACTTGTGACAACATTATTTAAATCTCAGGAATTATCATGTGTGGGTTGAAGGTTGGATGAAACGTCCTGATCTAGATGGTACCTTTGGTGGGTGGCAAGCATTAGATGCTACTCCTCAAGAACTATCTCCTCACTCTCGTACTATGGTTGTTGGCCCTGCCTCTATCCAGGTCAGCAAGAGCTTTATTTGACAAAGATAATGTTGATATTTCATTATAGGCTATTAAAGATGGCATGGATATACATTATGACAATGAGTTTGTGATATCAGAAGTTAATGCTGATATTAAATATCACTTTGAGAAATCTGATGGTTCTTTTCAAGTCATGTCATCTGATCAACGCAAAGTTGGCAAACACATCAGTACTAAAGCTGTGGGTCACATGAGCCGTGAGGACATCACTGGTCATTATAAGTATCCTGAAGGTAGCCATGCTGAACGAGCTGCTCTGGGTACTAGCAAGGAAGAGGAAGATAGAGCTGTTGTATTTGCAGCTAAACTCACAGGTGGTGGTAAGCTTGGTGAAGATCTTGTGTTTGAAGTATCTCTAACAGCTAAATCTGTTATAGCGAGTAAGTTTAAAGTGTGTATACACATGCACATTTATGCTCATTTCTATTACATTGAGGAAATTTGTCATAATTTCTTCTCCTGTTAGGTAGCGTGAAAGTGATTGCTGTTTTTGAGAAGGTGATGTACACTGGAGTTGTAGGTAAAGAAATCAAGAAGAAAACTACTTCAGGTAATCGTCAATGATATACCTGGGGTAACATTTGTACTTGCTATTTCAGTTACACTCTCCTCGGGACAGACCAAGAAGATACATTTCACTCTTCATGCTCAAGAATACATGGAACATCTTGGAGACCAACCTTCTCTAGCTGCTACATTCCTAGGTTATGTAATCAATCCAGAACAATCATGGATTGATAAACTGCCGATTTCTTTGGAGTTACCAGACCTGCACATAAATGTCGATGGTAAAGGTAAGTCTTAAAAAAAGTTCATTATTGCATTGAAATGAGAAACTGCTTATTATCATACTTTTACATACATCAGGTAAAAATGTGACCCTCTCTAGTGGAAGATCTGTCAATGTTTCTGTCAAGCTATCTAATCCACTTAATACTAAACTCACTCAGCTCAAATACTTGATTGAAGGTACAGGGCTGTTAGCTCCTCTGAAAATACAAGCCAGGTAGGAGACATCAATAGTATATATTATATTTACACTTGGAGTCACTACTTGTAGGAAGTTATTCATGAACTATTTATGGTTAATTTGTTAAACAAACTATTAATATGCGTCTTTTCTTTTAGTGATGTTGCAGTGGGTGGTACTTCCACAGCCAAGTTTTCTATCAAACCTCGACCTGTCTCTCGTCACAGTGAGAGGAATAATCTCACTTTGATAGTCACTGCAGAGTCTAAGGAACTCAAGGGAATTATGGGGACAGCTTCTATTACTCTAGTTTAATTGACCAGTCGTGTTCAACTAACAGCCACATTGATTGGCTGTGTAGATTATTTCCCTGTAGGTTTTTCTCTACCACCATTAACTATAAAAAGATTTATTTTTTCTCCTGGTTATTTTTTCATATGTACGTTCTAATTTTTTTTGATTAGGTTTCTTTTATTAAAGTTATATAAATTTCATTAATATTATTTTTTCATTGTTTCTGTAGTAGCATGTCTACCAACATCACACATACCTCACTGGATTAGGTCATTGACTTACATTAAGATACATAGAATAATTCCTATTGTCTTAACAATAGAATGCTGATCATATAAAACCATTATTTTTTAATGCTTGCTTTCTTCAGGTAAATGTGTGTTATAAGTGAGAGAAGGTTGAGAAGTATATTTGGCCATTATCCTCTCTGCTTGTATAGACACTTCATGACGTTGTTCCAATAGTTTTTTAGTCTCTCTGAGATAGAGTTGTTCTATCATATTAAAGAAACAAAAAATATATTTCTCTTACTTTTGGATGTTTTTCTTAGCCAATTTATGTTCGATAATAGCCTCACTAATCTGTTGCTGATACAAAGCTATCTCCCTGTGTGAGCCAAACAACATATTAAGAATATTAATAGTTGTTTTGTAGGTATAGTTACCTTTCATAGGCTTGACTTCTTTTATTTGAAAGGTACCTTGCAGTTTTAAGCAGTTCGTTAAATGTCATTGATGGTAACCTTCAAAACTAGTTAAAGATTGACTAACATTCAAGAAGTAATAGTACAAGCTTAAGTTGGATACGGTAGTTGTTTGATCTGTGTTCTACCCATTACCGATGCTCCACTTGGTACTTGATCGGATTCACTGAGTCCATGGATCATGAAGTGGTGCTGGAGAAGTGGACTACGAGAAGTGGTTGTAAATCGTACACATTCAAATGTAGGACCACTTCCAATACCAGGAGACTGCATTATCAGAAAGTAACTGGAAGAGAACATGACAGCTTACAAATTACTTTTTCTTTTTCTTTCTTGTAGTTTCTACTCATTTGTCTTGCAATCTCTGGTTGTAATAATATGTGTCCACATGAATTATCAAGCTCTTGACGATGGATGTCTTGAGATTCTTCAAGTACTGTCATTAAAAAAACCCCTCTTAATACATTTCATAAATCAAGTTCTTACAGTCTTTCTCATGAAGTAGTGTACTTTGTTGTGTAATGCTTTGTGTTGTGCAGTTAGTACTAGAGCTAGAGTCTAAGTCTTTCATGGACCAGCTGTTCCAACAGTTGACAGGTCCAGGAACACCTGATGTAAGAGAATTATTAGTAGATATTGTATTGTGTCCAGTACCAGTAATCCACTCGTGAATGTAGTCACACAGCTGTTGTAGAAACTCATGAGAATGGAGTATTCTGACAGATCTAGGGAAGGCTTGACAAAAACCACTGAAAACAGCTTGAGAGAGACATTGAGGATAATGCTATAACATTTAGGTAGTAATAATGAATTGCCAAATGTATTATCAAGTGGTCTAACTTGAAATAGTTCATCCTTGGAATCATCATTTGTATGTATCAGCAATGAAGTAAAGTTCTCTGCCATTAATGTGAATAAAATACCTTGTTGATCAGCATCAGGCTTGAATTAAATTGTATCAGTTAGTTGGTCTTTCGATTCAACTAATTTACCTTGAATTTCTCCATCCAGATCCACCAAAACGCACACTATAACATTATTAGTTTTAAAAGAACTTACATACAATTAAATTATATCTTTACTTACTAACCTGTAGAACTGAACATGACATTTCACTGAAAAAAAACTTTTTCCACTTCTTTAAAAAGTTGATCTACAAGAAAATTATACGTTAAACTGTGAAAAAAAAAAGGGCTCGTCCGGGATTTGAACCCGGGACCTCTCGCACCCAAAGCGAGAATCATACCCCTAGACCAACGAGCCCAGCTCGTAAGAGAATGATCAAAACATCTAAAGATCACTTACACGAAAATTCTGCAGTTTTGTCACCAAATCTAACAATGGGAGTGGTTCTAATTTGCAGGGGAGCAAAGGTGCCACACCCCCATGACAACCTACAAAGACAGCTTGCTATAATGAAAACAACAGTCAACAGCTTGACTGTATTATTAATATCTTACCTCAACACTCTTTCCATATTCATCAAAAACAGTTTCAGTCTAAATACATACAAACAATTATTATTATTATTGAAATAAATACTTATAATTACTGTTTTGTGATTTGTATGAGGTTTGTGCATTGCATTTAAAAGATCAGGATTGCAAAACACCCGAGGATCAGCTAGAAAAAATAGACATTAATATTATCCAACAAATTTCAATAACCCACTCTTCTTTCCAATAATACTTAATCCTTCGTGCTCAATGCTCACTGAACTGTTGGTTTCGTGATCATAAAGAAAATAGTCTGAGAAAGTTGAGAGTTTCTCTTCCAAAATACATAACCGTTTGTTTACATCTTCAAGAAAGACACTGTCCCAAGCTAATAATGAACAAAGAACAGCTGCTATCAAGCTAAAATAACATTCTATATTAAGTAGAACACCAAACTACATAATACATCAACTTAGAGCATAAATTGGTACAAATTGTTAAATTATCAATTGTTTAGTGTACTACTCTTGCTTATAATGAATAAATTATACACTTGATTTCACTTGGCCCATTTTAAAGTGGGAGAATCACACTACATAACAATAATGTACAGCTGTTGATGTTATGTTATAGATGTTCAAATTGTTACATTAGATCACATGACATGGAGTGTATGTATTATGTGCATATTATAGTTTACATA
The DNA here is from genome assembly GCA_963693285.1 of Xestospongia muta. NCBI lineage: Eukaryota > Metazoa > Porifera > Demospongiae > Haplosclerida > Petrosiidae > Xestospongia > Xestospongia muta. Next base: position 716,750 of record OY848928.1, read on the forward strand.
CGTGCATGCTGCATTAAACTTTCTCTAATATCTTCTAGTTCCCCTAATATTCCATTCGCCCCTGTGGAGTTCAGTGACAAACTCTCCTCTTCATTAGGCCATTTTGTTATGTCACAACGCTCAACCCAATCAAGACGACTTTTGGGAGGTGATTTAGGCCTCTCATGAAGCTTGGTCGTTTTATTTGTGTCTTCTTGAAGTGACTGGAAGAAATCTGATCCAAACATGATATACCTCAAAATGATTGGTTACTAAGCAACGGCCTACCCCTCCCCCAAATGTTTAATATGAACAAATTATTGTTGCTGAGCAGATTCCACGGTTCAGTTTTCTACACTACATCCATTCTCTGTGAATGTCGGAAAGCAACGATATAGAATCGGCCGAGAGGTGAGCGGACTATCAATACTAATACTGTACGTAAATGTTATAAATATTTAGCAGTCTTTTTTACAAAATTTGTAGTAATAAGTTTACTCTATGAAACTTAAATGCATAATATTCCCTTCTGTTATTTGTTATAAGAGAGTTTGTTTAAAAGAATGTTAGAGTAAGTTATTTGCATATATTAATGTATATATATTTTCATGTACACTAATACATTGCCCCTTATGAAGATTATGGAGTAACTCATGACAGAGCGATTATCAATCGCAGAACAGGAAAAGAATATATTGTCATGTTACTGTTAGCACAGATGTTACAAACAATGTCTGTCATTTTAATTGCATGAGTTTTGTGCAATATATTTGGCAACTTGTATGGTATACTACAAGAAGTAGTTAGAGGATACAGTAATTACTGTATCCTGTATTGGTTATTAAGGGGTGACAGGAGAAATAGTTATTTCGATGGCTAGCCAATTATGTTGTGTAGTTATGCAAATAATATTCGTGTTATTCCTTTGTGAATAATATCAATTTGACAATATCTGTAAGATATTGTACTGGTATCACTGTATGTCAGCACAATCAATGATGTATAAATAAATAAAACCAAGTAACGACTTATTATGTACAATGAAAGTGGGTATGAGTTTGTTTCTTTAGGTAATAATTCTAAATTATATATACTCTATCTCTTATCATCATTATTTTTTAGTGCCCTTCTATTTATAGTAATTTTAAAATAACAAATGGATACCAATTTCAACAGTTTTCTTTAATATTGTAATGTAATCGAACTGAAACAATGTACAGCTGTTCCACTATGACTGAATGTCGATACTTTAGTACTACCAGTGTCTCTAGTTGTAGTCTCATTATGAGCTTATTACTTGTTAACGTGAAAACAAGCATTTCCTATTCACAACCAAATAACCTCTTGTATTACAAATGGTTGTCAACATCTCTTTGTATGAGACTGCAATGTCTAACGAGAATTAATCACTTAGAATTGTTATATTATATAACAATGGAGATAATTAAAACACCTTTAGTAGCAGAGTGTATCCTCAAATAATTACAGTAACTTTTTAATGTCACTAATCAGATTAAACTTAACTAAAATGAATGCTAAACATGAAGTTAGAGGATTGTAAGGTATTCTATTTTCTATAGTAAGTAATTTTTTGACATGGGATGAGATGTTTGACAATTATTGCTCTAAGAAACAAAAACTCAACATTTTAGAAGCCCTCATCACATTTCATAATACTAATTATTGCTATCTACAATGTAGCACTTGTTAGAGTAATTGACATAATATTATAATAACTGATGTATACCTTTTATGGGGAAATTGGATATATTAACAAATGGTTACACCTACTGTCGTCTCGTGGCTGTTTAAAAGGACTATTGAGGGTGTGTTTAGTTTTGATAATTTAGACGAGTCATGGCTACTTCTGATTACACTCTCTTTGATTCTAGGCCTGGCGAAGAGAATGGAGTACCCAACAAATCACGATCAATAACGAATCGTCAAAGTATTCATCATATAGTTGAGCCAGATGATGATGACAGCTCCAGTGTCGGCGAAGATTTTGAAGTTGCCTCCATCGCTTCTTCTCTCGAAGATCAACTGACGTAAGCCATACCTACCTGTAATGGAGACTTCTGGTCTCTTTTCTGCATTAGACTGGAAGGGAGAGCAAAAATCCTAACTTTTATTATCTTTTTTTATTTTCTCTTTCATACACTTTTCTCACATACACAGCTGGAGAGGTCGTATGCAAGTTGCATTACATAGCCTTCCATTTCAAATCTTTATTTTGTCTCTAGTCATTCTCGATGCTTTAATTGTCTTGTTTGAATTATTACTCGATGTCGGAGCCTTCAGTAAGTTATAAGCTACAAAGGAATAGATATTAGAAATTCTAGTACGTAAGTGCTGTACCCTGTGTTATTGTTGGAGTGAAAAGAACACAGTCAATGTGTTTAAAAGTAATGTAATATAAAAATGTAAATTTTATTAATTCACTATCAAGTATAGGAGGCAGCTGTAATATACTAATTAGATTTGTAAATACTATATTCGATGATGCACACAGTACTATTTGGCAAGTCACTGTAATTGTATCACAACTATTAGTACTCACTGAAAATACTACGATAACCAGTTTTAACCACAATATCATGTTATAATCCTGTAATATTGACTATTAACACACGGGATGTTAACAGTCATCTTCCTTCCTTGAAGTAGTCCATTCGACTACAGTTTATAGATGTAAAGAGAGACGGCACATGCTTGTCTCTTGATCATAGAATGTTTTTACATTATAATACGTGTATTGAGCATAGGCAATGTAGTTCTTGAAAGTAGTTGTCTTGTTTATAACAGCTGTTTGGTTATAGTATTACATGTGTGATATAGTAGTTGGCATCTTATGTATTGTCTAATACAATATCCTCTTATACAATGTGTATTGTCTGTATACTTTATTCATAGACTGTAATCTGTAATCTAATTGGTCAATAATGAAGCTCTACTAAAGTTGAAACATTATTGTTATGAACATATTCCTGGAGTAATTACTTTAAGGAATTAATTAAATTTATCATAAACAACTTTGTTTTTTATATCAACATTGATCTGGTTAACTTAATTGTATAATGAAGTCATGCACCACTTTAAGTTTCAAGTTTGAAGTTTAGGGTTCAGAGTTCAATATCAATTAAATTGTTATCAAAATAATTATTAGTCACGCCCTATGCTAATTGATATTCTATTTTGTAGATAATATTGAATGTAGAGGTGAATTTGTCGTCGAACAAGCTGAATACTGTCACTATGAAACTACAACACGTTCAATGTGTCCTCCGCCACCTAACCTTATTCTAACCGAAACTAATGTAACAGCTGGTGATGGGTCAGATTATTGTCACTGTGTCTATAATCTGGGAAAAACTGTCTGTCGAAGTTGTAAGTATATAAGTATAGACACAAAGAGATGTAAAGCCAAATGTGTAGTATTGTATTATATAATATTTTGTCATTGTTTGTTGGGAGTATGGCAAAGAGCCACCAAATATTTGGCTACTACTAAACTTCATATTACTCACAAATAAATAACTGGACGCTCTTTGATTACTCTCTTGCTATCCACACAGTCATGACAAGTAAGGGAGTCAACCCAGCATTTGTTCTTCACATTGCCAGTATTTGTATTCTAACTACCTTCCTTTTTGAGGTGAGTCCTTCATTTTTATGAAGCAAAGTGTAAACTGTCAACACGTGTTTGTTTTCTTTAGATTGTACTCAAATTGATTGCTTTTCGTTTGAAATATTTTACACACAAATTTGAAGTTTTTGATGGTATTATCGTCGTTATATCCTGGGTTTTAGATATAGCATCAATGTGAGTTAACTGAACATCAAGTTAGATGACAAGAGTCTCATTCCCAAACTCCCAAACCCTTTGCCAATTTGCCAGAAGGGCCCAGTAGTCTGGGGACAAGAGACAGGATTAGAAAGACAGTAACCATCTTGTTTTTACAGTTCTAGGGAGGAAGGTTTTGCTCAAGTTGCAACACTTATCATTCTTCTGAGATTGTGGCGTGTTGTACGTATTGTAAACGGAGCAATTCTCTCGTCAAAGGCAAGAGCTGATGACCAACTTCATAAAGCACGAAAATCTGCTAGAGAAGTGATACATGCTCTACACAAGGCACAGGATCGGTTTGATATTGAAGAGGTACACGTGAACACACTAACAATAAGTAAAGTGAACTACTAACTCTATCATTTGCAGAAAAATTATGACGATCTTAAGAAATTATTAGAGGATAACAATATTCCAGTTCCTGACAAGCGCAAGTATGAACCTATTGTTCCCACGTACCCTTATGATGCTGAGGTATTATTAATTTAGTTACATCTCTCAAAATTATTATATCGTTTACAGGAAGGAATTCATCTTTAGTTTGGAGAGTATAATGAGAATATTGTATTATTAGTGTCATATAAGGTTTTTTTTAGCTTGGACCAATCATAATCAGCACAAACTATATATATTGTAGATGTGATATATTCGTTGTCTTGTGTTATTGAATAACGATTGTATTAGTGTCTTGTTACAAGAACCCTTAGTGACCTAGTGTACATGAATATCACAGGAACGCTTAGTGTACATAATATCTTTACAAGAACCCTTTTTGCACATCAATATCTTCACAGAAGCAGTAGTGTACTATGCATTAGTGTATCATTATAGGAACCCTTGGTGAATAGTGTACATTACTATTAATTTTCCAGGAACCCTGAGTGAAGTTTATATTGTTGAGGAAATAAACTACATAATCAAAAAAGTATTCAAAGAGAGGCCTACAGATGACAACTCATCACAGGAAACCCTATGGAGCCGGACAAAAACCAACAAGAACATTTTCCATCTCATTGGCATCAGAGACATTAGTTAATTGATTAGAGTCATTGGATGGACTGGAACGAAGGTCTACTTGACGTAAACAGCCTACGAAATGAGGGGGAAGACCAGTATCAATAAAATCACTGATAAGAAACGAGAAGAGTTGTTGATCTTGAGGAGTTGGATACGACTCTGAAATTAAAACAAATGTTATTAGTAAACTGAAAAAGGCATCAATGGATAAATGGATATATAAATGGATGTATAGATAAATAAATGGATGAATTGGTAAATAAATAAATGGATGAATAGATTAAATAAATGGATGAATAGATAAATAAATGGATAAATTGGTAAATAAATGGAAAGGCTTGTTACTATGATACTACTAACCTGATAGACCTCCTATATACACATTAATATCTCCTAAAGGTTTCACAGAGTCATCTGCCTCAATGGTCATGTTTATTTGATCCCCACCAGCTGTAGTTAAGACAACTGTCATCGAGTCACCAGAAATTTCGATACTCAGTGTATGGAAAGATTGGTCTTGAGGATTGCATAAGGATGTCCTTGATTGAGCAATGAAAGCTCCTGGTCTTGAAAAATTACTAACTCGCAACTAAAAGTATGCAAGAGATTAGTACTATTGTGTTTTAATTGTAGCTTACCTCTCCTTCGTAAAACCCAATTCCCAAGATAGGGTTTTGTGAAAGAGAAGTTGTAGTTAACAGTAGCAAGAGACCGTATTCTTTGCTGGATTGAAATTGTAACGATATTTGATATTGTGGAGGGCTGGTTGTTGAAGAGAGTGATTTCACTATATAGAATGATAAAAAAGGGTTATTAAAATACAATTGAACTCACTGATATAACTTTGTCTAGAGAAACCCCATCCGGCAACCGGTTGAGAATAGCAAGTAATGCACGTTGACAGACCCCTGAGTAGAGGTAAATGTATCTTTCATCAGTTTTTTATTTGGTAGGAACTTACTCCTGCTCAAACCCAGTCTCGTTTCCATTAATTCTCAGGTCTTTGATACAACCAACAAAACCTAGCATCTACAAAAAATAAGCTCATCCAGACACACATTACAACTCTGCTTACATCGGTACTTTTCTGTCCGAAAAGAAGAGGAAGAAACGGCTCAAAGATGGCTCCAGAATATAGATCTTTAATCGATCCCAATGAAACACCACCAACAGAAGGTACTAGAGTTATTTCTTCATTGCTAACAGTACAATCTAATCCCTAACATACAATAGAATAAGTTAAATATCAGTTCATCTAACACACTAACAATTTCTATCCATGTGTTCATTGGTAATTGAGTATTATCTGTAAGATTCTTTACGTCACCAAGTTGATTCATTATCTGAAAACTGGTGAGTCCTGATACAAGACTTAAACTAATATTAACTCCAGCTCTTGACAAAATAGTGATCACATGACCATCACCTGATAACTGCCTCATTGTGAAATTCAAAGTCCAAGAACTACAGAAACCAAGAGCCTCATGTGTCACACACATCATATACATTACTCACTTAGCTTGCAGAGGAAGTATATTGTAAGATAATGCTTGTGTGTAAGTATGAAAACCTCCAATTGTATTTGTTAGAGTAGAAGGTAAGGATGAGAAACAAGTTTTCTCCTGAAGTATTTAAGAAAGATGTAAACAACTGATCTCATTCAAAACAAGAACATATAACTGTTATCTCATCTGACCTCAGGTTCATTTTGGAATAATCCAACTAATGGAACAGGTCTTTCTGGTACAAAAGGACATGAATCAAATGTGACACCATCAGGAGTAGTATAGTTTGAAAGTTCTTCACTTAGAAATGGGATAGCTCTACCAAACAAACCAAGAAAAATGTGGTAAATTATTTTTTTTTAATTCACATACCGAAAATTATAAGTCAAGTCTCTGAGACAGCCTTTAAATGGAACCTGGCCCAGTACTACATTGTCTGGAACACCACCAATGTATATAGGACCATCAGAACCTGGATTGAGTGTAAACTCAAAACTTGCAAATACAGAATTAGCAACTAAAATATCATCTATATAGAGCTTGTGATTGGAACTACCAAGAGAAAGAAAAAATATAACTATTTAAAATATTTTTTTATGTACTCTTGTTGTGGTTTCATGATTTCCAGTAGAAGATGATGCCACTCCATTAAATTTACAGCTGCTGATGATAAAACAGTTGTATTTACTCCTCTATTTAATTTGACTTCTATTCGACTGTTTTGAAGTGAGATAAAAACACTAGAACTCTATCATAGACAGAAAAGAGATTAGTAACATCCATAAATCACAGACATACTGTGCTTGTATCAAGAGCATAGAACAGCGAGCCATTACCTGTCACAGGTAAGAAAGAGATAGATAAAACTTCTACATTAGCTGGCTCTGGGAAGGTTGACGGAACATTGACTATTGGAACAACATAGAGATGAGAATAGGCCAAAAAGCCACTCCCGTTAAGGCCAACTTCATAAGAATACGTCTATAAAATATATAATTTATAAGGTAAGCTAGTAATATGTGAATTATCATACTTACCGTTTTCAAACATGTTCCAGACATCCCTTTCTGTATATTGCTTCCAAGATAGTTTTCACGAAAGCCATCAGAAAAGACATCTATAAAAATTGAACTTATTTCAATGTCCACATCAATACAGCCTCTATAGCCTCGCGTTGTTATTGTAGGGCGAAGAGATTCTGGTAGCTGGTCAAGAACGACTCCACCAAACCAAGCCACAATTTGTGATGAATCATCAAAAAATTTAAGATTGGGTTGTTGCTTATCTTGTCCTGTATTTCCATATTTATATTGAACAAAATTGTCCAGAACTCCAATCTCATTCACTATAGTATTGAAGTCCATTGAAACAATAGGACGTGTGAACTCCACAGTATTAAATGTTGGTCCAGCCAATTTGACTATAACATTACCTCCTGTTAATCCAATTTCTAGTGAAACATTTGTATTGGGATCATAAAGAAAAGCAACCAACCCTTCTAAGGTTTTGATGGACAAATAAAATTGAATCCGAGTAATAGCACCTGTAAGTGTAGAGTTTACAAATTTAATTGGTTTTACATATCCATCTCCATCAAAAGAAAGGGAGTACCCTCGTGATAAAGGTTTTGAGATCCATGCGTTAAGATTGACCGCTTCATTGATTCTGAAGACTTTATCATTATTGTTACTTCGAAGGAAGTCAGTGTCTGAACGATTGCGATAGTTCCAGAGACTCCACAACTCTCCATTAAACAACAACAAATTGACAACTCCCATAAATGAATTGTACAATTCAAAATCAGGCAATGCAAGTGAGGACATGACTGGTTTTCCACCAACTAAAAACCCTGTGTGTTCACTAATTCTAAACAGCAAAGAATCATTATTTATTGTAGTATTCCGGACTATGGTGTTTAAAAGGACTTGTCCAGAACCAACTCGCAGCTCAAACATAGAACCAACCCGCGAGAAAAAAATCTCTGTTGCAGCTGTTATTTCCTTGTTTAATTTAATATTACTGCTCCATGAACCAATCCTCCATTGCAGTAATATATAATTATCGCTTTCACTTGTCAAGGCAATGTAGTCTTCTTCTTTGATAGCTTGATCAGAATCTTCTTCCCTCACAACAGGACCAGCATAAAACAGGAGAGCAGGTGGAGAGTGATCAATAGGATAGACATAAATATCAAGTGACTCAAATTGTATTTCATTCTCTGTTGTGACAGTTGGAGGAGGTTGTAAGGAGATATATGGCTTTATTGAACCATTCAAGCCTAGACGAGCTGGAGAATTAATTTTGTTAATAAGTCTGTGAGTATCAGCTACGTTAACTAGTAGAGAGTCTATCTCTGAAATAATGTCTCTGTTTTGCTGGAATATATCTCCGAGACCATTTCTTGTCTCTTCTGCAATGTTTTGAGTAATAGAAATGATCTCCTCCATTTGATGGACTGAGAGAGAGAGAGAGAGAGAGAGAGAGAGAGAGAGAGAGAGAATGTAATGCTACATGGTGAGCTAATTACCTTGGTTGGTTGTCTCTTGAAGAACTCTTCCAGTTTCACTAACAGTTTGCTTCAATTTTAATATATCACTCTCCAAAGATGGTAATTCACCTTCAACATTTACCAATGTTCTATTAGTGCTCTGTAAAGAAGAGAGTAGTACAACAGCTTGCTGTTCAAGGAGACCAGCTTCAGCAGTGTAGTTTGGTTGCTTCTCTAACAACTGCACTTCAACTTCAATCATTTCCAGATCAGATTTAAGATTAGCGTATTGAGAATAAAGTTCTTGAGAACGGTTATATTCAACCTCTCCAATCTTAAATAAGAACTGTGAGCGTAACAGAAGTGAAATACTATCATTTTTCAACGTTGTAACTTTCAAAAATACATCATCAGCTAAATTACCAAGGACTCCCAAATCAGTCATTTCTAGAATGGTGAGTGCTTCATTGCCAGTATTAATAGCTTCAATAGCTGTACTATTGATTTCCTCAAAATCAATATCAGGCAAGTCACTAAGATCATTAATAAATTGCTTAGCATATGTGACAGTTGTCATACTCTCTTCACGTATACGAGTCGAGTTATCTCTGAGAGCCATAGCGTGTTGTTCTCCTCGTGTACAGGTAAGATTTCTTGTATCTCGAGAGCAGGTCTGAGGGTAGTTAGGGGGCAAGTGCCGTTGGAGATTATTATCATAGTCAGTAAGTTTTGTACGAAGTTTAGTAATCATTTGAACAAGTGTGGATATTGAATTGTGTGCTGTCTAAAAATAGAAAAAGGAATTGTGTATAGAAGAAAAGGAAAACATATGATCATTACTTCAAGGAGTTGATAGGCAGTGGAAAGGATGGAATCAGTTGTAATAATGACTGTTTGTGTGTCTTTTATATTTGAAAGAGTAATGTTGACAAGGCGATCTGCTAAAACTAAAAGACTCTAAAGAAAATAAAGAACCAGTCATTAATACTAAGGTTTATTATACTGTTTTCAATACATCGAACCTCAATCTCTTTCAATAGTCTTTCAGTTAAAGTATTAACTTCAGCAACAACAGTTGCATTTTCAATGACAGCCATAGATATATTAATAATATGAGGTAACAATATTTTATAATCTCTGATAGCATCTGTAGCATTTCTAGTAAGTTCAGCATGGGTTTGAGATGTAACAGTATGTTTACTCAAATTGGCATAAGATTTAAGAGTGTTTTCCTTGAGTTGCAAAAGCCGTCTTTCTTGGTCTAAGTAATGACGTAAGCGAATATCGAGTGCTAGTCCACCCTCCCTAAGAGCACTTGTTATATCCTCATGATTTATTAATAACCGGTCAATCAAGTCTGACAGATCTTTTAGAAGTGCTAAATGTAGAAAGATCCAATTCATGAAAATACTGAGTAGAACATTATCATACTGGCATCATCATTAGTGTATTAAAATTGTATTATTTTTTAAAGTTCTATCAAACTCACTTTCCGTCTGTTCCAGTAGTTTTGTTACATTATAATCAGATGCAATAGTGGAGACAAGTTGAACTACTTCATGTGATCTGTTAAGAATATCATTAGCTGTGACATTCAATGATGCAAACTGGAAAAGAGGACAGAAACAATACAATAGATATGTATTGGACAGATAATATTATAGAACCACAAATAAGTAAAATCTCTCTGTTCACTGACCTTAAAAGTATTTTGAATTAACAATTCTATTAATGATAGATGATCCAAAATAGTGACATTGAAGTTTTTATTTATATCTACTATATAAAGAGGCTAAGAGAAGATGACAAAAGGAGAAATATAGAGAAAAATATTATTTTGATTTAATACATGTGGTTCGTACCAGCATTGCACCATCGGGATATTGGGAAGAAAGACCGTAGACTCTTTCTGTAGTTATTAACTTTATCAGTAACGTCAAATAAGAATCCTTAAATGGAGGATTAAAGAGTACAATGTTAACTAGATATCACTATGACAGTCTCTACCTCGAAATTATTTACGCTGAATTGTATGTTAGCAAAGTCTGATCGATTGAGAACAACAAGAACAGTATATAATGGTATAGAGTGAAGACTTCTTTGAATTTGAGAGGAGAGACGTTTCAAGTTTAAAAGATGTTCATCAGCACACTGTCCACATTCTACAGAACAAAATATAACATTTCATTAAATGTTCAATAATTTAACAACCACACTTACCTCCAAGACTATATAGCCTTGTCAATTGACAGCTTAATTCATCACAAGTATACAACTCTACTTTTGGTTGTACAAATTGCTCTGCACATTTCTGAGCTGAGGTGATAAACCCGAGGTCAAAACTCACATTCCTAACAAGTAAGAGTAACAAAGACAGCTGTAATGATGAACATTTGAATCTAGCCTTAAATATCCAACCTCTAGTCTTATGTAAGTCAACTAGACATTAGATGTTAGACATGGCAGGCAAACTAAACGTTTTATTACTTTAAGGTAAGCAGATCTATAACTATTTTCTAGACAGCTCCTACATATAGTAATATGAGCTGTCATACTATACTAATGATATGTGATCAAAACAGATAAAGTAACTAAATAGAATAGGGCTCATTACGTAATTTCATAAATTATTAGTGTTTGAGACTTTTCTATTTAGAGCAATCCTTAATGTGCTTGCTTACTAGAAGTGGTGTATTTCAAAAGTAATACACATCAAATATATTATATTATGACATATATCATACATCAAATATATTATATTATGCTATATATCATACATCAAATATATTATATTATGCTATATATCATACATCAAATATATTATATTATGCCATATATCATACATCAAATATATTATATTATGCCATATATCATACATCAAATATATTATATTATGCCATATATCATACATTAAATATATTATATTATGCCATATATCATACATCAAATATATTATATTATGCCATATATCATACAGTTGGGAAGTAGATGAATATCTTTTAACAGTAGATGCAGTTCTGTTGCCTTCATTGGAAAAAAATAAGACTTGGTGGGAAGAGAACCGATCACAAGGGACATTTTGTACACCTCCTCCTTTTGTTTCTTGCCATTTGGTTGTGCTAGAGAGAGAGAGAGAGAGAGAGAGAGAGAGAGAGAGAGAGAGAGAGAGAGAGAGAGAGAGAGAGAGAGAGAGAGAGAGAGAGAGAGAGAGAGAGAGAGAGAGAGAGAGAGAGAGAGAGAGAGAGAGAGAGAGAGAGGAGAGAGGAGAGAGAGAGAGAGAGAGAGAGAGAGAGAGAGAGAGAGAGAGAGAGAGAGAGAGGAGAGAGAGAGAGAGAGAGAGAGAGAGAGAGAGAGAGAGAGAGAGAGAGAGAGAGAGAGAGAGAGAGAGAGAGAGAGAGAGAGAGGGAGGGAGAGAGAGAGAACATTTGCTTATAATTATAGGACATTATTAATAGGACAGGAGGATATGATATGACATTTACTTTAACACTTACTTTATTCTTCCACTCTCAAAATCATCTTCAAATATACCTTTAACATCAACATTGTCCAAATACCATGTTCCCAATGATGACATAGTGTCACTTTGTTGCCATAGAAACCACACAAATGATCCATCGTGTGAAGATTCCACATGTTGACGATACAATCTAGTTCTTTCTAAAAGAAAAGATATGAATAATATCAATATAACAATTGTATTACCTTGACAATTTGGTGTGTCGGTAAGATTATCATGACAAAGTGCTTGTAAGTAGATTTCAGACACCGAATAGAACTTCACAACAAGAGATTAATAGGATAACAATTTGATTTATTGAAATGAGTTAAGGTACAGTAAAGGCTGTTTCTCTAGATACTACTTTAAAAGCATAAGTTTACTGTCCTGATCAATGGGTTCTCATCTTTTTAGTGATGGTACTACATAGTGAATGAGTTTCTAAAGTGTACTGTATTAGATAATACCTCTTCCCGAGAATCTTGTAATGCAGGAGCTGGCATTAAGAACCCAAACTTGAGAGCTGAAGTTCGAAGAGCAGTCTGAGAGAGAGAAAGAATGCATGAGTCAGTGACTGAAGCCATTTGAAGCACTACTAAAGCTTCCAGTTGCTAACCACTTAAATAAGTTACCAGGTGGTCAAGTAAACACAATCACTCATTCTTATGTTACTGGTCTGCTATTGTAACATTCCAACTTAATATTAGTTTTAGTAGATTCTCCTGATATTAAATATTTGTTTGATGAGAATGTAAATATTAGTTTTAGTTACATAATAATAGTAGCTGTTGTACTTGCAAGAAACACAACAATTATGTCATACACGATTAGTTACAAGCTACTTTCTCTCTATAATACTATTATCAATATGTATAAAACTTATCTTACCTCAGTATCTAAATGAGAATCTTTAAACAGTTTAAAGACATCAACCTAAAAAGTTAGATATAAACAACAATATCACATCTCTTTACAGAGCAATTATTATCGTTTTGAACAGAAAATAAAAACAGTGCTTAACTTTACCTCAATTAAGTTGCCATCGCTTGTCTGCATCATGTGACAAGTAGGATAGGTGGACCAGTTAGAGCACAGTGTTGTATTACCAGCTATTATAACTACCATTGGTATGAATAACTTTGCCTCTTCTGCATAATAGTCAATAGTCCAAACGTGTGGTGGAAGAGAGGTACCAAACAAGACTGATACACGATGAATGGCGAAAGACTAAAATAATAAAAAAGAATTGAAAACCATTAGTTCAAAAAAGTTCAAACTTAGATTATTTCTTGTTGACAAAAATCACACTTTCTGCTAAGAGAAATTCGACTAAGTTTTCAGTATATATATTTTATATTATTAAGATTATACTAAACTAGTATTTTAAGAAGTTTTAACGATCCATATCAAATTCTCTCCATTATTGTTGACCTTATTTAGTTGTACTTCAAGTTGAGCTCTCCCACTAGAGAGTTCACTAGTTGGAGGAGAACTCCAGGTGGTATTTCGATCTCCATCCACTGCAAATCCAGGCTGATGTTGATTAAAAGAACATTGTTGACAGAGAAGGTTGTTTTCTCTAAATACACACAGTTCAGTGTTGTTGCAAGTAGAACTGGCTATTACAGTAGCCTCTCTCAACTTTACAGGGAATAAAGCCCCCCAACAGCCATTCCAGGAAGAAATAAGGATCAAAGATAGAAGAACGAGAAACAAGCTACTCCTCTGGTCTTCAGAAAACGCCATTTCCTTCTCAGACAAAGGGATGCGCCTCAGTGCGACCACGAAACCATAATAGTTCATGAAAACATTAATACTTTTATACAACAATCAAAGAAAAGAAAAAAACCTATTTAGTTCTCTCGGGACTCCTCCAGTTAAATGCCACAACTCAGACATTGTAGTTTCATTTAGTTCTATACAAAATATTGTACAGTTCATTTCATCTATTTAAAGATTACAATTACCTTTACAAAACCAGTTCTCAGATCGACAATAATTCGTATATAATATCATTTCATCACGAGAAAAAGGAGGAACTTCAACCTTCAAAAAATTCTCAGCTAAAACAGTTCCCTAAATAGAATTTAAATAGAATTTATTATCAAAATTAGAATACAATAAGCACAAGAATAAATATTAGTAACATACTTCCTTTCCAAGCAGTAATTGATAACTTTTACTCCTTACGTGACGATAACGCATTAGTCTTTTAGAGAGAGCTAGAACAACAGGGCCAGTAAACTGTTAAGAGAAACATTTAGTGCTAAATTTGAATCTAAATAGTTGTCTCTTTTACTTTTTGAGGTTCCATAAACTCCAATAAATACCTAACTAAATTGAGTTCATGTGGTTTGATCTGAAAAGAAAAAAATCACACTATTTATGACTTTGCTAGGGCTAGTCTTACCCACTGATTGTCTTGTCGTAATGATGTCGGGTTAAAACAACCATTGAAGTCATCTATTGCAATCATTACTCGATGGCTAGCATTAACAAATAAAGGACTAGACAATGATCAATATTATACCTCTGGAGTTGTGTAATTTCATTGAATATAGCATAGAACACATCAGTTGCAATGTTTGGTTTTAAGACTCCCTTTACAAACAATCATTATAAGATAATAAGACTTGACTGTTAGTATTACTTGATCAATAACCTTAGCCAATTCTTCACCGGCTTTTGAATGTTCTTTCTTTGTCCAGACATAATCCTGGGACAGTTTTAACTATATGCACAAGAGGAGTAATGTCTGTCATAACTAACTTAATATAATTAACTCACTGTGTCTAGTGCCTTGATGTTCATTGCTTTAAAGTTATGAAGCCAGGCGCAAGCTTCGTCTGGTAAGTCATAGAAACCACCATGCTTCATTGAAGGTTTTATTTGACTTCGAGTATGAGTCCAAATGAACACTATTTATAAGATACAAGATTATATAAATGGTTTATTCAAGTTTACCACTAGGGACATGTAATACTATCCACCCAGCTTGTAAACAATGATGAATTGATTGGAGCATGCATATAGTTTTACCACATCCATCTGGTCCATCTTATTATTGTTCAGGAATACCATTAATACACTATGACCATTAATCCATTTATCCATTAATCCATTTATCCATCAATCCATTTATCCATTAATCCATTTATCCATCAATCCGTTTATCCATTAATCCATTTATCCATTAATCCATTTATCCATCAATCCATTTATCCATTAATCCATTTATCCATCAATCCATTTATCCATTAATCCAATTATCCATCAATCCATTTATCCATTAATCCATTTATCCATTAATCCATTTACCCATTAATCCATTTATCCATCAATCCGTTTATCCATTAATTCATTTATCTATTAATTCATTTATCCATTAATCCATTTATCCATCAATCCATTGATTAAAGGATACACAGTAATATTCTATTATTATTAGTACGATCTTCTCTGAGACACTGGATAATTGTCCAACTAGGTTCCCTTAAGATCCAACAAGTCTTTCCTAATGCTTCAGTCTGTTATAAGATATAAAGACACAATTTACAGTTGATATAATGGTAATATAATTGACCTGATTATGCAGTCTCTTTGGCAGAGCATGAGGGAATGTAGATTTGATTTCTGATTGTGAGACACAATATAATTTCTTCAAATGATCTTCTTGAAGCTGCAACTGAGAAGGATATGATTGCTGTTGACATGTTGAATCTTACAGGATTAATAAATGGCGTTTTGTCTGATGATGGTATAGTTGAAAATTTTCTAGGAAGCTGATAAATTTTTAGATGGAATCTTTTAAATACAGATTGCTAATAAAATAAACAAAACAGATTATAAATTATATATTATTAAATGTTACAATCTCTACCAATAATGCAGCCATTATTCCAGAGACTCATTTCCAAGTTTACAACCCCATTCTGCATTTCCACAGCAACGCGTTGGAATGTGCGTTGTCATAGCAATTATCGGGTGTGGCTCGTTCCATTTCGCGTACGCGCAGCCCCAGGGGATAGTGTTACAGCAGTGATAAAGTTACAGCTAAACCAGCAGTAGCTTTCCTGCAGCAGATAGAGCACATTTGCAAATATAGAATCCTTTTGTAAATTGAAAGATAAGCTATTGA
Organism: Xestospongia muta; assembly: GCA_963693285.1. Taxonomy (NCBI): domain Eukaryota; kingdom Metazoa; phylum Porifera; class Demospongiae; order Haplosclerida; family Petrosiidae; genus Xestospongia; species Xestospongia muta. Next base: position 733,223 of record OY848928.1, read on the forward strand.
CCAAGCAAAATGACAGTCACAGATACTACAGAAAGACCAAGAATTGCAGCAATGGAGAGGGGTAAAGTGCTTGTTATTTGTTCATTCCAAAGTGTGCATGCTTTTCTATGCTATATACAGGTCCTGGTCCAGGCAGATACACATTACCAAGCTTGACAGGGCTCCAAGGACATGACTGTACAAAAAAGGCACATCCGTGTTATTCATTTGGAGTACGGCTTGCAACTTCATGTTAGTATAATATAAGAGATCAATTGATCTTCTTCTCCTTTTTAGTTCTTCCTAAAACAATTGGTCCAGGACCTTCTCATCGCATTGATCCATCCATGACAAGATTTGGTCATAATGGGACCCCACACTATTCTCTCTACAGTCGACACAAGGAGTTGGAACCTTTCAAAACCCCAGGTCCTGGGGCACATTGTCCCGAGAAATTCAATCATCCTTTTTGTCCTCGTGCTCCTGCCTACTCAATGGGTGGTAGAACAAAATATCGAAAGAGTATGTCTTTGCTTCAAAGCATAGATCACTTCACATATTCTTACTCTTTTTATAGGGGATGCTAACCCATCACCTGCTTCTTACACGCTTCCATCTATGTTGGGTGACAAGATACCTAATCGGGCCTCCTCAGCTTGTTACTCAATGGCTGGTCGGAGTGCATTGGGTGGTTTTGATACTGACTATGCAAAGACGCCAGGTCCAGCACGATATGGAGTCACTAGTGCTGAAATAACTAAGAGACAAGCTCCAACATATTCTATGCAAAGTCGAAACTACATGCCTTGTGGTAAGCAAAAATATCATAATAATTATATTTATAAAGGTAGTATAATTTTCTAATAATTATAAAAATCTGCCTTTAATATTGATTGCAATCTCACTTGCTGTAGATGCAACTAGAAAACCAGGTCCAGGAGCTCACAGTCCTGAGAGAGTGATTGTAAATAGACGAGCTGCTCCAAGTTATTCAATGGGTACTAAGCATTCAGAGTATGTGTGCCCCCTAATTATTGATGGTTCGGATTAAATTGGTAAAAGCAATGGAGGCTATTGAATATTGTATTATAACTTTACAGCTATTATAATTATTTTTGTATTTTGATTTGTTTTGTAGTGTCTATTTTAGTTCAAACAGCACAACTTATATTGTTTTCATTAACAACACATAATATCCACTTAGAACAAGATTTGATGTAAACTATATTAATTGTATAATGCAAACACTTTCTCTTATTACACAATTTTTATATTATTAATTTTAAATTCTTGTCTGATTTACAATCGATTGTGATTTCTTTGTTTTTTAGTACAAATTTACTAGCATTTGTTTAGGACCAAAATGTCTTTGATGTGTGGTACTAAATGTTGCCACACCCATATTTGGAAGTTGCCAATGAGACTTCTTGAGCTGTAGACAAAATGAATTCACATAAAAGTATTTTAGTGCCTTACATTCTCCATTGCCATTGGATTAGGTTTGTCTACCAGATTGTGCAGTTTTGCTTGGTATGAGTCTTGTGCTGTTGAGAGAATTTCTCCTATTTATAGCAAAATTAATGTATATGAGAGCGTATTAACTCAATTGAGTGCCATTGTTGACTCCTTGTTACCTGATTTGTAGTCAAATATAATGTTATCTTTAGTTGGGGCACGGATGTGCTCCACTCTTGATATTATAGATTTATAACTATCAGTGAAGGTGCTCTGTGGACATGAAACCATGGGACTGTGTCCCAAATGAATGTTGGAATGAGTATGAAGACGTGAACTATCAATATGTATTGGAAAACTATTAGGAGGAGGCTACAAAACAAGAATACAATGATAGAAGTATTTTTTAGAGTTAATGTGTACCTTAGGATGCATGGTTCTTGATGTTAATAAAGACAACCTTTCTTTTACTCGTTCAGCATTCAGATCTCCAGCAGGCAATGAACTAGCATTACGTTCATGAATAATTGGTAAAGATTTGTCTATAACAAGAGAAGTCAATCAACCTATTTGTCCATTTATCAGTCACTCCACCTGTCCATCCGTCCATTTGTTCATCCATCCATCTGTATGTCTGTCCGTCCATCTATTCGTCTATCTGTCCATCAGCCATATTACATCAGTTCTTTTTTTTAATTACAATAACAAACTTGCATTACCTGAATTTGAATGAAAAGGATAGTGAATCTTAGTAGGAGCAGGTACATTCTTGGTTCTTCCAAGTCTGACAGAAGAGTTATGTATAGTATAGTGTGCTGTTTTCTTATTGTAAACAGCTTTATCAACAGGTGATCTAACTCTATAACTGTCTTGGTGGTTAGTTGAGGTAACTCTCTCTTTGACCAAATCACCTATTGTATACATAAAATTAATGAGAGTATATTACACACTGGTTTGTACCAAATGGAATACTTGTCATTCTAGTTTGTTGAAGTCTTGCAGTATGAGACAGAGAGTTGTCTTCTTCCTTTGGAACTCCTCTAAAAGTATCCATTGTTGTGGTGGTAAAATCATTGGTCTCTAGACCTTCAAGACATCCTGTGAAAATTAATGAAAAGATTATTGAACTAAAACTATATTGTTAATAGCTATTATAAATATTGAAAGTGAGTTAAAAAAAGTAGGAAGAGACAGTGGAAAACAAGTACCCAATACCTATTATAGGATCTTTTCGTGGAACATAAGATGGTCTTTCGTTTTTTTGTCTTAGATTTTGAATAGAATGTCTAAAAGAGTCTATGTATTCTGATGTTTCATCTGGAGTGATGATTTTGTTTCCTAGGGGTCCAGGATCTGAACGTCTGAGTACTGAGAACTCATACTCTCTGGAGGGTACAGTGATGGGTTTTGTTGAATATTCCAGCTGGTTACTAGTACTGAAAGTATTGATTCTATGATCAGCATCCATTTTGAAATTTGTACATTGAATAGAGTGATTTCCCAATTGACTTTTGCTTTTTTGAGAGCACTGTGGAAACTTGTATGCTTGTTGGGTTGTGCTCTGGTATACATCTGATGTGTTTAGTTTTGAAGAACTGCTGGTATTAGTGATGAGAGCTGGTAGTGGTGGTGTGATGGGCTTTGTAGGAGTAAAATCTGCTCCAGGAGGTTGGAAATGAGTTCTGAATGTTGTTACATGATACCTGGGTTCAAGCTGTTCTTGTTGTAAAGGGAAAGAACATTTCACAATAGGATGAGCTCTCCTTAAAGATTTCATATTGTTGAAAGCCTGCACTATTCAGTAAAGTAGTGAAAATGCAGAACTAGAGTGAAAACGTAAAAGAAAAGAGGCTAAAACTTACACTATTCTTGTTACAACTGAAGCATTGAGTGGACGCTGTGGACGCCACTACGCGTATTATTATTACTGCAAATAGTTAACTGCGCATGCGCAAACTCAACACCCACAAGACAACGTGTATAGTTGTGCTTACTATCTCTTCCAGGCCTCGCTACTCTGTTCCTTATTCGCCAATTTGACATCATGAATTTCGTAGTCATCTTACTACAAGGAGCAACAGCTTCCTTTGCTAGTATGCTGGTCGGATTTATTTGGTATTCGGAGTCGTTATTCGCTCGAATCTGGTGGAGACATACCTTCCCTGCTGTTCGTTTTGGTGATACTAGCTCGTTCAAATCGAACCAGAGCATTCCATTGTATATGACACTAGTTTCTGTCATAATACAGAGTGCTATTCTTACCTTCACCATTAACACTGTCCTTCCGCTGTTTTCTGCCTACTCCCCAGACTGTGCCGGCATTAAATTTCCTGCTATTTTAAGCCTCATTTCTGCTGGGGTTATAGCCTGTGCTAGCTTTCCTCACTACATTTACAGCAGGAAGTCCTTCACGTTGTACCTGATTTGTTCTGGACACAACGCATTCCAAATCACAGCTGGTATCTTTGCTATATACCTACTCCATTCACCAGGGTCCCAATAACAAGCTGACAGACCCATTTGAACTTTGGACTCCATTGGAATTTGTTATCTATTTTTGGGTTCCTTAACAAATATATATTTATATGGTTAGACTATCCCATTATTTTATGATCACCATTTATACACTGTTATATTATTTTCATTTATCATTTTCTTCCCTTGTTAACTTTTCTCCTATGAACTGTTTGTTTGCTTACCAATAATAAAGTGGGAGGTCCTTGGTATAGTAGAATATGTTGTCTAAATCCCACCTGGCAAAATCAACGACTGGATAAATTTCATAAACTAGTTCTTTATTGATGTAATTGTTAAACTATTGCATTCTTGTATCGTCTTCAATTGTTTATGTTTCCTTTATCAATAGCCTAAGATGGAACTTCAATGATTGTAAGTGAGGTCTGTTAATGTGGAAAGGAACACCCAGCATTCTATAATGATGGCACTCTGCAGTGTTTGTTATTAATACTATATTCTATTGTTTGAAACTGTATAAAATTAGGTGAACTAATTACAAAAAAGGGAGTTTTTTAAATATCTACAATAAACATGTATACGAGTGTTTAAAGTACTATTAAAACATGATGAGAAACAAGTTCATATTATCACTTATTATGACGAGTACAGAGACTCGATCATATCACCATACTTCAATGCAATTGTCTTTCTTTTTAGTTTCATTGTGTGAGCTAAAGAAACAAAAAAACACTTACTTATTACACTAACATTTATCATAACAATATTCAATACGGTAAAGGTAAATATTTTTATGGATGGATATACTTACTGAGCTCTCCAGTTTGGATGGAGAAATCTCTATCCAAAATAGACCATTTAACAATCTACAGCCAACAATTGAATATGACAAACAAATGCAATCATTTCTTACCTTGTGATGTTTACAAGAGGCTCCTTTATTCACTTTATCAATAGCTTTTTGGATCATTTTAAGAATACAATGGTCTCCGTTTCCTTTTGAAATATCTGATACTGTTTCTGCCATACTACCATGACTACGACAGATAGCTATTGCTGTAGGGTTTAATCTTTCTGTAGGGTAATGTGTGATATCATCAAATTCCACCTAAAAAAATATTTATTAATTTATCAATTATCCACCTGTCCTATTGGTTCATATTGTCTATACTTTTACTGTCTATTATCACCTTAAAAGAAATGAGACAGGACAGGAATTGCCTCTGATCTCCTACGAGAATGACATTACTAACAATGGGTAGTTCCTCTTTAATAGCTGATTCAATGGGTACTGGAGCAATTTTGTCACCAGAAGCTAAAATAATGAGCTCTAATTAAAGGGAAAGAAGATAAAAATTTTACAGTTTCCATGACTTACCTTTAGTTCTGCCAGTTATATAAAGAAATCCTTCCTATAATTAACAAAAATACTAAATTTAATAAATCTCATGAAAGTGGTTACTTACGTGACTGATATAGCCAATGTCACCTGATTTCAACCATCCATCTTCTGTAATAGTATTGTGAGTAGCTTGAGGTTCTCCAATATACCCCATAAAGAGATGACGACCTCGTATATAAACCTGAATAAAAAACAACTTTATATGATAACTTTGAGTCCACAGTGGAACTACTCTATATAAACACCTAAAAAGGATGCTACCTCACTATCAAAAAGAGTATTCCTCTTCAATTTCAATTGAAAATTAACAAGTAAATTAGTTCTACTGTAATATACTAATACTCACTTCTCCATTACCGGCCTCGTCTGGATTATGAATTTTCAATTCTGTGCCATTGATTGGTCGACCACTTGAACGAAACCTGATATTTTCAACTGTTGTTATAGATGTTGGACCCGTGGTCTCACTCATACCATATATTTCATGTATTGGTATATTAACACTCATGAAATAGGTCAAGGTGTCTTGAGATATCGGAGCTGAACCCGTTATTGGGAAGTGACACTGATCAAAACCGAGAGATTTTCGGACTTTCTTGAAAAATATAGCGTTTGCTAGTGACCACCCAAATGGAGTACCAGAGCCCCTTTAATAATTAACAAATAATTAATACAATTTTAATAATTGTGGTTACTTTATTAGTAAGTGCTACATATATCTGAGTATAGTGGTATTGTGTCATTATGTTTCATTTGAAAGTATTAACTTATATAGTATTATGGCATATAAAGTAAAGTAATTACTGCTGTCATTAGTGTTAATTGAAGCAAATATACTCAGCTTGTCACAATTCAATGACTATATTTCAAGAGTTTGCTGTTTGCTAAAATTTGCACTACTTTTAGTTGAATTCGGTTAACAATAAAAGTAGTTAAAATCTTATGCTACTAAATTTAAAATACCTTTACTAAAATACTTTATCTAAAAATAACTATCAGATACACACCCCATTTGTTTGTGGAGATTGCCTTTAAGACCAACTCCTTTTGCCCATTGTGAAATGTGAGACTTTATTCCTTTGGTATTACGAGCAATCAACTGCATACTCTCAGCTACCTTCTCCCAGACTCTACAAAAACAACATAGACATTAATTTAGACATTTAGCATAAATTAAAACACCTGCTTACAGACACTCTACAATAATATATGCAAATGCCTATCACTAACCGTGGAACTCCCAGAAAGATTGTAGGATGGACCTCACGTAGTGTCTGCAGTAAAGATCCCTATATATAAATAGTATACACAATGTTACTGAAAGCAGAAATACCTACTTTTAAAGCATCTGGCTGTGCAAACCAACATGATGCTGCTATTGACAGAGTAAAATAGACATCCATTAATTGTGCTGCTATGTGACTAAGGGGAAGATAACTGACAACTTTTTCCATTCCTGGAGTTGCTTTGTTTTCTTCGAGAAATCTACGACACATCCAAGTGACCTAGCAGATAATATTAGATAAATGAATGAATAGTTATGTCAACTAAACAAATGGACGTGTGCATGATAGGATAGATGGACGAATGGATTACTCAAAGACTAAGTACTACTCACATTATCATGTGAGATCATAACACCTTTTGAATGTCCAGTGGTTCCAGACTATGAGAGACAAGAACACGTTGAACATATAATATAGTTATATGTTGTTTATATTTACTGTATAAATTAATAAGGCACATTTATTTGGTGCCATTTGATGCATTCTCCTCTTTAATTCTTCATCTGTGTTATCGTCATGACGATTTGATAATTTCTTCATCTCATTCCACTGCAAAAATACAAAATATTTAAGTGAAACAATTCTTTCTCTTTACACACTCTTCTCTCATTCATATCTTCCTACCTCAATAACTCCTTCTTCTTGATTGGTAAAAATTTTGCTGTAAAAAATGATGGCTTTTAGATATGTCAGTCGAGGTCTAATCTGAGGGTTAAAAAAACATTACCATTGTTACAACATTCGATTGTTTCACTGTAAAATCAAAAAATTTTAAAAATGGTCTTTCAAGTCTTTCAATGGAATTCATAATTGAATATAACATGTAACACTGATACTCATCTACTATACAGTCTTATAGCAGTACATTGCCACAAATAAATAAATTGATTGGCTACATGATTGGCTACTTGATTGGCTACTTGATTGGCTGCTTAATTGGCTACTTGATTGGCTACTTGATTGCCTACTTAAGTATAGAGATTTTAAATGGAATTTGTATTTTCTTTCCTATTTTATTTCTTTGCTTTTTTCTCCTTTCATTTTTTAAAAATGTTTTTTTATTATTTATATATCTTATACCTCTAGAATTTTGAGCAGCTGTGAGTCATTTTCAACCACAATAATATTAGCCTTACAACTGTTAGCAATAAAACAGCATGTTTCAGCTGTACTTGTGGTATAGAGGCCTACAGGTATACCCCTAGTAAATTGACAGAGAATTAAAGGTTTGTATATACATTACAAATTACAATTACTATCTTGTGTAAATGAAGACATTGTTTAACACAGAGGGAGGTGGAATGTGTGTGAGAGTTATGAAAGAGTGATGACATAGTGGTTTGTGTTATTGTAATACTCTCTTCTCTCAAGAATGTTGTTACCAGAAACACACACCACATTGTGGCCATTTTCAAAAACAAGTTATTGACATGCTAATTATACACCAGGATCAAAGTACACCAGTTAATTGAGGATTAAAACTTTAACTTCAACTTTGGCTTGTAACTGTATTGCATTCAGAACAGCAACATATCTTTAGTCTCTCTCTCTCTCTCCCTCTATGTCTCTCTCTCTTTCTCTCACCCTGCCATCTGTGCAGCAAAATTAGTAATATGCCATTCAGGAGAATTGAATCCAAGTATACACACTCCATGATATGGTTCAAGACCAAGCTAAAAATATAAAGTTATTATGTCATATTCCAAAATTTTAAAATACCTTAATAAATGCCTTAGCAACTGTTATACAATCCTCATAGTACTGTTGATATGTCCACTGTTTCCAGAGACCAGCTCTCTTCACAGACAAAGCCAATTTGTCACCATTTTCACCAAGTGTACGATGAAATACATCTAGAATGGTTTCTGGGGTCTCGGCAACTGCTCCTGAGCTCCCAATTCGAAGAGTCACACCAACACTTGGATCACAAGACCAAAAAGGGCTACTAAGTGGATAGTCTTGAACAGTCAGACTACAAAAGAACAATACGACTATAATCCATTGTGGTAAACAATAACAACAACGTTATTAATTAACAGGAGCACCTCTCAAAAGGAAAAGATGCTCTCAATTAAGACAAGCTTCCTACTATAATATTGCTGTTGTTAGTATGTTGCATTAACACCTTAATATACTAATTACAGGTGTCAATACATTCAGGCTTTGTATCATCATCTAACAACATTGTCACTTAAGGTTATACCTGCTGACAAACAAGTGATGACACCGCACCAGTTATAGTATCACATTATCAGTAGTATAGAGCAAATTATAAGTAATGTTAATTTGTTATTTTGTATAACCAACTGTTAGTGATGAGCATGAATCAAATGTTATTTGCTAACGTGTTATTTCAGTCTTAGGACATAATCATGATATGATATGCAATTTTCAAAATGTACCAACACTAAATTAATACCTTAAGTCGGAGAGCCATCATAATTATGTTAGTAATAAACAACCTATTGTAAGAACGTCTCATCAATTAATGATTCCAAAAGAATTAATGTCATTAAGACAGGTTCCTCCTTATTTCCTTCTATTGTAAAGTGAATGCTCAAACCTCTCTCTCTCTCCATATATATATATATACACATATATATACACACACACATATTATATATATATATATACTCAAGACTTTGGGACCTTGAATACTGTCCTTAATTACAAAGATGCTCTCACTGTGACTAACTAACTAGCTGTGTAGAGCAGATGTCTTAAACAGCGGTGGTATCAGTAAAATTAAGAGTACTTCTAACTCAATATTTTCTATTACTAATATTACAACGTGACAAAACTAAATACTGCAATTGGAATTTCATGTCACCTGTTGTCTCTGTTTAATGTAGTCTCATCAAAGACCTCTTCATGATTCAATGGGTCTGCATGGCCAAATATATCTGCTACATTCTCTTCCTCTGAACCAAGGTCCAGATTAATACCATTTTCTTGATGAATGTGATGAAACTCCTCTGAAGTGAGAGAACTGACATTGCTGATCTCAGATGAACAAGACAATGTTCTCTCTATGCTTCCTTTTTGTTCCTCAGGAGAAGGAATCTGTGAGCTGGTTTTCTCTGCTCCATTGGAGAGAGAGAGCCTTACATCTGATGCTACAGACATAGTACAATCTTCGCAATAGAAGTCTACACAAAATAGAAACAGTAATGACCTAACAGAACGTGTCTATAGACTTGCCTAGTTCTCTATCTCAGAAAATAAAGCTGAAAAATGTGCATTATCGAACACATGCACCTAATGAATATACATTTTAATTTGCAGCTACACCCAATATGAATAATTATTGGATATTGTAAGGTTGGAAGGTAACTTACTGGTATTCTTTTTGGCACAATTTGTTGTAATTAGTATTCTTGTGGTACAGTTTATAGTAAATAACTTTTTTTTCTTTTCTAGTGTCTCTCATGGCACAACTCAAAGTCCATATCAAGAGTTGGACAGCTGTTGCTGTTTGGAAGTGGATTACCAACGATAATGATTGTGGCATTTGTCGATTGCCTTTTGATGGGTGTTGCCCTGATTGTCGTGTCCCCGGAGATGATTGTCCTTTAGGTAATATATGAAGTGTACATACAGTAATTTAGTCTCATTATGACCAATTTATATACCATAAAACTCTTTATTGTATTAAGCTTTGGGCTAGGTGTGTTAGTGTGTATGTATTACCATGTGTTAATAAAGTGTTCAGTGGTTAATTTCATTAGAATGTCCCTCTAAAAAGTAATTAAAGACTTTAAATAAATCTTTTTTTTGCATGTTAAAAAATTTATAAATAGGAATGTAATTATATTATATTGATATACTTATAAATAAGTTTTGCGAAAACAATTTCTGACTTTGTTGGTTTTGTAATTTGTATAGACATTTTGTTAGATATTTAAAATAATTTAGACTTTGTTTATTTAAACTATTAAGTATAGACGAGTTATTTTGATTAATGAAGTGTTTTTCTCGTTAAACGTGATACCATAATAAAATAAATTTATTTTTTTACTTCAGTAAGTGGACAGTGTCGTCATCAATTTCATATGCATTGTATCCTCAAGTGGTTGCAGACACAACAAATGCACCAACAGTGTCCAATGTGCAGGCAAGATTGGCAGTTCAGTGACTAATAATAGTAATTACTATAATTATTATTCATGACCACACCTATCAATAATTATTATTCATGACCACACCTATCAAATAAACAACCAATCAGATTACAGTTGGCATGGCTTTTAAATAAGAAGAGGCGGTTAGTGGTAGCTTCAGTGCTTCACTTTGAAGAAGGTGAGAGAGAGTCCGAGAGACAGCGCGTTTAAAAAGGGCAAATCAATATCATTGCTTTAACAATGTCGTCAGCAAAGAATATTTATTACTCTGAAAAATATTACGATGAAACTTACGAATACAGGTAAGTAAAACTCTTCACTATTATTATTCTTCATTTTCCTCTAGACACGTTATGCTTCCCAAAGACATTGCTAAACTAGTCCCACGAAACAGACTTATGGCAGAAACAGAATGGAGAAGATTAGGTGTACAACAATCTCAAGGATGGGTCCACTATATGTGCCACACACCAGGTACATACAAAGTTTCATTCCTTTCTAATTTCAAACTCCCTTCTAAATAGAGCCACATATATTGTTGTTCAGGCGGCCAATCACAGATCACGATGCAGCAAAAAGAAGTCGAGAACAAGGCATTTAAGGTGTAACAAATTTCATCTCTCGCTATGTATGTTGTATCAGAACATGTAGTCACGACAAGACTTAACATAGAACCATTGTTCACTGTGATTAAGGATGTGTTACATAATACGTAGCATTTAAAATTTGTTTGTGTGTGTGTGTGTATAATATTAATAGCACTCCATTTTATGGTGTGTTTTCTATACTTTCGAATATCAAATTAATCCTAATTATCTTTAGCAATTTTAAGTGATGTCTCTAGAGTCCAGCTGGAAGTCCACCCTATATTGTATATCCCGTGCAGCTGCACTCACTTAACCTTAAATTTGAGTCAATTCCTGCCAGAGCTCAAGACTTTTAAATATTAGGCAACTTCACGTATTATAAATAGGAGCTTCAGCGGATAGTTTAAAGTTAACCCCTTGTCGACATGTTAAAACAGGTATGTTAGGAATAAAATATCAACTTCATGATAACCAAAGCACAATCAAAACAGATTTATAATATAAAGTATTATGCTTATGTCTCCTTTGGTACTTGTCCCTCTGGCATTGTACGTATGATATCTGAGTCACCAGGATCAATGATAGACAATGTACTGACTCTAAAATATTTACCACAAGCAGTACCGAGGGAGTTATTGTCACCGGAATAATAATGAACACCAGTTTTGGCCAACATAGCATAATACTCTATTTCACTCTTCCTGTGATAAAAGAATCTGATAAACCACACCCATTAATTAACAATACCTTAGGGGAGGAGTGTTGTTTGCTAAGATAATTAGTTTGGCTTTTCCAAGACGTAGTGATTTAAGTGTTGAACGATAACCCAATGTGTACTTGCCACTCTTCATCACTAATGCAAGCCTTGAGTTAATACTCTCAATAGCTTTTTTCTACAGGACAAAGTTATAACAATGATAACATAACATGATGAAAAACTTATTATAGGAGGAGTGGGTGTGTCTTATTCTAGTTATAATTTCTCGGGAATATAAATTTATTACTACATATTATTAGATTACCTGTTTTGATGAGCTGACCATTTTTGTACAATATTTCTGTCTGGAGTATTCTAACTGTATCTGAAGATGTTAAAACAAAAGTTCAATTGAAGACATAAAATACTTACATCACAGACACATTATTTGGCTAAGACAAAATACTTAATAAGTTCATAAGTATTTGTAAAATATTAAGTAACATAAAAGGATAAAAATTGATTACACAACTTACCAAAGAGAAAATGAAGTCCAACACGTGCTTATGGTGAAAAGATGCTACTGCGCATGCGCAATACCTAAAAGGGATCCTGAACAAAGACAGTGAAGGGAATCATAATGGCTCGTAAGTATCACATTTTCAGAATATTTAATTGACACTGGGATTCCAGAAGATCTTAAATAAACATATTTAAATAATGATAGTTTTAAATAAATGAGAGTGTATATGTTACTCCAGCGTAATTAATTTAACCCTTAATGTACTATATTTCTCCACCCTCAAGTTCTTCCACCAAGTTACTCCATGTTTTCATCATTAATATTAGCAGTTGTTGTTGTAGCTGGTATGCAAGTACGTTGAATGTATCTAATACACAACTACTATTTCTCATAACACCATTATTCTCATAACATGTTTTATTCATATGTTTATCCTTTAATCATATTGTTACTATAAATAGAAATACACTGTTACTATATTTAGTGTTTTAAAGGTGTATGATAGAGATCAGGATATAACATACTTTCATGCGTGGTTACATTTAGAACTTGTCTTTATTTCAGATCTTCAAAGAACAAATAGCCGTTGAAGGTAACCTTTTAAGATTATCGATTGGTGGTTTCGCTGGCTCTTGGCTATTTATTTTTCTAGTGACTGTAAGTTTTAAATAAATTTTATATTCTATTTCATGTTGTATCATTTTAGGCTACAGGAAACTTGTATTCTATGATTTTTCCACGAAATCCTCAAGTCGAACTTTTTCCTGAAAGTAAGTGCTTAATTTCTCGACTTATATTATTTATCTGTTCCATTTTTTCATTCATCCATATATATATTCATCGACATACCTTTCTTACTTCCTAAATACGTCTATTCTCTTTAGTAATTATAGCTCTAGTAATAGCAGTCATAGGCTCTGCACTAGTACATAGAGTCTGTGCATCAATATGGTAAGACAAATACTGTACATAATTGAGGTATCTTATGTAACATTAGTGTCATTTTTTCACTGGTTGCATTGTACTACTTAAACAAGATATCTCAGTCTGCTTCCTCTCAACCATACAAAGCAACAGGTCGTCCAACATCTGGAAAGGCACAACAACCAACTGAGACTCCTTCTAGTCCTAAAACTCCTCGTAGGAAGGATAAACGTCACTAGGAAAATCTCTTTGGACTCCAGTTTGCTTATGAATCTTTTCTGTCATTTTGTAAATGTTTCTTTTGAACATTTCTTTTGTAAGATAAATTTTATGGCAATAAATTAAAAGTAACCTAAAAATTTGTTATGAACAAATTTATGTCTACCATCAAACTAATTTAATTTTTATTCGTCTTTGAATGCTTCTTGTGTTTGGTTTTTGATTTCACTTTTCGCTGAGTAAATTTGAACTCTGATTTTAGGAGCCCTGTTGCAGAAATGGCATCACCCAACCCAACAGTTTTCCCAGGCTTTCTGCAGACACGAACAGGTGCAAGGAAATAGTCAATTTCCTCTCTCATCCAAGCAACATAACCATTAACATCAGAATACTCGATCACTGAATTACGTAACATTTCGTCCTGTGAGCTAAGTGGAAATTTGTCTGGGATTTGCAGTTCAAATTTGTCAGATGAGATGTCTTCACTATTGCAGGCCTGTGCACTAGCTGTTTTAGAGCCTTCCATTACTGCAGTAAGACCATTCTTCCATTCAACACCTCTCAATTCTCCTTTAGGTGAGACAATGACATGAAATGAGAGTGAATGGAAATGAATACGAGTTAATCGAGAGTCGTTTCTCTCTAGAGCTCCATATTCTGTGTATAACCAGTGCAGAAGATCTGATGCATCAGTGATGGATGGTTTAGGACCAATTTGAGTAAAATTAAAGTTTGCTTCCTTAGATTTAGCAAGTGACACCATTTCTTGCTCATTCAAACCAAGTGAGTCAATCAGTGGAAAAAGTTTGTCAGCCAAGCGTGACCAGAGCTGTAGATTACCAAGTGTAGCCATTTCTAGATGAATAGGTACAGTTCGTGGTATTGTCTTCAAGACATCAGCAATATCATATAATCTTTCTATCCAAAAGTCTCTTGGCTGACTATCCAACATGTGGACTCCACTAAAAACGACCAATGTGGGTTTGTACACTTTAAGGGTTTCACCAAATTTCTCTAACGATGCTAACTTGGAGTTCGCTATGTCATGTGATATAATTACACGATTTGCGCATGTTGCTTTTGCCTCTCCCCACATTTCTCCTTTAGCAAATTCGAGGATAACATGCACTTCTTCTGGTGTGTTTGGAGGACTGACTGTCTCAATAGAGTGGTCCAAGTATTTTCGGATTTTCAAGCCTACAGGAGCTGCCAATAATACCTAATAATCATAACCAAATGACTCTCAAATGAATGTAATTTACTTTGCTACTTGGAGAGAGATCGATAATTTTGTTTGCCATTAAGGCTGCATTTCCACCCACAGATTCCTAAACAATACATTAAAAACACGTATAATAGTGTTGACATGGTGATATTGTATAGTAACATTAGTTACATTATGTCACCTCATGTTTTAATTCATTAACTACTTGAACTATCTCATTAAACACTTTCTTATCATCAAAATGTCGCTCTATTCCTGAACATGTTGCCATTGAGTAAGCTACTGTTTGTTGGAGCTCTTCAATTGTATACAAGGTTGGATGATCGGCTCCAATTCTACCAGGAGTTGCCTTCAATGCCTTTAAAAGCTCAACAGCTGAAATGATATAATCTACATCAGCATTTAAACTAAAAGAATTAATAAAATGTAAGTCCTCATATAAATATTGTCTTACGCACCCCAGAGCAATCTTTTCATTCATTCTTCTAATTGTATTCTCATCATCTGATGATTGGGTTGTAGTTTTATGACATTCCTTATTCGGTTTGTAGTATTGGTAGATGATAGCAATGGCTATCAAAGCTACAGCTATTTGAATTGTCTTTGAGTACATGATTTACTTCACTTCCTCCAGCCACACCTTCATTTTTGGATTGCAAGAATACGGTTTTGTCGACTTATTTCCTCGTTTACATTTCTATAGAAATTTCAGAATGTTTCCGTTCATGTCCGTAATTTAGATTGTTATACCATGTGTAAACTGCACATGCGCAAAAAACTTTTGAAATAAACAGCCCCAATGAATCGAGAAGACAGCTATCTAGAGAAAGGTAAGGTGCTAATATCGAAATAAGCTTTAAGAACTTATATTACGTATCTTTAAAGGTCCAATGAAAAGAGAGAGATCATGGCGGTCGGGAGGTGGAGAGGGACCAAGTAGCAAGCGTGTGCCAGGAGGTCCAATGCCTAGTACACTACGTGTATTATTACGTAGTATAGTAAGTAGAGTATCTATAAAGTTATATACTTTAATACACAGTCAGTGGTAATATAGTTTTATGCTATAATTATGTATAATGATACTGAACCCCACCCCTAATTTTTGCTAGATAGTCTTGTTCAAAATTCCCTGACATTCCATTCCAAATTGTTGGAGATTTTGAGGACAAGACTAAATATTTGAATGACACTGGAAGTAATTGTTTTTTTTATTTATTATTCTAGGATGCTGGTGGCATTATTGGCAAGGTAGTACTTTGCTAGCCTTTATTTGTATATAATGGTTCGAAGTATTTTATTGCCTCCTTTTAGGGTGGTGAGAACATCAAGCGACTTCGAAAAAAGGTATAGGAATTGGCTTAGTACAAGTTTATGATTTTGGCAAAATCTGAGTCTTTTTCAAGCTTATAATGTGTTAATGCTCCTCCCTTCCTCTCACAAGGAATTTCCTCTTTATTAGTGCCCTTCCATCCCATAGAACAAAGGAACGAGGAAGCCCCTGTTATATCAATCATTAAAATTGATTGAGATTTAAGCTTAAATTATCTAAACTATCAGAATAACATTTTATTTGTTCTCATATTTGACTCTTAACTGTACTACCTACATTCCTATGTAACTTCACTTATCCCATATCGCCTCTCACCTTCTCACCCTCCCTCCGTTATTCTATCTCCCCTTTCCCCCATGGTCAGTATGATTGCCAAGTACAGCTGCCTGATTCATCCGGTAATCCCGAGCGGTACGTACCCTTTTTCCCTACCCACATGTGGCCATTTTAGTAGATGTGCATATTATATAGATAACTATTGTAATGTGTATAGTAAATCTAAATATATTTTAATAACCTGATTGACTCTATTGTGTTGCTGTGAAGTTTATAACCTGTATTGTGGTAGTGGATTTTGTAGTCTATTTTTATTTTAACTCAGCTATTACAGTAACCTTGTACAATAACACTAGGTATGTGTGTGTTACATATTACAATATAGAGCTTTTATATCTATGTATTTTGAGATAGTCTTTCTGTTTGTTGGCTTGCACCATTGATTCATATTTCAGTGTCATTTGGTTGCCATAGTTACCATATAGACTATTACTGTTTTATTGTATTATTTTCAGTGTGTTAACTGTCATTGGAGAACAAAATAATTGTGTTGGTGTTTTCCAAGAATGTCTGGAAAAAGTCAGAAATGTAAGCTTCTGTGTATCAATAGCTCGTTGACATTGTTTTCGTTTTGTATGTTTTGTAGGAAGTAAGACGTCGTGATAGCCATGCCCCTCTAGAGATACAAGTTCTTATACCTCAACCATTTATGGGTACCATTATTGGCACTGGTGGAACAAAAATTAAAGATTTGAGAAAGGTTTGTACGTAATCTATTATCTGAAGGTTTTATTTATAATATCACTTTATAACAGCGTTCAAGTGCTAACATCAAAATATTTAGTGAACCAATGCCTTACTCTAATGAGCGCAGTATTTCCTTGTCTGGAACTGAAGAACAAATTGTGAACTGTGTAACATTCTTCTTACAAGAAATAGGACAGGTAGTAATAAGTTAAATTTGGTATGTTTAACTTTATTCTGTCCAGCGTGAGCCTAAAGAACCAATCATTTTGTATGACCCTTCACTTCCGCCTGAAATGCCACCTCATTATGAGTATCCTCCTCCGTCTGGACCAGGAGGGTATGTCCCCCCTCCTCATTATGGTAAACGAGGAGGTGGAGGACGTGGGAGAGGTCGCGATGGACAGATGGTAAGTCATAACAGATAAATTTTTGTTCACTTTTATATTTATTTTTAAGTCTCATGAAGGCCGTGGGAGAGGTAGATTTTCTCCTACTCGACCATCTCAATCTGGTGGAATGAGTTATCAACAGACTCCTGATGGACGACAACCAGGTCTAGATTCTGTGTCTACCCCACCTGCTAATGGGTATAAATAGTAATTTTCAAAAATTGATGTTTTAAAATTTCATAGTCCTTCACCATCTGGATCACAAGCACCAAATATACCTCCACCTTCCCAAGAGTCACCATCACAGCAACAACCTTCACAGGTTAGTATAATATTTAGCACATAGTTGACAACCTAATTACAGCATGGCCTACCTCCTGTTGTTCAATATCCACAATCCACGGGTCCTCCTCCATCACAGGTATGTAGTCATCATTACTCAATTATCGTTAATAATTGTATAGTCTCATGGGAGTGGTCCTAGTTATCCTCCCCCAGCTGGACAGAATACTTATGGCAACTACATGCCTCCACCTCCCAACACAGGCTCATATCCTCCACCACCCATTCCTCCTCAGGTAAATGGAGGTGTGGTCAATTAATTAATGTCTCATTATTTGTAGGCTCCACCCACTGGAGGTGCACCTTTACCATTAGTGCCACAGGTGAGTGGTATGCAGTCTCAACAAGCTCCACCTGGCAACAACCAACAAGTAATTTCTCTACTCTTCTTTCTTGATTATACATATTTTTATCTATAGTATCAGGGTCCGCCCATGGCCCCACCCCCTAATTATCCACCAGCCCCACCTTCCATGCAGCCTTCTTCGTATTCTAATTATCCATCTGGTTATCCAGCACCTCAGACAAATTACCCATCTAACCAATACACATCTAATCAAGCAAGCTATCAACAAAGTTACTCTAATCCTCAGCCATCACAATCATATCCACACAATCCAGCGTACCCTTCACAGCAACAGCATAACATGCCACCCACGCAACCCAATTACGGCTATGCTTCAAGTAGTCAGTACCAACAAGGTCCTCCTCCTGTCTTTCCTGCTGCTGTTGCCATGTCAACAGGGTATCAAGGTGGTAGCGATAACCAGCAGTCTAGTAAACAAGTCACGATTCCAAATGAAGTAAGTTATTATGTTATGAAGTAATGACCGTCTCTGATATCTTGGTCCAGTATGCTGGAGCCATTTTAGGACATTCTGGTTCAAAATTGCAACAGATTAGGTAACTACCTTATTAAACATTGCATGGATCTTTAACCAGTGTGTACTTATTTCTGTCTCTCCTTCCCTAGAACTCAATCTCAATGCAATATAACAATGGATGAACCAGGTCTTGGCAGTACTCAACGTATTATCACTATAGTTGGAACTTCTGCTAACATTGCAATAGCTGAACAATTGATGAAAGATAGGTAAGTACTAAAGAGCATTTTAGATTTAAATAAAGTCATTTTTTTCTTTGCAGTGTTCGTCAACAACACAAGATTTAAAAATAGTAGAACTTTAGGCTCAAAATTCTTCTGTTTTGTTTCACTTATTAATATGATATGTAGTAACATTGTTTTCTTAGCGATTTTTTTTATTTGATACTGAGAAAGTCTAAGTACAAATTTGTTTTATGACTAATATTTGACTAAATTAGACTGTGTTCTTGATAGCTATAAACAACTAAAAAGGAAGGAAAGGATACTTGATTGGATAAATTGAGAGGAAGTAACTTACTGTTACAAGTTGGTTTTAAAGCTTAGTCCAGCAACATGACCTGGTAAACTTTATTTTATTATACTAACAATGGTTGCTGGGGGTAACTAGATCTATTGTTTCTTTGTAGTGTACTCAGTTGAACAACTTTTATAGATACCGTAACTCGTCTTATAAAACGTATGTAAAACTAAAATCTCTTGAAAAAGCACGTGGTAGTCTCTTCAATACGGGCCTAGTATACGTGGTAGTAGAAGATGCCCAAGGCGAGTTTATCTTTATAAATCGTTGCTATTACTAGATGAATTATGACTTTAAAATTGCTATTTATGTTATTTACTCTTATATTTTAATACAGAATAAAAATATAAGGCTAAACATAGCCTATCCTGCAACAGGCTGTCAGAAATTGCTGGAAATAGATGATCAAAGTAAAATGTAAGTGATGGTCGAGTTAGGCGTACAATTCATACATTATTTCATTCTATAGACGTCCATTCTTTGAGAAAAGAATTGCTCAAGAAATATCTGCAGATTGTTTAGGAGATGAATGGAAGGCAAGTGTCGATGTTATGTCACTGTAGCTAGCTGTTAATTGTAATCTCATTCCTAGACTTCTGTGTCAATGGAATCTAGGAATGAGTCTAGATTGTTATGTTTGCAGGTGTCAGTATTATGACTGAATTTTTCTTTTTAGGGTTATGTATTTCGAATTACAGGTGGCAATGATCAAGATGGGTTTCCAATGAAACAGGGCGTCTTAACTGCAGGCAGAGTGAAGTTGTTGCTTAGTAAAGGTCATTCTGCTTTTCGGCCTAAGAGAAAAGGTCACAGGAGACGCAAGTCTGTTCATGGCTGCATTATTGATGAATCTTTGAGTGTCATCTGTTTAGTGATTGTCAAAAAGGGAGAAAACGAGATTCCCGGTATGTCTATTATACAAGTTCTTGATATTTATTACTGCCCTTCTATCCTATAGGGTTAACTGATAAGACTATCCCTCGTCGTTTGGGACCAAAACGTGTAGGTAAAATTCGTAAACTTTACAATTTGAGCAAAGAGGATGATGTTCGTCAGTACATTATACGTCGTCCCCTCCCTATCAAAGAAGGAAAGAAACAACAATACAAAGTCTGTGGTTCCTTTTCTTGAAAGTATATTGATCACATTTTATATTAGGCTCCTAAAATTCAACGTCTTGTGACTCCAGTAAAATTACAACGCAAAAGACACCGGATGGCACTCAAGAGAAGATGGGGAGAGAAGAGTAGAAAAGATGCATCAGATTACAAGAAGCTTCTTGCTCAGAGGGTGAAAGAAGCCAGAGAAAAGCAGCAGATAGCAAAGAGACGGCTTAGTTCCAAGAGGTCATCGACCTCTAGTGTGTGAGACAGATCATAGATGGTGCTCCCATTTTTTTGCAAGTATTCTATACAAAAAGGGCAGGGCTGTTTGTTTCATGAAATTTTAAAATATTGAATTATATATGTAATAAAATTTAGAGTTCTTTGGGAAAGCCTTCTTGTGTGGAGGGAAGGAATTCAGCCACCATCATTCCATAATAGCTAGGATGGTAATTGGCTAACAGTGTATTCTTCCATGACACAGCTGACTTTCTGTAAAAGAAATAAACAAATTGTACATCATTCACTATCAACTCACCGAGCTGTTTCCATGACACCTTCTAGTATAACAAAACCAGTATAACCGCACGAGTAACACTTGTCAACTAAACTTGCAGCAACCTCAAGTAAATAATTACTATCTTGTTCCATTACCCATTGGCCTATAGCCTGAATAAGAAATGGTGTAAAATAATTGTTATAAAAATTGAACTCTTGTACTTTGTCAAATGGTTCTGAAGCATTGGAGTAACCAAATGGTCCACTTGGATCAAATTTATGACAAAGATCTCCGCTAATAACGAGAACAATGTTCTCATTCATTGCGTCAATCATAGACCACATGGCCTGACCTTAAATAAAAGCATCTCAAATTATGTCCTATAGTTATAAAATGCTACTAACCTAGTCGAAGGAGCTCTGGTATCATATCTACGTCTTGAGTATAACGTCGACTAGGTACTGAGAGAATGACCACACGAGAAGTTGATGGTAGATTAAGAAAATATAGAGGAATGACTTCACCCCATCTACATACAAGAAAATGGAAGCAAATATTATACTACAAAAATGATGTACTTATAAAGAACTGGTATTCTACTGTGCTAATATTAAGTTGTTACTGCAATAGATGGTTCTTTCAACCTCAGGGGGAAAGGCTCTTCGCTGTTTCCAGGTGGTCCATAAGCAGTCAGACCAGACACATTAGCTCCAAGTGACTGAAGCGTCTTCAACATTGCTGAAGAGATATTGTAGTCGAGTTGGATAGAGACATTATAACAACATGGAGGACAGTTGCAATTATCTGTGTCAGCTGGTCCACTGCCTGCTTGGTTAAGAAAGAACATGAATTTGTTGAGGTCTGCTATTCCATGAGGAGATGTGAGAACAACAAGGTCTGGTTTGAGGTCATGCACATTTTGTCCAACTGTGTGAGCGGCTTGGTTTAGTTTCCAAGCTTCTTGTTTAGCTGTTTCGTTTGTTGTATGAAAATGATTAGGATCTAATGCAATGCCTCCTATGGATGGATGGATGGATGGATGGATGGATTTAAGATATAGATGGACATAAATAGTCCTCTAAACTAGCCTTCTCTATTCTCTTACCATGTGGTAGTATGAAAGCTCCTAATAGTTTTCCATTAACACTCAGTAAAAGCCAGTACAAGATTGTCAGAAAGACGTAACTGCCACTGACACTGTAAAGAAACATGTTTTCATGCTTTGTGTGTGTGGCTAAAGAAACATGTTTTCATGCTTTGTGGGTGTGGCTAAAGTTGTTTATTGCAAAATGGCTGCCAGAGCTTTGTGGAAATTAAGTGAGTTACTTGACACCGCAGACTTTTATATCTGTCAGAGTAAACCATTACTTGTCATTTTATCTTAGAGAAATACCATAATATCATTAAGCTACCCAATATTTACTAAATGTCATGTAATGGAATTAATGGTCACCTTTTGTTTCCTTCATCATAGGATGTACAGCACTGTATAGACCAGTGCTCTTAAGACCTACTGCAGCTGCTATGAATAGGTACAGTATCTTAGTAGTACACTCACAAAATACGCTATTATAATCAATGAAGTGGGTGGACGGAGAGTTATGCTAGAAAGGGAAAATATGACATAGATAAGAATATTAGGGTTTGTGGTTTAGTATTAATATCCCATTCAAGTATGGTGTGTCGTTATTAATTATCTATTCTTTATGATATGAATTTTTAAACTACTCATTTCCATGTAATAGCTTAATGGTTCCACGTCAACAAAGTACAGCTGTTGTTCCTCAAAGTCGTTTTGATAATGCTGCTGAATTTGTCCTCACTAGACTAGATGACTTAGTCAACTGGGCCAGAAGAGTAAGTCATTCCATTTTGATAGACTAAGACTGAAATTTTCAGACTGAGTCTGAGACTGGACAGATATGTGTTATTGTGGAATGGATGAAATAATTTTTTTCTTACTCAGAGTTCTCTCTGGCCAATGACATTTGGGCTAGCCTGTTGTGCTGTCGAAATGATGCACGTAGCTTGTGCACGTTATGACATGGATCGATTTGGAGTTGTATTCCGAGCTAGCCCAGTAAGAAACACTAAGAATTGGGGAGTGGCATTTTAGAGGTTGTTCCTTTTTATTTTAGCGTCAATCTGATGTTATGATTGTAGCTGGAACCCTCACAAACAAAATGGCTCCAGCTCTTAGAAAAGTCTATGATCAAATGCCGGAACCAAGATGGGTCATATCTATGGGAAGGTAC
This sequence comes from Xestospongia muta, assembly GCA_963693285.1. Classification (NCBI taxonomy): domain Eukaryota; kingdom Metazoa; phylum Porifera; class Demospongiae; order Haplosclerida; family Petrosiidae; genus Xestospongia; species Xestospongia muta. The sequence goes on from OY848928.1 coordinate 756,460, forward strand.
TATTTTACTTTATGGACCACTTTAGCACTGTTGTAATATCTTTATTGTAGTTGTGCTAACGGAGGAGGTTACTATCACTATTCCTATGCAGTTGTTCGAGGATGCGACAGGATTGTTCCTGTTGATATTTATGTACCGGGGTGTCCTCCTACGGCAGAAGCACTCTTGTACGGTATCCTCCAGTTACAAAAAAAAATCAAGCGTACTCGAGCGATGACTATGTGGTACAGAAAATAAACACAAACAATTCATCTCAAAGACTATTATGCTATAATTTATGTTGTTCAGTTTGACCTTGTATTAAGATATATTGATTTCATTGTTACTCAAACTTCCTATAGTATCACAATATATTGGATAACATAACCACTCATGCGACTATCACTTGGTTTATACATTGTTTGATTACACCTATCGTTAGTTCATTGTCTTGATGTGGCCTGGTCAAGTACATATCATATACATATACACAATGTCACCCAATTGTATATATAATATAATTCTAAAAAAATATATATATAGATTTAATAGTTATAAACTTAGAATGTTTGTGTGGGAGGCACTTAAAACTGATGGAACAAAAACTAAAAATTTATAATCTAATAGATATTAAAATAAAATTAAGAAGACTTCAAAAAAATGTTCAAAGATGTAAAATGTCAAATTTTCAAATACGAACACACCTCAGACAAAATGTAAAATCTATAACGTTATTTTGTGAATAGAATAATTGAGCTGGTAATCATTAATTATTTCTCGACAAAACAACTGATAACACAATGATAATAATGAGAACAATCAACACCACTGCTCCACTGATACCCAGAAGAATCCACAGAACAGTTCTGTTCTGTCTCTTTAACTCAACAGCCTACAGTAAAGAGTTTATCATCAGTAGTAGTGGTAAACCAACACAACAATACATATTATAGTCAATTTTGTTAAGTAATAATTTTTATATGTATTGTTAACCATTTAGTAACTAGCTATACAACACTAACTCTATCTTAAAACATAATACTCACATCGTTTGTTTGTACAGTTCCTTTTTCTACTCTATTTCCAGCTTTCTCCGCATGAAGCTCTATAGTAAATAACCAATAAAGAGTACATAATGTAGAGGGCTTCACTTACCAATCCTGTCCAGCGCTGTTCCTTGATCAACTACAACCTCATTTAAATTCTTTGTAATGTCATGAAGATCATTGATATCTCTAGAAAAAAAAAATATATATATATTATATATATATATATATATATATAACTGCATTAACTTTACCAGCAGCTGCTAATATATATGAACCCAAGAGCAAATGTTGAAATGTTTCATAACATACCACACTAATTGACTGACTGATAATAAATATTTGACATATAAACATTAAGTAAAGAATAGTTTTGTGGGTTCTGTTATGAAGCCTAATAGCCAGTGAAACTGCTACTGTAACTATCCTTAGTACAAATAGATCTTCTATTGCATGCATTGAAGTTATAGCATACCATAAATCATCGCTCACTTAATATTAACTATGCTTTCCATTAACTTTATTACATTATGCAACTTTCTCACATCAAATTAAGCCGACTACTCTACTACTCAGTACTCCATTAATACAAGCTAACAAAATTAACACTTGTCATAAAAACAACTGGAATGTACGAACTATTGCACACTCTACTACACAAAATTAACGACAATCTATATTACTCCAATTCTTGTAGCTACTGTCAATAGTAAGTGATGGCAGACTAATATCCTAGACCATCTCACTCCTACATAACAGTAGAACAAGAGAGAGAAATGAGACTACTTGTTGTCTGGTCAATTGTAATAAGTATATACTGAACAATTACAAACTAATATCAGATTGGTTACTGCAGGAAGTATTACTGAACAATTACAAACTAATATCAGTTTTTTAGATAGCCAGACATATCAGTTGAAAGTTGTAAGAAAAGAGCTAAGAATGAGTTTATAGTTACAATCAATACACACTAAACTAGTATGAGTTTATAGTTACAATCAATACACAATAAATTAGCATGAGTTTATAGTTACAATCAATACACAATAAACTAGTATGAGTTTATAGTAAGTTTTTACCTAGAAGTAACTGTCATGAACTTACGTCTCTAATTGTCTTATTTCACCAGCTTGTTTTTCTCTTTCTTCAAGAGCTGACTGTTGTACTTGATCCTCTACTTGTCCTGGTGTCTCTCTACCATTGGTATCAAGCACTGGATCACGATCACCTAAAATTATTGACATTAACTTGCAGTGATAATATCTCTCTCAAGGTAAACAAATTAATTAAATTTTTAACATTTTTGATGGTTACTTAAAACAACTAACAGTTTTATTTGTTTAGTTAAATATAACATAATTACTTCCAGAAAAGGAATCCGTGAAATTTGTTGACTCCATCCCATTTTCCATCTTCTATATTTCTACTTTTGCTTGAATTGGCAATTGAATAAAGAAAGATACTTCCTGATCTGAAACAAGAGATGAGAAAGTAATGTTACATGCTAGAGTAGTTTCAATTATTGGTCATGACCAAAGGAGAACAATTTGTCAACAATAAGAAAACAATTTTAGCAAGAAACTCAATAACTATTTGATATATTTAATAGTGAAAAAGTTGAATTGGTGAACAAAACACCTTTTGTGTTTGTGCTCACTCTATGATAATATTTGTTCTCTCATTAAAGCCATCTTAGGAATAAGGTATTTATCACAATCAATTAAGATGAATGGCTATTGTGATCTGTTATTGGAGCAGATAAAAAGTAAACAATTGATTCCACAGAGCTCTGACTAACAATAACAAGTCTTCTACTAATGAGTTATCTTCACTTACTTTCTAGCTTCTAGTTTTTAGTGGTGATCTTCCTGTTAGGAAACTCTCAAGTATAGATTTTCACTCTGTCTATTGCAACAATCACAGCGCGATATTCAATTAGATTTCGAATTGTTGATAGTTCTTCGAACAACGTCTTATCTCGTCCGAATCTCCACCACCTTGATAGATACGACACGAATTTCCTTTTGTTGTTATATGAACACCGTCTGGACTCTGGACTACCTTTTTATAATGAACACCTCCACCAATTACCGGTCTGACATGTGACACCACGCCCTTTTCTTTCAGCGAGCCCTCCTTTGTTTTTTGCACTCACCCATAATGAATTGAACCAACCTCATCTCTTACATAATTCCATGACAAACAAAATAACTACAATTATAATGATAATTGTTAATAAGGTTCATATTTACAAATTAATATCACATTAACAATTGTCAAAACCAAAGACAATCACTATTTAATTTTTAGATGCCAAAACTGCAGCTACAATAATAACAATAATAATAATAATACCCAAACTAATACCCCCAACTATAGCCAAAATAACACACAGTACTTTTCTGTTCTTCCTCTTCAAAACAAGAGCCTAAAGAGAAAAAATATTGCAGTGTTCAGAAATATATGGTAACCAGTTCAATTGTATTTCTAATATACTTGTAGTCAGGCTTCCTTGATTATCATCAAAATAGTTTGTGACCAAGTATTCCTGAGAGGTTTCATTGTCTACTTAACAAACTTACTGAGCAATTTTTCAAAGGATTACAAATGATTTAAACACTTTGATAGTAAGGTTTGATGAATTATCAAACTCTCCATTATACATAATATACTAGTTGCCTCATAATGTAAATTTACATTTTTTCCCTTTTATCCGGTCAATCCTCAACAATATACAAGCACTCACTTTAGAAAGTTCTTTTGTTCCTTCTTCAACATTAAGTGCTCCTCTTTCAACATTTTGCTCTACAGAGAAAAATAGCATCCATTGACAGTTTTTATCAACCACTTCACTCACCAATATCATCAATTTGTTCTCCTTGTTCACCTACCATCACATTTAAATCTGTAGCAATTTCATTGAGACCAATGATGTCTCTAAATAAAATAACAATTAAGATAATACTTAATACCAAAATCTTCAGGTAATATAACAGTCTTAACACAAAGATGTTATTGTTAATCCAACATTCATGAGACCTGGTCTACTCTTATCAGATCAGTATATTTATAACACTACCATCCATTAGCATTACTACATTATAAATAACTTCACAAAAACATATTAGATAAACTACAAATCACAAGAATGTGCACATATTACTACAATCAAAACTACACTATTTTATATGGATGCTTTTATGTGGCCATGGTTAATTGAATAGTAAGTGACGACAAACTATTATAGTAGATTATTGCACTCCTACATAACAAAAGTAGTAGACTAAGAAATGAAGAATGTATCACTTTCCAGGACAGAGGACACTCAATTACTATACATTAAAGCATTAACAGACTCCAGACTAAACAGAGACAGTTGGATTTGGTACACAATAGAATTCAACGTATGTAGTGAATGTAATAGTGACCTACCACTTAAAAGCTGTAAATTTTATTAGTTCGACTTCTAAGAGATTAAACCAATTATTGTAGACTGACTAATTATTTAATTCAATAACAAAAATTATTTTTAAGTATAACTTTTTAAATGATGCATTCATCCATCCATTACCTCCTTCATCCATCCATTACCTCCTTCATCCATCCATTACCTCTCTAACTCCTGTATCAAGTGGGCTTGTCTTTCTCTGTCTGCAAGAGCTGACTCTTGGATAGTTTCCTGTTCTAAGGGAGCAGTGGAACTTGTGTCTTGTGTTGGACTATCCACACCTAATATACACAAAATTAACAAACCAAAAATTAACAAAATATTGGATTACACAACTCAATTGATTTTATGGAGTGAATATTATATATTTTATATTATGTATTATGTATTATAGTCTCACAATATTAGGTTTAATGGACTACTTAAAACTATGAACATATTTATGTATGAATTAATTCAGGTATCATTTGTTATTACTTCTTGAAAAAGAATCTGTTGCTTCCATGACATTTTCCAACTTTTCTTTTTCAAGTTTTAGTAGCTCTTCAAACTGCTTGTATTGGTTATCAAGTTGCTCTGAGAGTCTCCTAATAGCTATACTATCTTCTCCTCTTGATCTGAAAGAGATAGAATAGTTCCAATACAAGATTACAGAGAACAACTCATCAACAATAAGAATCATATGATATCAATAATACTACTACAAGTTGTAAGTGTTAAGTGGTAAATTAAATGTGTTTAATAATTAATATATGTTTAGTATCCATATATGTGTGTGTGTGTGTGTGTGTGTGTGTGTGTGTACTTGTTTATTTTGCCAGTGTTGTTCTTTTCCTCTTATGTATGGCATGATAACTTTGTATACTTTGACATATTCGTGTATAATAAATAAAATATGATTGCTGGGTACTCTATATTATTATTAAACATTAAATAATGTCTTTTAATGATAATATATGTACTCACTGTTTAGCGTTAAGTTCTTGTTTAGCAGATCTCAGTTTCTCCTTAAGGATGGCTCTTAAATCGTCCAACTCCTTACGATTTTTTGGGTTATCTTGTCTAGTACCTATGGCTTCAACACCAGTACGATAATCAACTAGATCTCGAGAAATTGAGTTAATAACCTATATTAAAAAACATTAACATTTAAATGTACCCTGTCTAATGGTCTAACTACTTGGTACTACTTAAAAGTTGGGTAACACTGGGCAGGATTATTTATATGATGGGGAAATGGCTCAGTGTTATGAGACTATAGTCAAGACACTCGATATAGGGTGCCTGAGCTCATTAGGTCTTCCTTTCATAGCTAATAAAGGGGCTCCCTCAGGGAATAAAACATCCTCCTACCTCATCTGGATTGGCACCTTGATAGCTCTGCGAGAAACTTGAACCACCGCCAAATCCCTTTCTTTCAACTGTCAATCTCAGTTGAGGCTTGTAAGCATCATCTGGATTCATTCTGTTTATAAGTGACAAAAACCTTTTACTCTTCACCAAAACCGACAAAATAACGCATAACCCGTAATACAATGTCACATGTTAGTCACGCCCTCTTTTTCCTTTTGAACGAGCTCCTCCCTTTATTGTTTGCAAGTTTTCCTAAAAGATGGTATCATCAGTTTTGTGGTTACTTCTGTTGTTTGGATTGATCAGTATGATCACAAGCTTTCAATCTTGCCCAGGCAACTGTGTTATCTGTCTTAATGCAGTCTACATTTGCAACAAATGGAGATCATCATAGTAAGACGGACTCCATCATGTATAAATACTGTTTGTGAACTTTTTCTCTATTAGTGATCTTAGTGAGTATGAGATCAGTGTAATCAATTCCAATGCATTTATTAATGCTGGAAATGTCATTTCTTTGTAAGTACAGACAGTCATGGTCAAGTTGCATGTATGTTAAATTTTGTCTTCTCTCTCTCTCTTTCTCAGAGATATATCAACAACCACACTTAGCATATTTCAGACAGATGCCTTTCAGGGTCTAACCAGTTTACAAACTTTAGATCTATCTCATAACCTTATCAGTATTTTGCCTAATGATGTTTTCAAGCCTTTGATTAACTTAAAAACATTGTAAGAACAAGATTGATTTTTTGAGTTCACATAGCTTTCTGGTTTTGTGTCATACTATGCGTAATACTTCTTGTGAACATAGATACTTTTACTTTTTCTTATTTGTTTTGCAGAGATCTCAGTCACAACCAGTTATCTCAACTCAATCCTAATGCATTCAATGGAGTAACTAACCTTACTAAATTGTGAGGAAGGAAGGGAGGGTGATGATTGCTATCATATATGGATACTAAATGGAATCTTTACTATTCTAGATATATGAGCAATAATCTATTGACAAGTCTGACCTTAGACTCATGGAACCAATTGCTTCTTAAGTTGACATCTTTAAAAAACATGTAAGTATTAAATAAATCCCTGCATATTGTAAATGGTGTAGACACTCACAATCTCCTTAATTTTTCCACTAGTACACTTGCTCATAATGACTGGCACTGTGATTGTAATATTACAGACCTTCAAAGTATACTTATGTCTCCAGCTCCATATATTAATGATGAATCAGCTGTGACCTGCAACACACCATCAGAACTCCATAATAATGCTATAATTAGTTTAGATTTTTCTGTGGAGCCCATGTGCTATTCATGTAAGTTGTATTCAATAGAAAACGTATGTTTTATTGTATGTTGATGTATTGCTTTGAAAATAGTTCCCGTGCGCTCTGTTGTCAAGTTTAATGATATTACATTATTAATATACTGAGAATCAATGTCTGTAAACACGATAACAGTATTCATTATCACAAAGAAGGGTGTAATTATAGAATATAGGAATGTTTAGTTGTAATGAATTCATTTAAATGATAAAGAATTAAAATTGTATTCATAATAGACCACCCTGAATATGTAAATAAAGTATTAACTTATAGGATGCTTTGTTCTTCCTCTTACAGTATCTCCATCATCATCGCCTTCACCTTCACCATCACTATCATCCTCTTTGTCACTATCTCCGTCACCTTCAATGGTTTTATCATCATCTCCTTTAGTTAGCTCCCCATCATCTTTGTTAATTGTTTCTTCACCATCTATTTCACTCTCACCTTCACCTTCACCATCACCTTCACCAACAATTACATTAATTCCCTCGTCACCTTCATTGACACCAACACCCTCTCCATCGTCTTCGTTGTTATCTTCAGCTATTATAACATTTCCATCCACATCGATGTCATCTCCATCTCCCTCTCCATTATTGTCTTCTTCCATATCTTCATTATCATCCACTCAAACATCTTCAACATCTCCTTCACAATCTCCTCCACAACCCTCACAATCTCCTTCACAATATCCTACACTGTCCCCACATTCATCTCCACAACCTCCCTCACGATCATCTACACAACTATCTTCTCCTACCTCATCACCACATCCTATACTAAAATGTCCACCAACTTCATCTCAATCTAATGTTGGTACAATACATTGGAAGAGCACATCCGTGGGACAATCAACTGAAGAAGACTGTCCATATGGACCACCAAATGCTGTAGCTCTGCGATATTGTACCTTATCACCACAGAATGAAGTAATATGGGATATTATTCAAGATGGTGCTTGCTTTACTGCTGAAAATAGACTACAACAAATATCGAGTTTAGTAAGTTAATACATTAAGTGTATTGCACTGGGTATTATTTGGTTGTTTTCTTTGTAGGATATCAATGAGCAGAATGCACTTGAGTTATCTCAAGAGCTGGCCAATCTTCCTTTTGACTATTTACTTGATGAAGGACTGATTCATTTTGCTGACATTGCTGTAAAGTTGATAACTGTCGGACGATCAAACATACTTGTACTTGTCAATGTTCTCTCTGCAGTGGACTTGGTCCTTGCTTCAGACAATGTGATACCAGACAGTGCAGCTGATGTGTAAGTTCAAAATAAATACTATTTTAATAAAGAGTTATGTAAAGCGTAGTGATAGAGCTCTATCTATTTCAATATAGGTTGCAGACTGCTATCAATACTGCTCTACTAGAAGCAGTGAACACAAACAACACACAAATTCTCTTGGAGTTTTCACACCTTTTCATCGGTGGGAAATACTTTTATAAAGGAAACACCAGCGATGTGATTGTAGTGGTCGATATCAAAGGAGAAAATGGACTTCGATTTGTATCTATTCATGGCAACCTTACATCAGAAGTAATTGTTTATTTTCATAGCGATGATCTCAACGGCCATACTGTACAGGTATAGTGTGAAGATAACAAAATAGAAGATGTCAATGATAATTCTCCAAAATATTATTGTTTCATCTTAAAATAGGTGACAGTCTATAATAGCTCGGATTTATTTAACAGACGATGTGTATCAAGTGAAAAAGGTTCTATTTGCAATGGTAAAATCATCTCTCCTGTAGCCGTGGTAACGACTAACAGTGACTTGAGAGGAAATGAGAGCGTTAATGTTACTTTTGATAATGTCCAGGTTTGTCGTTTAGATTACATTAACTTCTCCTATTATTGCTACAATAGATGGAGCCTGATTCCACCCTGTATTGTGCCATGTGGAATGATTCTATCAATGAAAATCAGGGAGGCTGGGACACAACACACTGTAGGACATATACAGAACTATCAACTGATACTGTAACCTGTGCTTGTAGCACTACTGGAGCAATAACAATTCTCCTGGTACATCCTTCTCTCTATCTTTCTTGCATGGATGGATGGATGGATGGATGGATGGATGGATGGATGGATGGATGGATGGATGAATGGATGGATGGATGGATGGATGGATGGATCTACTATCTTTACGATATATCTTTCTTTATATCATAGGTTCCTAATATGACTAACAATACCAGAGCCCCTCCAAGTAGTATTTCACAATACACTTTAGCTGTCAAAATTACATTTTACATTGGCTGTGGATTAAGTATATTACTCCATATACCTATTATCATTGTTGGAATGAGAGTATCATGCAGGTAAGAGGAGAATGATATTACTGTTACCATGGTAATAATAGTACATTGAATAACAGTATTGTAAATAAATGATACCACTGATCATTTCAATGGGGACAATTAAATTAAAGTGTCAAAACATGATGTAATAATGACACGTTTCTATCGCATTATTAAGTGTTATTAATTGATTTGTTCTCTGATAGAGATTCATATGTTCGTAATATACAAGCTCTCGTCAATCACGGTATTACACAATCTCTGGTCTTTATTGTAATGGTAGTCTCATTTCAACGTAACGAGATTCAAGAGGCTTGTTTAGCTCTCGGCTCATTATTGCACTACACAATCCTAGTCTCCTATATGTGGCTTATGTTCCAACCAATTGTTTTGCTTATGAGTCAAATTCGCAGACAACTCTATGAAAAAGGTGGATTCATCTTACCGTTCCTCTTCATGGCATGGTGTAAGTTGGACAGCATGTAGTTGGGTATAGTTTTCCACTATTTCTCCTCTTTCATTATATAGCTCTTCCAATTGTACCTATTGTAGTGTATGGAGTATTGACCTTCACCACCAAACAAGAAACTCTGGACAAGTAAGCTTAGCCTCAAGAATTCCCACTTTATATTCTCTTTCAATCTCTCTCTCTCCCTCACCCTTAGTTGTTGGTTGGAGAGCTTTGCCTTTCCAAGTTACTTCACCTATCTCTCACTAACCTGTGCCTGTTTAGTCACTGCCGTAACCATAGCAACAACTACAATCGTGGCTTTTAGTGGTTACACTGTGACCGCAAGTTCATACGTACAATTTCTCAACACATTTATAGAAACCATGTCCTTCACTGGAGTTATTGCATTACAATTTATTACAGCTGCACAAAGCTCTGAAACATTCCTAGTAATTACAACAGGAACAATCCTGTTCTGTGGTATATATTTCTTCATTGCTAATGGTTTGTTTAGACCTAAAATCCGTAACACCATACTTTGTCGAAAAGATCCTCTCTATTCTCATGGGAAGCCCTTTGCTGGTCAAATCACACCCTCTATTTCAAGTTCCACAACAGCTTTGACCGAACAAGTCTCAAAGGGGAGGCAAGCACAGAGGCACATTCCTGTGAGTTATAGGAATGAAATGAGCTTAGACTATATTGATGGACATTTGGGATATCCTATTGAGATGTTGAGTGAAGTGGCAGAGGGACGGAGAATAAGAAAAAAGAAAGGGTTTCTAACAAATGGACAAGTACGAGGTTCATCAGAGGTTTAACATTATATCTTATGCACCAAATATTATTAATATTATTATTTATATAATTAAAGAAACTTATTAATTAATAAATTGTGTAAAAATGAAAATTGTTTTGTTTTATTTTAATTGAAATAATTTCTCTCTTTCAGAGAATAATAACTCAAATTTGGTAACAGAAAAATGACATAAGATTAATATGTTGACTTCAAATTACTATACTTGTGAGGTTATTAAAATATAAAAAAATGTCTGGCTATTATCTTTCCTAAATAATTGATTTTATTTCAGTAATATTGGTTAGGATCTTGGAGATGTCAATATGGTATCATCAAGGCATTAGAAAACTTTGTTAATAAAATATAGTGAAAATAGTATATAAAAATAAATTGTTCCTTTTTCAGTCATTCTTGATTTTCAAACCTGATGGTACAAGCTGAAGATCTCGTCCACTGGAACAGATTAAGGTGGAAGATTCTAGTGGAGTTAAGTGTCGAATTATTGGAACATTTAGAGATGTTTCCAATTGTTTACGGCTGACTTCATGTCTACTCAAAATATCATATATGACAATTTGTGACTGAGAGAGAGAGAGAGAGAGAGAGAAGAGAGAGAGAGAGAGAGAGAGAGAGAGAGAGAGAGAGAGAGAGAGAGAGAGAGAGAGAGAGAGAGAGAGAGAGAGAGAGAGAGAGAGAGAGAGAGAGAGAGAGTGTGTGTGTCAACTTCTGCTGACTACATTAAAATATTAAATTCCTACTTCTAGAGCAATGGCAAGATGATCTGGATCAAGTAGTGCTATATCATGAGTGTAGCCACCCTATCAATAAAGATAAAATAAGAAAGTTAATCAAATTTGTACGCATATTTTTACATACCATTTCAATAATATTACTGAGATATCCTGTCTCTCTTTTCCAAATCCTAACACTGTTATCTCTCATAAGAGCAATGATATTCTCCTCGCTACAACACACTTTGACCACACCCCCTTTAATTGTCTTTTCTTTTCCTTTGTCATCCTCTTGACTCTGACAATCAAATTCGAGCAAAAGTTTCCCGGATTGAATGTTCCAGTAACAGACAAGACCTGACGAACATCCACTGACACAGTACTGAGACTATAACAGAACATTAAGTCCTCATTAATACTAATTAATAGGACCTTACCCCAAAGGAAACTAAGGAAGTTATTCGTCCTTCGTGACAAGAGAGTGTACGTAAACAAATAAAGTCATGTACTCCAAATACCTAAGTCATATTATAATAATTATTAATATTAAATAACTTACTTTAATCATTGCATCATAACTTCCAGTTATTACATAATCTCCTATATATGTTAATGTACTAATGGGTTTGGAGTGGGCGGAGACACCATGCATCATGTGACCATGGTGACCAATCAAATTTAAGGAGCCATCTAAATGCCCAGAAATAACACTACGGGAAGTACATATAATATAATAGCTATTATTGTTGTTATTATTATTATTATTATTATTATTATTATTGTTATTATTATTATTATTATTATTATTATTATTATTATTATTATTATTATTATTATTATTATTATTATTTACCCAATAGGATGAATTTTAATAACTGTAATACCGGACATATGAGAATGAATGAAGAACTTTAACAAACCAGAATGACTGCTCCAAGCCTGAAAAATATACAGTAATAATAATAGTAGTAGTAATAATAGTAATATACTTCAAAGGAAACAATTAGTTGGTTTAAATTAAATTTAATTAAATTCAATTTACTTGGTTTAAATTAAATTTTAAAACCCTAGAGTAATTAATTAAACACAAAACAAGACCACAATATCATACGATATTGATAGTTTCACAAAAGACCTTATTTACTAACAGTAACAAAATACCCAACAAACCTCAATCTGTCCATTACCACAACCAACAGCTATTATGCCATTCCAAGTATCCATACACCAGATTGGAGAGAGAGAGTTATCATCATATTGAATATCTAACTTCTCATCGCAATGTTCTAATGCTAAATCTGAAGTGTACTGCGAAAATATACTAAAATGTTGTTTAAATTGAAAACAATTATCACCATATCGGTTGGATGTAGCAGGAGACAGCGGAGGTCCCAAGGCAGCTGTCTCATAGGAGAGTTCTGATAGATTCTCTGAATGCAACGAGATACTCTCAATAGACCACTGTGAACCAATACTCATTGTCTCGTGTAGTAGGTGTGGTCTGGTGATTTGGTTGAAGTTGGAGTCAGCGCTAGCAGATCGTTTGTGTCGTGTGACAATTTCGTGAGAGGAGACAAGTGGCTTTGTATACACTGTGATTGGCTTAGTACTAGATAAGCTACTGGTTGATGAACGTCTAGAACTATTGGTTGTTGAGGAAAAGTTTGAGGTGATCAATGGTGAGGGAGAAAAAAGGGAAGGTGGAGGAGTAGGCTGACAAGAATCTTCTGAGACAGTAGTCACTGGAGACGACGGTTGAAATATTTGAGGTGAGGTTTCTGGTAATGAAGAGTCAGCGAGTGAACTCGATGTCTCTACATGTTCTGGAATACTTTCATAACTCGGAAAACCTGCTACTAAAACTGGGTCACGTTTTTCGGGACTTTTACGTAGCAATGTTGGCATACTAGGCATTGAGAAACGTTTCAGGAAATTAGGAAAGTAACGTTGAGGTATGGGAATAGGACCTGTGGTACTAGAGGGTGTGGTTATTGTAGAATTGGGTGTGGAATCAGAAACAGTGATTGGTTTCTCAACAGTAAATGATACAGTGGGAGGGATAATAGTAGGAGTTTGGGGGTGTGGTTGTGAACTGGTAGTTATTACCGTGGGGGTAGGCTGTTTAATTAAAGGTGGTACACTTGGGATAGGTTGCTGAATTAATGATGACACACTAGGAGCTGGTGTTAATGTATCAGGATTTTCACAGCCTTCAATGTAACGTGACATATTCTCTTGTACTTGTTTGTGCTCAATAATTTCTCTAGAGAAACAAAATTATATGTAAGTACACGAGAGAGAGAGAGAGAGAGAGAGAGAAGAAAGATAATTTGAAAACCCTAACTTTCTATCAATAGTCTTGTATCTTTGTCTCATTCCAACATCCCAGACATAGATAATACCATCTAATCCAACAGTTACCACTAGTCCTCCATCAACACCTAAACACTCAATATCCTAATAAAGATTATAGCTGCATCTATCAAATCAATTATCTTCAAACTACCTGAGCATGTCCAGTCATTTTAAAGACTCTTACAAGTTGATGTGACTCGCTTCTTTTCAGATTCATATCTTCAGCTAACGTTCTAGCTTGAATGGCTAAATATGTACAATAGATTAGTACAATTAATCCAATAATGAGCAGGAACATCCCCCTTAATACATTAGGTATGGAGATTAGAGCAAGGAGAGTATCCTGCAGTGTTTGTAGAAGGTCTTTATCCTGAATGCTACGACTAAAAAGTTTCTGAGCTGTGAAACCTAAATGGTAATTAAGCATTATTGGAGGAAGAACTGTAATGAATCTACAGAGAGAGAGGGAGAGAGAGAGAGAGAGAGAGAGAGAGAGAGAGAGAGAGAAAATAAGAATCAATTTCACTAATAAAATAAACTTACTTGCTTTCAACAGAAATATTATAATATTGTAAAAGATGAGGCCAGTGTGTTGTGACCATTGGCCTCCAACAGTAAGTGTCTTCACCACACCACAAGTTAAAACCATTTTCATCTGATCTATATACAATGGCCTTCTCTTTTACTTTTTCTTCCATCAAACTATTGACATAGTAAGAGAGGTCAGGTTTACCAGGCAGTAGAGGTCCTGTGGCAGAGAAAGAAATAACAAAGAATTAACAGTCTCACATATCCATGTAGAATGAAACAGAAACTAACATCATATTGTATACAACTTAATGTACACAGTATTACTATTAATAGTTAATTAACTAACATCATATTGTATACAACATAATGTACACAGTATTACAATTAATAGTTAATTAACTAACATCATATTGTATACAACATAATGTACACGGTATTACAATTAATAGTTAATTAACTAACATCATATTGTATACAACATAATGTACACGGTATTACAATTAATAGTTAATTAACTAACATCATATTGTATACAACATAATGTACACAGTATTAATATTAATAGTTAATTAACTAACATCATATTGTATACAACATAATGTACACAGTATTAATATTAATAGTTAATTAACTAACATCATATTGTATACAACATAATGTACACAGTATTACTATTATTAGTTAATTAACTAACATCATATTGTATACAACATAATGTACACGGTATTACAATTAATAGTTTAACTTTTACACATTCTTAGTTCATAACAAATAATAATTGACATTCTAAATATTTCTTACCTAATTTTTCCTTATCTTTTTCTAGAATAACATCTTCTCTTATCGGTGGTGATGATGGTGAGACACTAGGTGAGTTGTGAGGGTGGGAGGGTGACGATGAGTTTGTAATTGATCGTACGATAGAATGAAACATTTCAGTACGAGAGAAAACAGATGTCAAATATGCTATCAAAACAACCATCATGATTTTCTGAGCATATCGACCACGTACGAGAAAATTGTTCACTCTATCTCGTTTCGGTATACGCCGAGTCTTTTCTTGATGCTGAATCAAAGGCCGATTCCCATGACTTGAAAATTTCAAGTCTAAGAGTTCCATTCTTCTCATATCAATTGACAAGACAGTTGTAAAGAAGACAAGTTGCAAGAAAAAGTCACAAAGAAGACCGACTAATGCTATGATACAAAACTCCTTCATAGCATAATTGAATGTGAATATCCCTAACACAACAAGACACAGTACAGTGACTAAGTTATTGGTTAATGCTTTGCCTTCTCTGCTTAGACCTTCAGCAATTCTAAATTTTACATCAAGGCCTGGATCTGTGGATATAACAGCTTTAGTTATAATAAGAATATTCTCAAGACCTATTACAACCACAACAAAAGGAAATATTTCACTAGATAAGGGAGACAGAGAGAGAGAGAGAGAGAGAGAGAGAGAGAGAGAGAGAGAGAGAGAGAGAGAGAGATTAAAATTTCGTCACATTGAGGTCATACCTTCCACTAACAGTAATACTGAGTCCAAAAAATGCACAGATTCCTAATGACATTGTTAATGAACAGATTACAGTAATGACTGCTGAGAAACCAAGCCCAAATTTCGAACGCACAAGATCTATTTTGCCTAGGGAGAGTGAGAGATATCCATTAGTATATTACTAGCAGACAATCCTTACCAACAGAGAAGGTTATATATAAAAAAACAATAGAATAGAGAAAAAGAAGGGGAGCAAAGTCACTGAGACTCCATTCAGATTCATAATAAAAATGTTTCATAAAATGTGTTTTAGAGTTCTCCATATACCACAAACCATTTAATGTATCAACACAATTTATCAATTGAGCAAAATTGTCAATTTTAGGTTGAAGAATTACAGTTACAGCAAATCGATGGCCCGATGATGATTGATCAGGTGATTTCTCTTGTTGCATCATGTGACTTTCCTCCCAAAACCCACCATAAAGTAACTCTAAATGAACGCAGAATGCATTAAACTTGATAACGAGGACATATTTACCTTTTATGGAGTGTAGGGAGAGATTTTGTTTCAACATATTTAGTTCCTTTGAATCACTTGTCTCTCTATAGACCAAATACAATTTAAATCATTCAATAATCTCAATATGACATTTAAAATAGAACTTATTAATTTATTAGCTTTTAGTGGGAGTTCTAAGAGTTAATTTATATTTAAATCAAATTTTAAAAATTAAATTTAAATTTAAGTCAAAATTTAGAAAATTATAACATGTACACATGTTATGATATAATTAGATGTCACATGGAAAACACTTAATATCATATCCTCCTCATTAAATTAATACAATAATATACTTACTGGTACATTGAATCTAACAATGGTGAGAGTACACTAGATGAAAACGATAAAGGGGGCGTGTCATTGTTACTAAGAAGATGTGCAAATTTGACAACAGCTGGATGAAGAACTGACCCACAAGCTCTGAAACAAGAAGACAAAACATCCATTAATTTAAGTAATGATTTATACATTCATACGTTCATTTGTACACCTGTTCATCCATCCAGCTATTTATCCATCCATCCATCCATCCATCCATCCCTCCATCCATCCATCCATTCATCCATCCATCCATCCATCCATTCATCCATACTTGTCGGCTTGCTGAAGTGTGTCTAACATCAAAGCTGAAGCAGTCTTGCTCACTTTATAATAAGATCTTTGACAAAGATCATTAAAATGATGACAATCAACATTTACATTGACATATATCTGATAAACAATAGCACAGGGGAGGCCTAAAAACTAAAATAAATTATAATATTATTTTAAAATAACAATAGATTAATTTTAATTAATTTTAATATCAAGACAGACATAGTATATTGTAATAGACACTATTATAATTAATTAATTAATTAAATAAAAAAGATGGAAATAAAATTAAATTAAATAAGCAATATGCATCATTGATAAATGGACACATAGACTAACTAATGGATGCATAAGTTAATAAATGGACACATAAACTAACTAATGGATGCATAAGTTAATAAATGGACACATAAACTAACTAATGGATGCATAAGTTAATAAATAGACACATAGACTAATTGATAGATGCATAAGTTAATAAATGGACACATAGACTAATTGATGGATGCATAAGTTAATAAATGGACACATAGACTAATTGAAGGATGCATAAGTTAATAAATGGACACATAAACTAATTAATGGCCACTATTCACTGCTGACAACCATAATGAAGATAGGTAATAATTTTATAAAGTGGGTGTGTCTCACATAACTCACCCATAATGGTGTTCGTACTGACATTAAAGATGCATTGTTAATAATCCACTCTCCTGCTGGTTCATGAGGAGATCCTTGGATCGCGTGAGATGGAAGACGGTAATTTAACCAGGGAGAACGCCATGGCTTTGGAAAATTGACATCACCAGAGGTTGTAATGAAGAAAGGTAGGCTAAAAATAAAAAAAACATAATCACAATAGAGGTTACCTGATGTAGTGACTTACCTGCATAAGATAACAATGACAGCTGCACTGCAAATAACAGAGCCAGGATAACTAGCACAAACTAACCCGTGAGCATAGTAGATACGAGGAATAGTGATGCCCTCTCGCTTCTTCTCGTCCATAGCAAGAGCCAGAATAACCCAAGGGCATGTGGACACAAGTAAGATAGTATAGCCACACCCCTCTTAATAACCACACCTTAATATAAATAATAAGGCAATTAATTATTTAAATTAAAATTATAATGTCAGGTAGATACAATGCTAAGAGAAAAACCAGAGGAACTAAAAGAGCCTCATTAAATTTTGAAATAACCTCTCCAAACAAGACAAAGACAGAAGAGGTAATGGTTGCCATGACGATATGATAATGAGTAATGACATGCACTGTACATGTACAAATAAAAGAGATTAATTAAGCATTTTGTTAAATTATACCTTTTTTAGGCAACAGGTCAGTTTTATGATTTGTTACTACTCTAATCTATATATCCTATGCTGTATATATTAGATGTCTCTAATATTCTAGAGGAAGACTTTGGACAGAACATCAGAAGGTATATATCACATTATACAACGTAGACATAGTTAATGTATTGTATTGTGTTAGTGCAGATGTAAGAAAAAGAGGTTGTCTTCAGTCTCCACCCCTAGCCACACCCACACACCATCCACACATTCTAATACTCCATTAGAGTCAACACCTCGAAGAAATACCGAATCTATTGAAAATCAACCAATACCCACTCTTCATCAGACCCCTTGTGAAGATTCAGCACCAGACTCCTTGCCCACTCTTCATCAGACCCCTTGTGAAGATTCAGCACTGGACTCCTTGGCTCTTGTTAGCACACCTAATTCAAACTACATTACAGAATCACATAAACTGTCACCAACTGATATCGCTGTAGTAGATGATCTAATGTTTGGATTGCGTCCGGAAGATTTGAGTTTTAGTCTTAACAACTCCAATATTTCTTTTCAAAAACCAGTTTCTGAAACTGGTATGACCACTGTTGTCCAAAAGATGACTAGTCCATTTAGAGTCACTGATAAATCCAAGAATATAATGGTAGATGTACCTGATAGAAGTGGTCACAGTAAACCTATTGTGGAAGAGACTGCTAGTAATACATGTACACCAGTTACACGTACTTTAGGATGTAATAGTCCCACGTACCCTTCTGGTACATTTTATGGACTACCATTGACTGTTAGTGCGTGTTTGAAGGAACATAGAGGAATTGAGAAATTATATGGTATGTAATGGATGGATGGATGGATGAATAAATGGATAAATAGACAATGGATGGATGGATAGTCTAATGGACAGATAATGACACATTAATCACAAAATGTATTGTTTGAATTTATTTTGTACAGACTGGCAGGATACCTGTCTTACACTCCCAAGTGTAACAGCTGGTCATAATTTGATCTATTCTTTGCCGACAAGTGGAGGAAAAACTTTAGTAGCTGAGATACTTATTCTACAACAAATAATAATGAAGAAAAAAGATGTTATCTTTATACTACCTTTTGTCTCCATAGTACAAGAAAAGGTAGTTTGTGTGTGTGTGTTTATATCTGCCAGTTCTTTCCTCTCTCTCTCTCTCTCTCTCTCTCTCTCTCTCTCTCTCTCTCTCTCCAGGTTCGTGAGTTGATACCATTTGCTGAAACATTAGGATTTGCTCTAGAAGAGTATGCTGCTAGTAAAGGTAGATTGCCTCCAGTCAAAAGAAGAAATAAGAATGTAATATACATAGCCACTATTGAGAAAGTGAGAAACCCACTATATTTACAACATCATCTTTTTTTGCATTCTAGCATCATATCTTTTGTAATTAGTACAACTTAATTTACTTATTTCTTTCAGGCTAATGCACTGGTAAACTCTTTTATAGAGCTACAGCGACTACAGTTGATTGGTTTAATTGTTGTCGATGAAGTAAGTATTTAATTGTCATAGTTCATTCAATGCTATGTCTTGTCACAGCTTCATATGATTGGAGAAGGAGGGACCCGTGGAGCTATTCTTGAGGGCTGTCTAGCCAAGATCCTCTTTGCCGAAGGTACTTGATGACATTTAGTAATATTATTTATTTATTTATTTTCTGTAGACTCAGTTCAAGTGATCGGAATGAGTGCTACATTAAGTAACCTCTCGGAAGTGGCGCAATTTTTAAAGGCTGAACTCTATAGCAACGACTTTAGACCTGTAAGGTGTAAAAAGGAGATGTTTCATGAATTATTCATAAGACATTGTGTTTTTTGTGTGTACATTATTAGGTTGAGTTAAAGGAGTACGTCAAAATAGGTAGTTGTGTCTACTCTATTGAAATCAGTGAAGACAATGTTCATTATATACCAACAAGAGATATCCTAGACTCTGCTAATAACAATGTAATTAGATATTATAATGGACGGATGGATAAGATGAATAGAAGAATAGATGGATGGATGGAATGATGGATGCATGCATGCATGCATAAATGGATGGATGGATGGATGGATGGAATGATGGATGGATGGATGGATGGATGGATGGAATGATAGATGGATGCATGCATGCATGCATAAATGGATGGATGGGTGGATGGATGGAATGATGGATGGATGGATGGATGGATGGATGGATGGAATGATGGATGGATAAATGGATGGATGGATGGATGGATGGATGGATGATTATAATATTCCATAATCTTTTTAAATAGTCTGATAGATTTAACTTTAAAGGCTACTGTGGTCATTTAATTTAAATAGGCTATAGAGGATCGGGATCAACTCTCTTCACTAGTTTTGGAAGTTATTCCTTTGTCTTCTTGTTTGGTGTTCTGTCCAACAAAAAAGAACTGTGAAAATGTTGCTGTTATGTTGAGTAAATGTTTACCAAGGTAAGCATACATGTATTACTATAATATATTAATGTAATGGATGGATGAAGAGAGATGGACAGATAGACTAAGTAATGGATGGACAGATAGACTAAGTAATGGATGAATGAAGAGACTCGTAATGGATGGATGAACAGATTAACAAATGGACATGTTATTAACTGATATATTATACAGATCACTACAAGATATCAAGAGGAAAGAGAGGAAGACTTTAATGCGACTGTTACGTATTGAAGCAGCTGGTCTATGTCCTATTTTAGCTCAGACAATACCTATAGGAATAGCTTATCATCACTCAGGTTTCTCTCCTCTCTTTCACACACACACACACACACACACACTTATTGTTTTTCACTTTAGGACTTACTACTGATGAGAGACGTCTTCTTGAAGAAGCATACCTTGTTGGAACACTTTATATCATCACATGTACTTCTACTCTTGCAGCTGGTGTCAATTTACCAGCTAAAAGGTACATTAAAAGACTTACATAACATTACATGTTGTTATTGTTAACTGTAGAGTTATACTACGTTCTCCATATGTCGGTCAGCACTTTATTTCTTGTAGTCAATACAAACAAATGGTTGGTAGAGCTGGAAGGTCAGGACTATGTCAGTCTGGTGAAAGTATCCTCATTGTACAACCACATGATAAAGACAGGGTAATGAATGGGTCATCTATGTAGTTGTGCTTCGCACATTAAGCTGATGATAGCGGTGCCTGTGTAGGTATAGCATGATGTTCTTATTCTATGTCACCATAGCAACAGTTACTTTAGTAACGTGTGTTATCATAGCAACTATTACCAGTTTACACAGCGAGAACTGTAAAACTAGAAAGACTGTTTTAGATAGTTAGGGATTAAGTACAGTAATTGTAGGGATGACTAATGTCGATCTTTTATAAAGAATGCAAGCATGATGATAAGGATGGCAGCTGTATCAGTGTTTCTTTTATTTATTTTTGTAACTACATTATTAGCAACTAATGATGAGTGGAGCTAACCCTTCTCATAAGAATGGTACATTAATCACTCTCGTATCTTTGCTAATAAAGGTATCAAGTCTTTTGTCAAGCCATTGTGACTCATGCTGCAGTAGTCTCCTCTCAAACAACATGGAATCGCTTAATACTCTCCTTTTGTCACTGATAGTTCTAAAAGTATGTATCATTACTTATTCATTGATAATCACCATGGATACTTTAATTAGCATGTTTCAGTTTCAGAATCATTTATTCTCTAGCTTATAGCATCATATAATGATGTCCGATCATTTCTTGAGTGTACCCTTCTTTATCATCAACACAATGATTGTACTGCTCTCCTTCAAATCTGTCATGACTCATTATCTTCTCTCATATCTTCGCAATACATCATTACTAAAACAATCCAACATGAACCTAATAAACCAGCGTGTCATGCAAAGGAGTGGCCTGACTCTCAACAGCTGTGTGCTACAGCAATGGGAAAAGCAATACACAAAGGTACAACAAATTAATTGTCCAGCTGTATTTCTCTTAAATTGTCAATGATTACACATCGGTATTGTCTTCTGAGCCAAAAGGAGGCAGTCTGTAGTACTTAATCTAAACCACACCCCTATATTCATATAGGAAATTACTTCCAACTTCCAGCTGACCACTAGATGAATAATACAATGATTGCATAATTTGTATTCTGTAAAAGAATTAATTTTTATTTAATATATCGTTCACAGGATGTTTGAATGTCTCATTAGCACATACCGTCTACAGTGACCTTCTCACAGCACAACAGAGCCTTGTCCTGACCTCCGACCTCCATCTCCTCACATTAGTAATACCTTATGATCTTATAAAGACCACCACACCTAATTGGGTGATATTCTATGATTTAGTAAGAATTACAGCTGCATTTATTTTAATTGATTGTCCATATTATATTATACAGATGACTCGTTTCTCTGCTGATGAGTATAAAGTGACTGAAATATTTAAAATAAATACTGTATATTTACATAAGAAATCATTAGGAATGGCTAGGAAAATGGTAAGTAAAGACAGTCTATGTTTCCATAATGTGGTTTAATATTTAAAGTTACCTTCTATATCATGTTGGGTGCAACCATTCCAAATGAAACCTACCCAATATGAAATGTTGAGTTGTTGTTCAATTTCCACTTCATAAATAATAAGGTTTAGTTTGTGAACTAAAGGGTTAATAATTAAAATAACACTTAACGATTTAAAAATGGGTTTGGTTTTGAGAATGAAATAAATAAATTTTATGATATTCCAATCCAACAATCATCAAATTTTTGGTTTCTGTCCTTATAGTCTGAGAATGAGGCTATTACATATACTAAATTTTATATTAGTCTTATACTTCATCGTCTTCTAAAGACGCAAGACAGTGATGGGGTGTGGCTTGTTGCCGACCTCTTTAATTGCTCTAGAGGGTTTATACAGAGTTTGCTTCAACAAACAAGCAGTTTTGGATCTTGTCTTGTACATTTCACTGAGGTATGTGGACATGTATACCACTCGATCATTCTTGTTCACTAACTCACTTGTTTCCTTCCTCACACACTCACTTACTTACCTCCTCCCACCTTATTTACTCCTTCTCTCCATCTTCTACTTGTTCACAGGAGTTACCTGAGCTATGGCCGTTAAAAGCTCTTCTACCTTCTATTGTTCAAAAACTGTCCTATTCAGTCACCATTGATTTGTTACCGCTAATAGAGATACCTGAAATGAAACAGGTTTAAATATCATTGACAAAATTCAATTGGATACACCTCTCATTTACTGGATCCATTTTGTTATTATAGGGGAGAGCTCGGCAGCTCATAGCAGCTGGCATCAAAACACCTCAAGATTTAGTGTCACACTCACCAAAACAACTCTGCGAGAAAATTGAACACCTTTTTCCCGGTCAAGCTGGGAAATTAATAAAATCTGCTAAGGTCAGTGTAATATTAATAGTCATTAATACTAGCATAGTCCAATAATCCATCCTAGTTATAATACATAAATTAAAGCAATAGGCTTGTCTTCTCTGAAACCAGAAGCTTTTTTGTTTTTCTAGCTTCTGTTAGCAGAGAAAGCAGAGCTTTTACAAGATGAAGCTCAGGAACTTCTTGACTTAGTTCCTGAAAAAATGTAAATATTGTATATAGCTTTTTATTGATATCACTATGACAACACCACTTCTGTTTTTACAATGCATGTACTATTGTGTTAATATTATGGACAGAGACATTCTTTTTAGCTGCTGTTCAAATATTACTGACATAATAGATAAAAGTCTAATTTTACACAAAAATTTCTTTAATAAAGAATGCAACATGGAGATGGTTCAATATTGAAAAGAGCACAGACAAGGTACCAGCAATTGTAATAGGATCATCTCTTACATAGTCTCAGTGTAATTTTCTGCATATTTTGGAAGGAAACTATTTATTCTTGTAACTATTCCAATTTTATTACAAACAATGTCAAAAACTACCAGATGTTCTATTAATGACCATTGTTTAATTTCCATGCATAATCAGCAGGTTTCGCTAAAAAAACAATTTTGTATTAAAATGTGAAGAATTTAGTGACAGTGCCCACATTCTGCACATTTTAGAATGATTGGTTTAACTACTCTGAACTTTTTGGAAATAATGTCAAAACCTACCAGATATTGAGTTGGTATATGTTGTTCAGTTTTCATGCATAATCGGCAAGTTTTAAAACTGGTTATACCTATGGTATTGCAAAACACATGGAACTGTAAAAACAGCAATGTGAATTTTAACATTGTTAAACTAGTGCTCAACATTTAATGTCAAATCAACCGATCATTTTACAAATGGCGTCTGCATTGCTTAAAAACACTTCTCTTTGTCTAAACTCAGTCATTATATGCAAATAATAGAAAGATATACTGCATGTAAGGCATTTAAAGATCTGATCAGTTTTCTGGGTCAGGTACTATTACTGCATACCTGAAATACATGTTTCTCTGATAGAAGACATTTGAAGTGACATACTGCAATGTTAGAAGTCCTTTAGTACTCCTGTGTGTAAATGACAGTAATATTATTGTACAATGAATCAGTAAATGACGATAGATTACACGATTGATAACATGGCATGCAGCTGGTGTGTTGAAGCCTTTCTACTAATATATTATAAGAGAAGTTCATTAGTTAGATCATAATTTCCAGAGGAGTAGAGAAAGGAGTGTCAGGAGAAGGAAAGAAGAGAGAGTAAAAAGTTAACATGTGTTCATAATATAACAGATGTCTATCCTTTGAACTGTTCTCTTACTGTATATATCTATCTGTTTCCAAGTCTTGTCAATCAGAACTAGGTCTATACAAGAAAAATGAAAGTGTTTCTTCTTCTCTTCATTGGTCTGCTCACTGAGCTCCAGTCATCTCAGGGACAAAAGTCAGAAGACATGGCCAAAAAATCTGCTGATCGTTCTAAGGATATCCAACAATCTCTTTATGCTGTCTTGCGTACAATGGCTCTGCCTGATGGTACGGTTAAGAAAGGTACACCTGTAACTCAGCGATTTGTACTACAGGTAAGTAGTACATGTAGCAACAAAAAGAGATCTAGTTGAAAAATACAGCTCTTGACTGCAATGAAAAGAACATGACCCACAAGTCTAGAAGCCACATATCTGCAGACTTGTGTAACATAATGCGACAATACATCATAGAAATATGTTTAGATGATATACCATATTAGGGTTTAGAGTTTGGGGTTATACCATGTTAGAGTACAGAGTTGGGGTTATACCATGTTTAATGTATTAACCAGGTTCCAGGTAAACTACTAAATCCATTGGATTATGACCCTACTAACTACTCTGAGGATGCAACCCAACGACGTTTCAGCTCCTTTATACCACCAAAAATAGAAGAGGTAAGAAATGAAAAAAAATGCATATAATGAACGATGATAATGTTTTGTCTCAATAGAACATGTTTCGTCTAACTGATGTTGTTCCAGTAGCCAATCCAATGCAAGGAGGAGAGACAGGAGAGTCCTTCATGGACATGTATGAGGCAGTCCTCAACCAACTTGATGTTCGTGGCTTTGACAAGAAGACACTAGAAGACCGTAATCGTTATCGAAAAGCTATCGATTATCTTGCAGAACCAGTCAAAGATCCAGAAGACCTTACTAAAGATGCAACACGTCTGGATTTATATACTCGACTTCAATCTAGGCAAGAGAGATGTTTATTAAAATCTTTACATAGCATTTATTAGGTATTATTCCTTTTACTTATATATTGGTACTATTGTAGATACAATGAAGTTCGTTTAAAGATGGAAGATAAGATCAAGGAGGTCAGAGACAAATATGAAGATGATCCTGTGGAGTATCAAGTGTGGTTCCAAACTCACTATCCACCACTTTATGCAGAAGTGGAGAATGCTTACACTGAATGGCTGGTGTTTGGAGAGAAGGATTTAGTTGAGTTGTACAAAGCTCATTTGGACGTTGAGTCACAAGGTGTTGATCTGGAAGAAGCTAGAATGTCACTTCGTTCGAGCGGAAAGGTAACCTTGGATCGCTCATCAACCGTTTATCCTGTTTATTTTGAGCCTTCAAACTGGTATGAATACTTACGTACTAAGTAAGTGACTTTATGCTGTACATTAGATATAAAAATATTACATGTGGTTTTTTTGACATTAATATTGAAGAATTTATTAACAAGTGTAGTGCATATCTGCGTGCTGCTCACTTGCTAAGCTGTTTCTTCAATAATTCTTTCTGTATATTCAACATGTATATATATTGTCATGTGATCATGTAATTTCTCACAGAGATGAGCCATTAACTAGAGAACAGATACAGATCAAAATTGGAGATATTGAAGCTCGTTTAGCTACTCTTGAGAGCATGAAAGGCTCAGAGACATCCGGTGATGCAAAAGCCTTTATTGAGAAGTTGGAAGCAGATGAAGAACAAACAAAGAATCAATTGGATGAAGCTACAACTGGTTTGGATGCCAAAAGACTTGCTTGTATGAAAGCCACTGAAGATAAAGCAGAGAATAAGAATGCAGTCTGTCAGGAATACAGGTATAGTTCTTTTACAAAGTTCCAGATGAATAGGAGGGAGGATAATGCTTTAGATGAGATTATTAAGTGAGTAATTTTTTGTTTGTTTCCATATTTATAGAGCTGGTCAGAGTTCAGTCACTGATCTGTCGACCAAATTTGCCACCAAAAAAGCTAAAGCAGATTACGCTCGATTTCAACTTCGTGCTGATGATGAATCCAAAAACACTATCGATGGTCTTATTTCAAACTTGAATGTCCAGAAGAATCAGCTGGAAAAAATGTTGGAAAATGCTCAAACGTAAGCTAGTAATCATTTTGTGTAATATATTTTTGGAAATAGGAGATCATTTAAATTTTTTTTCTTTATACATTTTGTTACAGTAATATTGCTGATGTTCCTGCAGTCACTGGTGCTAATGACACTCAAGATTTCCAGGCTGGATGGATGGAATTTTCTTTTGAGTCAGCTGCCAGGAGTAAGAAGGTGGACAAATCAGCTAAGTCATATGCTGCTTCAATGAGTTTTTCTGCTGGAGGTGTTGGCTGGGGTGTATCAGGTAATGCAGTGTAACATACATTGCTATGATTGTCTTTCGGTGTTTCTCAGGAGGAGCAAGCTACTCAAGAGCTGAGCAAAAATTTGCTCAAAAAATTAGTGATTCAGATATTAAGATAAGTGCTAAAATTCTCAAAGTGTCTATTAAAAGACCGTGGTTTAAGAGTTCACTGTTCAAGTCTAATCAATTTCAAATGGTAAGTTTCTGGCCATGGGTGAAGGATGTTTTCACTTTTATTTAGCGCTACAATCAGAAAGTTTCTCCAGGACCCATGGATGAAGTGGAACTCATTAAAGTACTGCAAAGCCGGTCTAAAACTTATCTCATGCCACAATTTGTTAATGCTTTTCTTCTTGCTAAAGATGTTTCCCTTGAGTTTAGAGGTGTTGACTCTTCTGTACAAAGTCGAGCACTTCAGGAAAGTGCCAGTGCTCACTTGTCAGGTCATTATGGTCCATTCAGTGCATCCGCTTCTTTTAGTTATGGCAAATCTGAAAGTCACATGCAGGCTGAGTCCACAGCTGATGGCTTGCGCATTAAAATCCCAGGAGCTCAATTGATTGGTTACTACGTGACTGTGTTGCCATGTTTCCCTAAAAACCAATGTCCCTCCAAGTAACTCTCTTTTTTTGAAGGCAATACAACATTAATTTGAATATAAAAATATATATTAGTATTAGTATTATTATTATTACTATTATTATTAGTTACTAGTTATTAATAATTATTAAAAATTTAAAGGTGGCCATTCCACTTCAATGTCAGTGACATCAAGAGCTATGATATCCACTGAATGTCCCATTAATTTACAGAGGTTAGGAAGACTCCTGCCAAAGTCTCCATGAACAAATTCTTTAATATAAGTACCTGCTTGAGTTGAGAGTTCCAGCTGGAAATGATGAGAATCAATGTAGTTTGATTTCATTGTGTGTATGGTTCTTTCTCGTGTTGCTAAAGCACGACGATGTAGGACACGAATTGGTGTTTTTTGATTAATTTTTAAGTCCTGGAGATTGTCAAGAAAGCTCAGAGTTTCAGGCGTAATTGGTTCACTGCTCCAAATAAGAGCAGAGTAGTGTTTCTTTTTTTCTTCTTCACCTAGTTTTATAATATCTCCAGCTTTACGATCCACCATTTTAAGGCTATTTACAGCAATATCTTTAGTACTGATATTAATAGCTGTCTCTAGCTCTTTACATTTGTCATCACCAAACTCCAACTCTCTTGGATTGATTATTTCCAGCATAAATGGGCGTCCTGAGCCAAGCATACGAACATCGACGTCTTCTCTCCCAGATGAGGCAAATCGTACCACATTAGGTCTCACCATTGGTAAGAGTTGATCATACATCAATTCCTCTACAGATGTTTCGGCTTTTTTAACTCCATCCACGACCCAAGGGGTCTGACTGAGAGAACGTGAATATTTGTTATAACGTCCAGCTAAAAATAATGGTTCATGGATACTACTGACCTCTATTGTACAATGGTGATACAATGACGGAAGTGGCAGTAGCTTAGCTTTCTCTAACTGCTCTAGTGTTGTTTCTTTCAATGCTCTTTGAACTGATTCTTGAGTAAGTACAAAGTCTCGAGATCTGCGCTTACCCTTTTGTTTCTTAACAGGCACTACAGTTTTAACATAACTTTTATAAAATGTGTCAGTTTCTTTATTACTGAACATTAGAGAAATTTGAAATGGAGATGTCTTTTGTTGTTCAATATTCAGTCGAGACTCTATAGCTTTTGAAATACTAATTTTAAGTGAGTCTTTAACAAAATGGAACAAAAATTCTTTTGTCTCAGCTTTGCACTTTGTACCTGACAACCATATCTCAACAATGCCTTGATGCATTACAAGAGAAGGTGGAATACCAACACAAAATTGAAACGTTTTCAAGCCATTGTATTTTTCATTTGAAAGATGTTGCATTACATGGTCTATCAATTTCTGCTGATAGCTTGAGTCTAAAATATCCAGACAGTACTGACAAGGTGAAGTACTACCTTCTTGTTTAAGTCGTTTCAGAGGTGGAGAGTCTGTGTCACCTTCAGTTCTGTCTCTCTCGTCTGGATCTACTATTGCTGTTTGTATATCTTCAGCTGAACTATCATCTAGACACTGTTTCAATACTGCAAAACAATTGGAACAGAGATGGTCTTCACTCCATGAAGAGCTCATGTTGGCATGTTGGAAGTGTCAACGGGTTAAGTTATTAACGAATGTTATTTTAATAACTATATCCAGTTATCCACAACGTGTACGAAAATATCCGAATTTCATTTACTCCATGACACAAGGTAGGTGTTTGCACTTTGTTGAATAACGATTATACATATTTTAGACGTTTTATAGATAAATCTGTATATATGGAAACAAGTAGAAAGAAGAGACGAATATCAAAATGGGATCAACCTGCTCCCGAAGACAATACCCAGACCTCCTCTGATAAAGTGGATGCTAGTGTGTCTGCAGCTGCTGCTGCCGCTCGTATTAATGCCATGTTAGAAGCACAAGGAAAACTAGTTAAACCAGTAAGTCTGGTTTAATAAGCCGTGCCCCTTTGATTGTGTCATTAATTTCGTTTTATAGCCTGTACCAACTGGACAATTGTCTAATCCTATTTCTTCACTAAGTACCCCAGGAAATGTTGCTATGGAAACGGTTCCTCCAGCTGAGATTGAAATTAATGATTCTGAGGCACGGTGGGTGGAGTTTATTTAATTATGTTCCTTTTATTAATGATTACATTATTATTAATTAGTGGTACATTAACAAAAGGACCTATCCTTAGTGATATCAATAAGGCTACGGGGGCATATGTGTCTGTTCGTGGTCGCTTTATGACACCTGAAGAGAAAGCAAAGAGCACAGCAGAGTAAGACAATAAAATACTAGTATCTGATTGGTCAAGTGTGTATGATTAATAAAAATGGAAAAAAACATATGTCCATCCATTTATCCATCCATCAATCCATTTATCCATCCATCAATCCATTTATCTATCCATCAATCCATTTATCTATTCATCAATCCATTTATCCATCTATCAATCCATTATCTATCCATCAATCCATTTATCCATCTATCCATCAATCCATTTATCTATTCATCAATCCATTTATCCATCCATCAATCCATTATCTATTCATCAATCCATTTATCTATTCATCAATCCATTTATCCATCCATCAATCCATTATCTATCCATCAATCCATTTATCCATCTATCCATCAATCCATTTATCCATCCATCAATCCATTTATCTATCCATCAATCCATTTATCCATCCATCAATCTTATCTTAAAGTGTTTTCTCAAAGTATGTCAATAAATTTCAAGTTACAAGTTCTGTTCCTTTTTAGTGATCGTCCATTATATCTTCATATTCAAGGTCCCAATCAAGCTTACATTAATGGTATATTATATAACTATCATCATCTGTTACCATGACTACCAACTTATACAGCTGCTGTACAGAAAATTAGAACAATAATATATGAGGCTGAGACCGGAACATCTCTTACTACCGCTACTCAAGGGACTATACCATCTGGAGTAAATTAATGTTTGTTTGTTGTTGTTGTTGTTTACTCGCCTTAAGTATGAGTTAACTTGGTAGTTGTGACGGCTGAAAATTATTTTATTTTGGACTTCAGTTTAGTTCATATATCAATGTACCATACTGTTTTCTTGTAGCATCATTATGTACAAGACAAAGTGTATGTTGGAATAGAAGAAGCTCTTGAAGATTTTAAACTAACTGATAAACTCCGAGGACCTGAAGTCAGTTATCCATTTCTGTATTTATCTGTCCATAGCTCACTAATTCATCCATTTTCAATATCTATCTGTCCATTTAGGGTTCTTTTTTAGCTCATATTGCTTCAACCACTGGAGCCAAAGTCTTCTTAAGGGGTCGTGACTCTGGATACTTGGAACCCACCTCAGGTCGTGAGTCATTTGAAGCATTGTACATTTATATAAGGTAATATGGGAAGTTATGTAATATTACATAAGTTTGTTGTTCGTTGTAAGTCATCAAAGTGGTGATGGATTAAAGTCTGCTAGGAAGCTATGTGAGAATCTAATAGAACATGTGAGTGTTTATCACATGAGTGTCATGTGAGGATCATGTGCGAGTCATGTGATATTTATATAATATTGGTGGTTCATCTCATACCTCTATACTATTATAATGGCAATTTCCTATTTTGTATTTGATTATGTATCATCATGTATCCATTTTGTTAAACTGTACGTCTATTTCATCAAATTATGTGTCCATTTTGTTGAACTGTACGTCTATTTTATCAAATTATGTGTCCATTCTGTTGGACTATGCATTCATTTGTTAAATTATGGATCCATTTTGTTGGACTATACATTCATTTCTTCCTTCTATTCTTACAGGTTAAACAAGAGCATCAAGTATTTGTCCAGTCTAAATTTGGCCATCCTCCTCCTCCTCCTCCTCCTCCTTTGCCACCCCACTTAGGGGAACCACCTCAAGGTATGAAAAAGAAAAGTAATGGCATTGAATGATAATTAACTCTATTAAAACTTCAATTACAGGGTATTCTCCATATTATCAGGTACGCATTATTTGTTTTAATTCAATACACAAATTATTTATGTCATTTTTAGAATCCATATGGTCCTTCACAGCCACACCCACCTCCCCAAGTGCATCCCCACATGCATCACTTACCTCCTACCCATCTACCCCCCGGCCAGGTGATCACACCATTATTTCATCCCACGACATCAGATTTGATCCAGCTGTCTATTTTTTACCTTATAAGGGTGTAGCTCCGCCCCCTAATTTCCCACAGATCATGCCCCATGGACCACACCTACCTCCTCCACAAGTTCCAGAAAATCCTTACTACGATCCAAGCCCTTATCCTCCTGGCTACAGAGGACCTCTTCCTTTAACTCACGGTATGATTGGTCCTCTCCCTACCTTCCCTCCTCCCCCTTTAGTTGGACCAGAACGTCCCTTTCCACATGGAGCCCCGCCTCCTCCTAATATAGGACCTGTTGGAGCT
The DNA here is from genome assembly GCA_963693285.1 of Xestospongia muta. Taxonomy (NCBI): domain Eukaryota; kingdom Metazoa; phylum Porifera; class Demospongiae; order Haplosclerida; family Petrosiidae; genus Xestospongia; species Xestospongia muta. The sequence continues at coordinate 788,921 of OY848928.1, forward strand.
CCACCCCCTCCTAACATAGGAGCTCCTAATGTAGGGCCTGTTGGAACTCCACTCCCATCTAACATAGGAGCTCCACCTCCTCCTAATATAAGACCAGGTGTAGGAGTTCCACCCCCTTCTAATCTAGGAGCCCCGCCTTCTCATTATAAAATTGATGCAGTGAGTTATCCAATGGAAAAAATTAAAGATTTATAAATTGTTATATTTTTAGCCATTACATCAAGAAATACCTCCAAACATGATGAACATTGAGAATATGGCATATCATCAACTGTAAGAAATAGAGAGAGGGAGTCGGAGTACTATATATACATATTGCACACATAATTTGTGTCTATTTCAATTCTAGTCCCCGTAACAATGCCGGTAATGTAGCTCTTCCCAAGAGAAAATTTACTGAGAAAGTATGTTTAATTATGTAATTATTATACAGATATGATGTGATATGCTTGCAGTTTGGTATCATTTAATTTTTTTAATTTATCAATGTTATTGATGATTTTAATAGTTCAATTTGACTGCATCCGTCAACTTGTTAATTTTACTATCAAAATCTATCATCTTTTGTTCTCTTTAGATAAAGGAGACAGAGAAGTCAGACAACAGTCATCCCACATCGAGTTATGTAAGTTCTCTAGTTGCAGCAAAGAGTACAATTTAATTATTTTACAATACGTATTATGTGCTACCACTATCCGCAAACACTGGAGTAATATTTGTTTAAAATAATAATTATATTTTTGAATATAAAGGTGTTTAGTTAGGCGGGTGGAGTGACCAGTCTGTTTGTAATAGTAATATGATCTCTGTTGTTAGGATTCTAGTGATTTTTGTGGATTTATTTTAGGCACACCTTGTGATCTGATGTGGCACGGATAAATATCCCTATTTTACCTAGAATTTAAGAATAGGTCTTCTGGAAATTGGAGACCATTATTATTTGAATATTAGTATTGTCTTTTTAGGACAATACTAATTGATTTTTGTCCATTGTGTAATTGATACACATATTGTTATTGTGTGGTAACTAGTTTTAACTGGTAACAGATTTTATGTGTACACCTGCATTTAAAAAACTTATATATTATGAACACACAGGTTATTGAATTGTACTATATTGATAAACTACATGTAACTTGTTGTGTGTAAATTGAGTAGCTCACTAGAGTGAACAGAGTCTGTTTCATCTTTACCTTGAGTTTGGTAGCAAGACTACATACAACCTGTGTCATATAATTGAGCTTAATAACAATGAACTGTTTAACAACTTTTAATGTTAGTAAATATTTAGTAGTATTGTTGTTTATAGGCTGTCAATAAATAAAATGGACCAGATACTGGTATAAAACAGATCATCATTACATATGATTATGTTGTCATGGTAACCACGTTGCTATGACAACATATTATTATAATTCACCAGGTCTTTTTTACCACCTGCCAATTTTTAGAGTGTTAATGAAATCATGCACTAAAAGTATAGCTTTATGAATAGAGCTTCTTAATAGCAAGTGTGGCACAGGTTGTTATAAGTTAGTGTAATTTGGTATCCCAGGAGAGAGAGAGACAGTACTATACACTCCTATTAATAAGATTGTCATATAATAGTTATTAGTTAATGATGTCTGAAATATTGTCTAATTCAATAAATTAGTCATTATCCTTGTGGTAACATGCTGTTGCATGCATAATAGTAATTAAACACTTAATGTGATTATAGTATAAAATAAATTAATGGCTAAAATTGAATTGTATCAGGCCATCAGTCACCACAATACCAATAGTAGTGGATGTACTATACATGAAAATGTATTAAATTAGATTGTCGATAGCTGACTTCATTCTAATTGTTATTGGTTACCATGACAATTCCCTAAGTGGTCCATTTTCTCCTTCCCACAAAGAGCCCTTGTACTTTTATCCCTCCTCTCTCCAGGTGTTTTGTGGAACGCTAGCAACCACAATAACTATACTATAGTTGTAACAATAGTCACACATTTTATCATTTTATTGTAGTATATATGTATATTAGATGTTGTGTACCAATTAGTTGCCATGGTAATTTAATGAGACTAATTAAACTATTCGGTCCCATTGGGATTTATGTCACTGTGTGAATTATATGAGTGGTTTGTGGTAAAGTAGGAATATCCTGCAACCATTACATGGGAAGGTAAGATGGATGGATGAATTGAAAGAGGTAGATGGTTGATTACATAAAATTGATCTAGGGACTTTTCTCATGAAATAGAATATATTATCTTAAGTGTTACTTGATTTTTTCAATACTCAATTATTTAGTTATTCGATTTTTTAGTATGTTCGTTCTTATCCTGTTCTATAGACCACACATTTGTCATCCTAATTACTCTAATAATACTTACAGTGACTAGCTACATGGCCACAAGTTTATATTTTAAATTTCTATAATACTACCGACAAGATATATGTCTTGTGGATGTAGTGATTGTTAATTGGCTTAAAATAATTTGTTGTGATTATAGGCCAGGCTTTCTTTTAGTAATTTCTTTGTCTACAACATACTTTAAATAGTAGATTGTATTATAAATACTATACAAGAACCCAACATGTTATAATTCAGTTTTTATATCTTAATGTCTTTAAAATCTCTATTTATAAGTAACTTAAGATAATGTTCAATTGTTTTACTGTTGTTTCATGATAGTTGTATTTTAACTAACTCACTGATAACTTGAATAATATGTAACTGTTGTATTAACTACTTCAATAGTTAAGTCTCAGACCCAAACTCTATAAACCGAGCATGAGACTTAATCCAGTATAAAGCTGATGTATAGTCTCTCAACATTCCTATTTAACCACTTAATAATAAATAGCATTCATTTTTATTTATTAATTTCCTAGTCTACCTTTTCCAATGGCCAATATACAGGAAGAAATGAACTACATCAAGTTGAAGTATCACGGAATCAAAATACAGCAAGCAAAGTAGTGGAAGAAGATGACAAAAAGGAGAAAGAGAAAGACCTGATGCCCCCACCTTCTTTGCCTTTAAAAGGAGGGCCTACCACTACCACCACCATTGCTAATATGCCACCTTCTTCTCTACCCACATCTAGAACTGGTAAGACCTAAAATAACTACTACCTCTAAACAAGTGAATATCAGTACTTACCACAGTGATCTAAGGTAACCGTCATTAGTAAGCTCTACATTAGTAGACATTAGTAGTGACCACAGTGACCTAAGATAGCTGCTACCATTAGTATTTACCACAGTGATCTAGAATATCTACTATCAGTACTTACCACAGTGACCTAGGATAGCTACCATTAGTAAGCTCTAGACTAGTAAACATTCGTACTTACCACAATGACCTAGAATAGCTACCATTAGTATTTACCACAATGACTTACGATAGCTACCATTAATAAGCTCTAGACTAGTAAACATCAGTACTTACCACATTGACCTAGGATTGTTACCATTATTAACCTCCAGACTAGTGATTGACTTACCACAGTGACCTAGAAAGCTACCATTAATAAGTTCTAGACTAGTAAACATCAGTACTTACCACAGTGACCTAGGATAGCTACCATTAGTAAGCTCTAGACTAGTGAACATAAGTACTTACCACAGTGACCTAGGATAGCTACCATTAGTAAGCTCTAGACTAGTAAACATCAGTACTTACCACATTGACCTAGGATAGCTACCATTATTAACCTCCAGACTAGTGAACATCATTATTTACCACAGTGAATTATCATAACTATATTGTCATCATGGCAGTCACATCAAAATAATTTCTTTCTTAAGTTCATGTGAACAGCACAAAGTACAAACCTCAACATGGACCCTCTGGGAAAGTTCTAATTGATCAACCACTCAAGTCTCTGGTTGAGGTCTGTCTAGTTCATGTCAACTTTAAGAATTATTCCTTTATTAAATGCACATTTCTTGGAAAGGTTCAAAGTTATGAATTATTTATTAACAAAAATTTATAACAACATTGCCCGCCCTCTCTTAATTTCCAGGAGGTCACAATACCTCACAGCTGTTTCTTTATTATTCTATTCTCATGCTTTGGTATGTCCAGCTTGTGTCCTAACCTTTTATGTTGTAGTTCTTTGGAAGAATAAACTAGTTAATTGGACATGATATAAACTTAATATTAGACCATAATTGATGTTGTTAGATTGCCTCTCTTTATTCACTTGAGAGCTGTGTTGTTTAAGTAGCTAAGAGACTGATTCCACACACTCCTAAGTGTCTACTAATGATGACTGTGCTTACAACAGACAGAATATATTTTGCTTACAATGTTGGCTTCCAATAAATAGATTTAATGTGACAGTACTTATCACAGTAGACTGTAGTAGTACTGTACTTACCCTACTGACACCTCCTATAAGCTAGATAATAAAGTGTACTCATTGTGTGGGTTGGTTGTGTAGTGTAAATAATGAGGAAGTGTATTATGTCATTTGGCTGCTGTCATAGTAAAGGGTTACAACTTGCATCTATTACTAATGGAGGGTTTCTCCATTGTAGTAGAACTTCTCAATAGAGGATCATATCCTCTATTAACGTCGCTTTAATAGAGATTAATATATAGTACAGCCAGTTTACTGTTTTATGTACTACTTAAATATATGATATCATTGAGGGCATACCAAGGTCAGCTGTCAAGAGGCTTCACAGAACAATGTGCGGGCCATATTAAGTTTGTGAAACAAGAAATATACCACCCAAGTTAGATTAATTATCTACCAAAAGATCAGATTTCTTTGAAAGATTTAATATAATTTTTACACATTAAAGAATTATTAGATTTAATAATCGTCTTCTTTGATAGACTAGCTTCAGAGGGCAAATATACTCACAAGGGACTAGGCTATCTAACAGGTTTCTCTCTACTGTGAGGTTTCTTCCCACTATAGCTCTTTCTTTATTTTAATAGTATCAACATTATTAGACTGTTTTCCTGGTCTTGTTTGTTGTGGCTTGTTGTGTGTGTTATTTTATTTGTATGATTTGGGTTCATGAACCTGGGTTAGGTTACCATGCTCTTAATGCCTTTGGCCATAGGCAGATGTTATATAATCTTATGTAATAGAGTATTGGGTTATGGTTTGTGTGAGCTTGTCCTGTTTATCATGCTCTTAATGTCCTTTGACCACGGCTGGTTGTTATATAATCTTATGTAATAGAGTATTGAGTTAGAGTTTGTGAACCTGTCCTGCTTTTAATGTCCTTTAGCCACAAGTAGATGTTATATAATCTTATGTAAGAGTGTTAAGTTAGGGTTTGTGAATCAGTCTTGTTACCATGCTCTTAAAGGCCATGTGTGGACGTTATATAATCTTATGTAATCAAGTATTGAGTTAGGGTTTGTGAACCCGTCAGATTAATTTATTATGTAATGCTTTTAATTAGAACATCTGGCTTTTAGCTCTCTCTCTCTCTCTCTCTCTCTCTCTCTCTCTCTCTCTCTCTCTCTCTCTCTCTCTCAAGGTTTTAAGCGACCATCTTCTGCCCCGTCAAATGAATCTAAAAAACCTAACTCATTTCCATTAGTAGGTTACGGAGATGACTCTGATTCAGACAATGACAGTTAATTCAGTCACATGACTATCATATGATTTGTATTATTTCATTTGAATTTGTTGTAGATATTCTTTTTTCTTAAAGTCAAATATTTTCATTCTACAAACAATGAGATATACAATCATCTTATTCTACTCTTCACATGTAACACAATCTTATACAAGAATGTAACACCACCATCTTTTTAGACTGATGCCTCCATGGACTCAAAGTCTTAGAATCTCAATCCAATAAAGTGACAATAAAGAATGTGAAGATAAGAAATTAATACTTAAGAAATGTTAAGGATTGCTTTTGGAGAACTTATACCAAATGATTTTGTGCTAATAAACTTCCACTCTGTATTAAGATTTATCATCATCTTTGTATTTTACATCTTATTAAGACCTCACAGATTCGTCCAATATAATCGACTACTCTATTTAACATATCAATGCTTGCCACACACGCCTATTGTATTACAGTGTAAGCTAGGGCCTGCAGTTGCGTGCATATACTTTATTGTATTGTACATTAAATTGCCTTGTAGTAATAACTGACAAGAGTTACTATCATAACTGTTGTCATGGTTACATAGCAACTACAATTATCATTATTATTATAATAATGATGTCATACATTTAACAATAATACATTGTGTGTCAGACATGTTTACTATGATGATGGCCACTTTAAATTAGACTTAGCAAACACAAGGAAATCAATAATAATGTCCAAGTACTATAACATTGTGCATGTGGTTTGTTTGTACTCAATTACTTCATTAGGTAAACCAATTGTGTAACTTGATTCCTGTTATATCATGCGAATTCGTCTGTAGTATGTTACTATAGACATTGATTATTATAATATTTGCAACACAATCTGTAATGAAGTTGATTGGTAATCATTAACAATACACTATAGAACTGTAAAGATATTGCTATAGTGTAACTGACCTAGATAACTACTATATATACTTGTTCTGGTCCTATATTGACAAAGTATTATTTGACCTTTACATCAAAGATACATCTCTTCATTATAGGGGACACTTTCTAAGGTTTTAAAGTGTCCATTACAAAGAGAAATGTCATTGTATTTCAGTCAAGTTGTTACAACCTTGATGTACAATTAATATTATCCCAATTATTAATGACTTAATTTTTTTATCTTTATTGCTATTCATTAAAAAACAATTAAATAACAATATTTATCACAATACTAAACAACAAGTGTAAAACACATTGTTTAACTATCAAACATAAACTAATAATGTTCATTATTGTCAGCTGTTAGACAGCTTGACAAAAAAAAACGAGACTATTAACAAATAAACAAAACACTAACACATACTATCGATAACTATAGAGTGATCATAATCTGCAAATGAAATGCCAAACAAACGCAGATTCTGTCAAAAAATTGCCATCTAATAAAATTGTTATTGTTCTGATAGTATATCTGGGTCAATCAATGAAGCTACACAGTCAATACGTCGTTCTATGTTGACAGGAAATTTCTCGGTCCTATTAGGCTTTGTTGGATCTGTTGGGACGCAATTATATTTACGATTTCTTGTCCATTGATTGAGGGAACAGGTGACATTGAATGTGTTTCTTTCGCAGTCATCTCCACAAACAACATTCTGAGTGCAGGTCTCAACGTATGTGAAGTGTTTGAGAAGAGCGTGGCTTGTACAAGAGTAAGTAATGTCATCTTCTGATGTCCACATCTTTGTGTCGACTGCCTTAGAAACATTTCTAGGACACCTCAGACGAGCTAGAGAGAGAGAGAGAGAGAGAGAGTCAGTACAAAGTTTATAAACAACAATCCTCTAGCACCTACAGATTATCTCAACTACCAAACATTTCACTATTACTGTTGTCCCTACTACAATGTTGTAAGAGTTTATTAGTGGGAGAGACCTGCTAGATTTCTTAAAGATTGTATCATTACTTAGTTTACGCGCACCACGAGTGGACAGCTCTCAAGTGAAAGAGTACTGATGCAACACAGTCAAGGTAATATAAACAACAGTTCTAATGGGCTACACTATGTACTATAATATTAAAAGTAGAACTTTACTATAGCCCTTATTAGGTTAAAGGTTTACTAAAGGTCACTACTATAAGGCTAGCTATCACAAGTACTTTCAGTTTCGAATTCAAAGTATTATTATATAGTACATACTTGCTGTATCATTGCACGTAGGATAGGTGCAAGGGATCGGAGTTGGTGACACTGTGAGTATTGTTGTTGGTGTACTTATAGATGTTGTTTTTATTGTTGAAGTAGGTATTGGTATTGGTGTTGGTGTTGGTGTTGGTGTTGGTGTTGATGTATGGCAAGGACAGAATGTTATATGTTTGTCTTCAATTGACTCTTTAAAAGAGAAGACCACTGTTGTTCTGTGGAAAGAAGGAGGAAGTTTGTGGTTTGATGTAAACATAATACACTCTGTGGTCACTTTTATAAGTAAACTTAATTAAGAGGTTCTTAAGTGCCTGTTGTCTTCCTTACCTGATTGTAAAACATTTTCTTGTTTTTGGAGTGAACTGGAAATCAAGTTCTTTTGCATAAAGTTTTTGCCTATTTGGATAAAGGAAGAAAAAATTGATATCTTATTCTTTGTTCTTGATATTGAATACTTCTTTTAACGCTATTGTCCTAACTACACCCTTGAAGTTATGGATCTCAATATCACATTTCAAACAGTGGGATGAATAGCAAATAGTGGGAGGATATTTACATTGCAGGAAAAAAGTAATGTACATTGTTAGATCTTGACCATCATATCAAATTCATTAGAACACTTATTGATATAATTGGGCCTCATGCTAAGCTAAAAGGTTATTCTATTAAAACAATTTTAGAGGCTACAATCTTCAGATAAAGTTTAGCTGTAGGAAAGTTTTTTTGCTAGAGTACTTTTTGCTAGTATGCGAATCAAAGTGCTCTATTAACTTACACTTGATAATAAAGACGAACACCACGACACAGCTCCGGTTCCCTTTGGTTTTCAGCGATTTTATCTGGTAGACAAGTTTCTTTGTTCTTGATGCTACTTTTTTCAACAGCCATTAAAATTCCCAGGATGTTATACTTGTTGTTAGTAACTTTCACTTGAACTGTAGAAAAAGAAAAAGATTTTAATAATTAATAACAATGAAATAATAACAAAAATTAATAACCATTACTAACTACAAGGTAGAATGTGCTAATTGCAGCTAAGAAGTGATCTGTTTAGTTACTTTGTTCATACTAACAATTGAAGGTTTCTATTTTAACAACATTGCAAAATTGCAGTACTAACAAAATGTTAGCAAAATAAAAAAATTATATAATATAGAAATCAACTTACATATTTGTGAGTCGTTTGGAGTAAAGCATTTCTTTTCCTCTCCATTTTTCCATATTTTTATAGTAAAATCTCCATCAGATGGTGGCTTAGTCCCCTCATGATCTGTTTTTAAGGTGCAAATTCTTGATTCTTGAGGAATCCCTGTTGAATAAGCTGTAGCCTGTTGAAACAGAAGTGCTAACGACACTGTTACGATAACTGCAATCTGCATACTGCTGGAGAAAGTTATTGAATTGTTACTAAATCTGTCTGGAAGAGGCCTTTTCTTTGCAATGCTGGTGTCCTCACACTCCTTTTATAACACGTGCGTCGGTAAGGCGGGTGGGAGTTAGCTAACTCAATTTACACAAGTATTATCTTGTATGGTATGCGTTATTACAGGCAAAGCCAAAAAATGATCTGTTTAATTTAAATTGAGCACTAGACCTCGCGCGTTCTACTAAACATATGATTTTATAGTAGAAAGACAATACATGCTATACACTGGTAACAAGAAGACACAATGGGTTTTCTAACTTCCTCCTTACAAAATTCAAAAGGTCATCAAATGATTCTAGAGAATAGTTAATATTCATTGATCCAGGCCATTCTAACATTGAATTAGTGTTCATAGATCCAGGCCATTCTGACATTGAAATTTTTGGGGGTTCACAAATGATAAGATCTACACTGACAACCTCACAACTTTGCTGTATGGAGTGATCTCATATAACATTGTCTTCAAGAATTTACACATAACATGCACAGCTCCTGAGCCATGCATACAATAGTTTGTGCTTTCAGATAACATCTTATGACTGTGACCAGATCTCCGGTCTGCACTAGACCACGCTGCTCATTGTATAGCAAAAAAGTTAATAGAATCTTTTGGGCTTACATGTTGGTATGTGACTTAGATTACATATATGCAGCTGCACTTGCTATAAATATTTCTACTGTTAGTACAAAGTCATGGGAATAATATGTACAATGAAAAATACAAGCTATGCTATGAGAGGTAATGAAATGTTTTCAGCTGCTCTACAATGGCGTAGTTATTGAACACGTGTGATAACTGAAATATATCCATGTTTTGTATTGTTATCTATGGTTGCTATGGTTATGTCACATGACAATATATTAAGCCCATCAATCCAGCAGCGAGTAATACAATAACTATTATAATTTTGCGACGTATAAATTTATGAAAGAATTTAAAGATCATATACATAGATAACGAATCCATAGCCATGAAGAAATAATTTAAAAAACATAGTATGGTTGCCATGGTGATTTAACTGATAATAAATAGATTGTTTGTATAAGAGTGCCATGGAAAGGATGTTGTATGATATTAATGAGGTATTGATTGAGTAACTATATTTTGAATTTCATCAGAGGAGGGAGGATAGTGTGAACAATGTGTTGATAAATAAGGAAAGCTACTAAAAGAACACCTGTGGAGTACATGTATTGTACATGTACTGTGTACAGAATATAATGTGAACATGCATTGAATATACTTGTTTTTGTGTTAGCCATTGTTGCCTAGCAACAAGCATTCACTACTATGATTTTTGACCAACACATCCATTTATCCATTTATGGATCTATTCATCCATCTATTCAATCCATCCATCCATCAATCATTTATTTCATCATCAAGCAATTACTTTGGAATCAATATCAAGGCTGAGTTAACAAACTATGAAACTTTTATGAAAAACATTGGAGTGTAAGTTAAGGTTTGTCATCCTCGGTACAACCACAAAGAATTTTCAAAGATGACTTAGACCACTACAGCCATATATGGTAATAATCCAATAAAAGTACGCACTTGCTAATTTGGTAATATGTACCTTTAACTGATCTCATACTGTCATGACCCACCTTGTTTTTAGATTTATATTATGTTGTGTTATAAGATGAATAGTATTACTGCTGGAAACCATAATTTTATAAAGAGATACAAATGATCATAACATTATTAAATAGTTTATAAGGAGTGAAAACCTATGCCTCTTCCTTTTTCATTTAAAACAATCTCTCCAGCACCTATTGCTGCAGGGCTCATAGATGAAAACCTACAATCTGACAGCTGTCAGAGGGCAACGAGGCCATTCATCTGTTGACAGTTCAATAATTAAGTACATAAGTGAATACATGTGTGTTAAGTCAGTGATATACAGGAAGTTTGTGATTTTAGACACTCATCAGTTTTCATCTATTTTAAAAAGCTCCATTATAATATCAATCATTTGTTTGTTGAATTAAGTGTCATAATATCACATTATAGTAATTGGCAAAAAAAACTTAATTCTGATAAGGTGCACTCAACTGGCATGATCAATACAAATAAATTTTATCTTCCAACAACAGAAGCAAATAAGTGCACCATACATGATTATCTCATTCTTCCTTTTGCCTAAGATCTCTCATAAACTCTGAAGTGTCTTTGAGAGTAGGTGTTGTATAAGCTTTGATATGAATACTTAGGTATTAACTTAACAACAACCACAAAATAGTAACAAACAAAAATTATAGGAAAAAAGAAGACCTTTAACCAAACAGTGTCCCTTATGGACATTTCCAGTATTCATTACTTATTTAGCATCTCAAGAAAGAATATCATTTTAACAATTCCATAAAAAGATAGAAATACAATAGTCATTTGATAGAACACAATGGATTTCTCAATAGATAACCTGATATGATAATAGATAAGATCGCATACAATAGTCATTTGATAGAACACAATAGATAACGATCTATTCTCAATAGATAACCTGGTATGATAATAGATAAGCTTGCACATAACCATGTCTGAATTGTTGTAGCTTTTGTTAATGGAATATCATAATATACTCTCTTTCATAATAATTAATTAAATAACAACAATACTGACAATCAGAATGACAACATAAGGTAACAAACAGTTTTGGTAAGAAGTAAAAAGAAGGAGACAATTAAAGAGGTTCTTGTCACGTTATTTTGTCTTGAAAATAGACGACATTTTAAGCATTCCTTTTGGTCCCTTACCAGACCCAACACAATGAAAAGATAAAGCCATTGAAAAGCATATTTTGACTTGATTTTATGTACATGAAAACTGATGAAAGAACTTAGAGCACTTCTTGGTCAGACATCAGATGAAAGAAAACATTATTATATGTAAACAAACAAATGCTAAATAATTTGGCCAAATCATTAGACAAAACAACTTTTCTAGTACATGTATGTAAAAAACAAACCAGGCCATATTGTGTGTGTGTGTGTTAAACTACAGTACTATTAAATACATTTAAACTGGTATGTTTATTCCAAGGTTTGGCCAAGTTGCTTAGACCAAACAAACATTTACAAGGAAGGAAAAGAATTCAAGTGTACAAAACTTGTGATGTATCTATAACTATAACATCTTTTTAATAAAAAACTAAATTATTATACCCACACTAATTGAGATGGTGCCAAATATCTACTAACCACTTCAGAGAGATCATTAATTTCTGTTTTGAAGTAAATAAACAGTACATATTATCATAGTAATTTTGTCAATTTTTCTACAGTTCATTTATCACTCCATTATAAGTATTCACTGTCTGAACCTTCTTTTCATGCTGGACATGAAGTCAACTTGGTAACGAACCTCAGGAATGCAATTTAGAAAGCATATGAACATAACACCTTAATTGGCAACGAGATTGACATATAAATGTACTACAGATCGGAGCTCTTAGAAAAGCCAATATAGTAAATGTTATATCAATTTTAATGAAGGTTCTTACTTAAATTTTGGAAAGAAATTGATAAAACTTTGAATGGGAAGAATACTAATTACTTGATATATTGAAGGAAGCAATTACTTTTAAGATGAGATATCGGTAAATTACAAGTTGCATTACATAAGATAATTAGATTGCTCTTTTAACTAATTTAATTATATTTGTGAGGTTATCTATAAGCAACATAGTTCAGAGTCTATATAAACCAAACTTGTAAGATTGGCATGTAATAGATGAAGCAAAGAAGAGCTAAGTCTCACAGTAGAGACACAGCAGATAGTAGCTTGGTGCCATTTTATCAGTATGTAGCTATAATAACTATTAGCATAATGTAGAGTGTTAAATTATTAGTTAATACTATAAGAATGTTCGAGCATGTACTATAGAGAATTATATAACATTAGTAGCACAATAGACTATAAGTGAGCATGTACTATAGAGGATTATATAACATTAGTAGCACAATAGACTATAAGTGAGCATGTACTATAGAGAATTATATAACATTAGTAGCACAATAGACTATAAGTGAGCATGTACTATAGAGGATTATATAACATTAGTAGCACAATAGACTATAAGTGAGCATGTACTATAGAGGATTATATAACATTAGTAGCACAATAGACTATAAGTGAGCATGTACTATAGTGGATTATATAACATTAGTAGCACAATAGACTATAAGTGAGCATGTACTATAATAGAGGATTATATAACATTAGTAGCACAATAGACTATAAGTGAGCATGTACTATAGAGGATTATATAACATTAGTAGCACAATAGACTATAATTGAACATGTACTATAGAAGGGGATCATGATACATCCCCACATGTAGGTGGATTAGTCTCATATTTATGATTTCACTATTTAAGGTAAATCTTTAGTGTACCATATGACTTTTAATTGGTGTATTAAAGTATTAATATTTGTGGGAGAAGGGAGAGAGGATACAATTACACATTTGTGTAATGAAGCTAAACCCTCCTATGTCATCAGCTGTGAAAATACTAAATCATATTTTATAAGATGATACATTTGAAAGAATGCAGAGGTTTAACATTTAAAATACAAACAGCATTCCTTTTATGTTCATGAACAGAAGATGACATTACAACGATTTCTTTTTTAACAAATAAAACAATTAATTATTGTTAACTTGTTTTTTTCTTCTTTGATTCTCGTTCAATAACTTCTTGATAATGTCGTAACATTTTATGATGGTTATCACTTCTTGCAAGACCAACTGTTTCAATATCACGTTTACTATGACCATAACCCAATCCAGCTCTTTCATCATGCAGTACAGTGGATATCTAGTTAGAGAGAGAGAGGGGGGGGGAGAGAGGAGGATAATGATATTGTGGCAAAGTGTCAAAAATCATAAGTTTTCAAACAAATCTTTAAACAAAGCAACATGTAAATATTACATTACTTATTCAGGAATGTGTGTTTGTGATATTATATAACAAGATAAGATCAATCGAGAAATAACCCTTCCCTCCCCCCTCATCAAGATTACATATAGCATTACATAACAGTAATACTTGTTAACAATATTTAATACTCCTAGCTGTCCAGTATCTGTATTAATGTAGTACAGGCAAATATCAGAGAGGAGAACAACATCACTGATCATATTGATATCAATCAGGTAACTCCTACTGGTCTCTCATGACTTGTCTTACAAAATATGTTAAATGGGCTTTGTCTGCTTGCAAACTAGTAAAAGGACACACCCACTCTCACAGCTTATAATAGGAGAGATGAAATGACTAGATAATATCCTGCTGTTACAGAGAGTCTTAGAATGTAGACAATTAAAAGAATAATTTCTGCCATTTTGTTTATTCTTTTAGTAATGATATTTTTAAATGTTACAATACAGCTGTCATTAGTATGACTTTATAAATAAACTTCATTGTAATAAAGAATTGATTAAAGTGGGAGGGGGGAAGAGACATTGGAAACTGTTCCTAATATAACTGTCCCCTAATAGACGATGCTGAGATAAGTACATAGTTTTAGTATAGAACTAGAACAAGCATCAAGTTCTACTGAATGTCACATAACACAAAGCAAAGCTAAGTCTAATAAAATTCTATTTCAAAGTTACAATATTATACGGAACACAACTACTAACACGATCATTGGAATTTAATCATGTAGTAACTATAGCTAGGTCAATGAAAAACAACACTGGATCACAGTCTGAGCACTTTGCCGATAGATAGTGTAACCATAGCAACAATAGGGTGACATTAACAATGTGTTTACAGAAACGCTAAAAATTATAACAATTTCTGATATCAAAACGCATCAAAAATTATTCCAAGAATTTAAGTTATTGTTACTATAGCAACATAACAAACAATTAAAAAACAATTTCTTGTTGATGTCACCCAAAAGAGCAAATTTACTTAGTAGAAACGAAACAGGACTACAACATAAACTCTTATTTTCATCTGATATAAAAACAATCTACAATTATAGATACTTAATTCGTTTAAGTCTGATTAAATTATGAAAGATGTCTTAAGTGGCTTCAGTTTATTGTTTATTTGTATTTGTTTCATTGTTTAGTAAACAATATTACCATTGGTAATGTTTCAATGGTAGAAGATTACAAGTACTATACAACAGACAGAAGTGTGTGATAATAAATATAAACTATTATATAACATTATTTAATGCAATTATAATTTTAGCAAGAAACAGCTGTCAATAAGTGTTGCTATCATAACTAATTAATTAACACATTTTAAAACTCTCACTGGCTCCCACCTGAAAATGACCAAACACATCACCATAGCAACCCAAGTACAAGTACAAGTACAAGTACAAGTAGTAATGTAAGTGTTTTACTACCTAAAAAATAAATTGTGGTTCTTAAGTGTTTGTATAACTAATAAGTTAGGCCGAAATGTTGTTGTGTCCATTAATTAAATTAAAAGAAAGAATTAATAAATAAGATATAAAAACAATGACAATGCTAAATATCAGAGAAGACTTTTAAATAATAGAAATGTCAAATATTGCTTAACCAAAACTATTGTATCGTAGTACTCCTTTGTTAATGTTACCTCATAAAAGCCTATGAAACTAATTACAATAATAATATTTGTACATTTATGTATTTGTACATGTACATTTCCATGTATTTGTACATGTAGATTTATATGTATTTGTACATGTACATTTCCATGTATTTGTACATGTAGATTTATATGTATTTGTACATGTACATTTCCATGTATTTGTACAAATACATTTATTTTTATTGTAAGGTATCTTTTCAGTTGTGGCACAACTACATGTGTGACATGTTCTTGTGGAATTAACAGATGTTAAAATAAACCAATAATTCAATAAGTATAAGGATTCCAAAAAGATAGTTGCTAAGCAACATGTACAACGAAATACTAACTGGTTGTTGGATGCCAGAGTTATTTGCTCCAAGTGATTCACCTTCCTGCCATCCTATCTTTAACAGCATTTGTCGGCCTTTATTGGTAGAGCTGATGGGTCTGTGGGTAAGAAGAAATACAAAGGGTCATGAAATAAAGTAGTGGGATGGACTACAATACTAGTGGGTTCAGAGGGGGAGTACATTAGTTACGTAAACAAGTCTTTATCATGTGTGATACTGGAGTGTCGATGGTATGAAAGAAATGTAATATATGTGAAAAAGACAGCTTGGTACAGGTGGTCATTGAGATATTCATTATTTGCCGTAATCTATAAAATATTTGTGTTGTCTATAAATTAATGAGTAAATTGTCTATCAATGTTGTGAGAAAACAGGGGGTGGAGTCAATTAAAGTCGTCATTAAACAAAACAGTAGATAGGTATGTTAAACGAGAAGAGAGAGGTGAGAAAGTAAATGGCATTGTCTCTATTGTTAAATCATGATAATTATAATATTAGCTAATATGAGTCTTCTATTATAGAATTTATAATTACTAAATTATATTCTACTTGGACGAAAAAATCATTATCAAAAATGTACCAAATTAACTAAAATATCAATTGACCCCAACATAATGATTGAAATCAGATAATAAACCATATACATGTATACGGTACATATACATGTACATGGTATATGGTACATGTACATGTATATGTACTCATATATGATACATGTATATGGTAAATATACATGTATATCTAGTCATGTACTCATATATGAACATGTACATGATATATATACTTGTATCATATATCACAAATATAGCAGTAGACAAATGAACTAGAACTTCAAATAAGGAACATAATCGCACACCCTCATACAGACAATTATAATAATTAATTACACAAAGAATAATTGGTAATATATAGCATTAGCTGTTCATTGAAGGTAAATTAGCTTTCAATGATATGTTTACATTTACAATCTTAAAAAGAGGTTCAATAGTGGGAGAGATAAGTGCAGTTACTATAATAATACATCAACACATGGACAGTTATCACTTTGGAATTCATTTTTACTAGAGTTCAAATAAGGAAGAAATTCTTTGCCTCCCTCGCCAAAATGTGACAAGCTGTACCTGTCAGATGCCTAGCCAATCACGACTACATAATTAGAATTGAATATATTATGGAAGAAAATGTTACTCCTGCTGTTATCTGAGCTACGACACCAGCTGGAGGAGGAGGAGATGATGAGAAAAGTAATACGATCTGGAATGGTGCAGAGGCTGATTACTCTACCAGGACATGCATGACAACAAATGACTAGACACTCGATACCATTAATGGTAATAATGTCATCAATTGTATCATATTCGCTAAAATGTACATGTACTGTATAAATGACATAACCTTCTATAAAAGTTGGTCTTGGAAACTACCCTAAATACAGAGGCCAATTAGTGTACATTCTACTTTACGACACATAATACTAGGGACAGTTTCAAGATCACACTGCATAGGCTTGGCATTTCAATAACTTGGCATCGATTAAAGGATTGGTAACTACTGAGAATAACTGGCTTAGGGGACAGACTTTGCACAACAACAGGAAGACATAAATCAGAGTTAGTTGTATCTGGTGTGACAATATAACAGAGCTCAATAGAGAACAATACTAATGAAATTAACTTCATACCATAATAGGAAAAATGGAACAGAGTAGTAGAGATCATATTGGACAGATGGTGTGACATTATGAGAGTTTGTTCGAGTAAATTAGAACTTCAATAAGATTACACACTTAATTAAAAGTGGGATTAAAACTTCAAAATGAACAAAAAAGGAGAAGAGGCAGTTTATTTACATTGTAATAAAATTAAGTATCATGATATAACCTTACATGAGACATATACATAGTAAAGTTCTATTGTCAAGTGACAAGATCATTAAGTAAACAATTACAGTAACGTAAGTTCCCTAGAAGTAACAAGTTCTAATACTTCCTACATTATGTAATGTAACGTATGATCTTTATACCTGTTTACTGATGATGGTAATTCATCTCTGATTGCAGTACTAGGGAGATCACTGCCAACTTTCTCTCTCCTATAATACAATACAAACTATAATGTTATATACATTTACTAGAGCAGTTAACATTAATTTTATAACTAGCACAGAGAGTGTACACTAGTTAATTCTAATGCTGTTGATAAGTAAAACAAGATTATAAAGAAAATTCCTAAGATTTTTTTGATGCTATAAAGAATGTAGTATTAAAGACTGGAGAATTACAGATACTATAATGCTGGTACTTTCTCAATGGTGAAGCTTCAAATAGCCACACCCAACTTATTAGTTATTATTGTATTATCAATCAAGACATAGAAGTTATTTTACACCATAAAGCAATCAATACAAACACAGGAGATATATAAACATACAATGTGACAACAACATATCTTTCTTTGGTAGACTACAAGTAAATTTAATGTCAACTTAAGTAACAAACAATGTTGATAACGCTTTGCACAATCTTCCATTATAAGTGAAGACTGCTTCAGTGGTTAGCTAACTATTATATAGCACATTTGTCCCACTCAGTGCATCATGTGACATACATGTGATATACATGTGATAAGCACTGAGTTCTATATATGTGCACAAAGTATGCCCAGTGTAGACAGCCCCTCCCACAAAAAGAAAGGGAAGGACTGGAACTCTAATAGTATCTCGTTATGGAGATACCCACTCTCGTTATAATTTTATTAAATACCTTTCTGCTGCCTTATCTGTGTATTTAGCTGGTAATTCATGAAGTTTTTCATTATAAGTGTCTTTGACCTAAAAAGTGACAAAAAGACTCAAAGTGACAAAAAGATTACATAATTAACAAAACGATTTATAATATTTTGATTGCTTTTTTCATATTTAAACATACACTTTTATATATTACTTTCCTATTTAAACATACCCTTAATCCATATTTCTTCTTAATTTTATTTAACTCTTTTCTTCTCTGAGTTTCCAACGAGTCTGTACTGGTCTCATCAGACATGTTACTACCAACAACAATACCCAGCTGTGAACATTCGGTACAACAAGACATCCCACGATGAATATGAAGAAGAAAGGTTGTCGAACCAATAGTTAACAAGTCACCATGTTGTAAAAGATAGGGCTTGCTGTCTTGTTTAGGCTGAAAAAAACAAAGTCCATTAAAATCTAGTGTTAATAATAATTATTAAAAAAAGGATCAGTCTACCATCCATCCATCCATCACTCTATCTATCCTATCCCATGAATCCAACGGCAATGATCCTTATCTAGTAGTTTGTACCCTCCTCGTTTAGTACTACCACACAACAACACAAAGCTCAATACAACACATCCATAAACTAGACCATTGTCTAATTAGATATAGCTCCATTGAGCACAATAATTAAACAACTACATCATAATACATCATAATTAAATCAACACATTACATAAACAAGCTGTCATGTACAAGTGACACAACAGCTGCTCACATGAGTTATCAGACCATTTCTCATTAAAACAAATTGGTCAGCTGCTAATAAACCTCAATTCAATTAAATTACTATATAAGAATCATATAGAGTTCTTTCAATTAGTCTTAATGGCTCCTACTCTAGCTCTCATGACACATTAGTGGCAATAATTTAATTACGTATAACTTTTTGTCAGCTGTTATATCCTATAATGTGATTGTTGTTCTACATTTTAGCAACAGGCACAATTGTGGTTTGCGTGTGTGTCCAGGTGAGGAGTATAGTTACCATGGTAACATATACATGATATAATATGGGATATAAAGAGGAGATAGTAATGAATTGAAACACGTAGAAGTGCACGCACGCATGGACGCATGTTTGTGTGTGTGTGTGTGATATATCTTTACTTCTTAAAAATGTTAGTTATTATTTCAAATGTTAAATATTTTTAACCCTTTCTAAGCAGACTATCAATGTTCCTACACAAAACTATTAAATACTTATAGTTAAAACAACCAATGTTCAATTATCTTTGCATATCAAAATTAATCCCTAAGCAAACCGAGGAGTTAAAATTAATTGTTATAATAATGCTTTATCATGTGAGGGACAATACTTTATTATGTTATATTAATACTTTATTATGTGAGGGATAATACTTTATTATGTTATAATAATGCTTTATCATGTGAGGGACAATACTTTATTACGTTATATTAATACTTTATTATGTGAGGGACAATATACATGATATAATATGGGATATAAAGAGGAGATAGTAATGAAATGTGAGGGACAATACTTTATTATGTTATATTAATACTTTATCGTGCGAGGGACAATACTTTATTATGTTATATCAATACTTTATCATGCGAGGGACAATACTTTATTATGTTATATCAATACTTTATCATGCGAGGGATTATATTAATACTTTATTATGAGAGGGATATTAGTGGTTAATAACCTAAATTAGACAAAGACATAGTCAGACAATTAGATCATATATAGGTTAGCTACTAGCTAATTGTTCCAGCTGGATATTGATACTGTATACAGGTTCCATTTATATAACAATTAAAAAGATATTTTATCACAGGTGTAACATCCCATATTAATAATGTATTATTTGACCTCTGTTGTATTGGGGACTTGACTATAACTAATATTTATTTTGTCATCATGACACAAATACTTTAAGTCACAAACCATCTAATTCAGTTTATACAATATGTATATAAATTGCAATGTTCAATTTCTAAAGGTGGAGGGGACTCACAGTGGTCTCCCTCCCTCTCTCCCTCTCCCTCCTCCCTCCCCCCCCCTCTCTCTCTCTAACACCAACCACTGTTTTACATATCTTTATGTCCTAGTAGTTCTGTATTTACCTCACTCAGTCTGCTGTTGTTGATAAATGTTCCATTTTGACTGCCACAATCTTTCAAAGCAAACATTTCTTTTCTTCTGAGATAGATGATCTCACAGTGAAGTTTACTAACTTGAAGGTCTAATATACGAAGACATTTGGGACCAGTTACATCTCTAAATGAGAATTAAAAAAGTGACATTTAAACACTAACTCAATAATCTTTAATTAAAACATTCACTTTCTAAATAACATAAATAAAATAATTTTATAAAATTAACCTATTCATTAAAAATCCTATTGATGCACACAATAAATCTATCGGCTAATACAAGTAAAATAAAGATTTAGTTATAAAACTTGAAAATTGCTTTAATATAAATATATTCTCAGTAGGGAAATTGAAGCACACATTTAAATGTTAGTATGAGACTAGAAACAATTGCTCTGAATATATAAAAATCATACATCATCTTTGATGATACAATAGTTCACCTTCCAATTGTAGCACCTTCTGCCGTTATAAGACTGATGCATTTCCGAGCATCTTGGTTACCGGCAAGTTCTGATGCAGTACCTACTGTTTTAGAGTCTCCTGTCTGTGGTATCATTCTAATACATGGTGGCCATTCACTCATTGGAGGAGGTGAATCAGGGATAACATTGGACTCTAAAATAAAGAAATTATATGTTTTAATTTTATGTCCCTGACTGCTGTTCATCTATCTACCCAACCTGACAACTAAGTACCCACCCATTTGTCCACCCATCCATCCATCCATTTAAACATCTATCCATCCATTTAACCATCCATCCATCCATCCATCCATCCGTCCATCCATCAACGTACCATCTTCAAACATCAAATCTAATTGTGTTGGCTTCTCCTCTTCAACTACACGATCTTCAAGTGTCATTGGTTCAGACTGAATAGTACATACATCTTCTGAAGGATCTATTTCTTGCAGTGGTAGTTCAACACGAGAATGAACTTGATATTGTTTCAAATCATAGTCATACATGTAATATGTTCCATTCTCAGCATCATAATACAGTTGATTGGTCTTTATAAAGACAGATAACACAATTAAGTATTGAACCATCTGTTACAACTTCAGCAGGCTTGGGGTCAATTACAAATTACCAATTACAATTACACTTTCAATTATGACTATTATAATAGCCTTAAGCACAATTACAATTACAATTACATGGTAATTTTGAGTTCTCAATTACAATTACAATTACAACTAAACTGTTAGTCAATTACAATTATGTAATTGTAATTGTAATTGACTAATACACAATAGTAACAAAGGGATTTATTATTGAATTTATTGTGTATTGTAACGAATAAACATCAAGTTCTGGAAACAATCATCTGTCAAACGGCATCACTCTGGTCTAAACATTCTGTCACCAATACTGCTGATCCTCTCAACAGGTGCTGAAGATGCATTTCCAAGCATAGCATCACTTTCAGGGAGGTTGTAATGCTCAAAAACTAAAGATTTGGCCCTCATGGATCAGAGTAGGAAACAACTTGTTAAGCTTAGCTACTACAATTAAACTATATATAAATTGCACAAAAGGCAGGTGACTTTTAAGTTGCAGACACAATGTCTAGTTCTATTATCTTAATTCAATGTAAGTGCTAAGTCATAAAAGGATGAAAGTGTCAGGGTGTGTGAATTTTAAGTCTGGTGACTACTATGTAATTTCTCAACATTCACAATTACAATTACACTGTAATGGTTAAAATCTACAACAATTACAATTAGGTAATTGTAATTGTAATTGACCACTCAATTACAATTACAATTGTAATTGACACCAAGTCTGGTTACAAGTATTCTATATATAGTACTTACTAGCACCACAAGAAGTGTATGCTGTGTACATGGAAGGAGATATGTACTAAGTGGATTTCACTGGTAATTCAAAATAAACATTTTTAAAGCCTGTATCTACAGTCTCGGCAGAAAATGTAACATTTCAATGTGAAATTAATATTGGACCTTACACCATAAACTTTGGAGCCTAATTGTTTTAATTTCACATTAAAGTATGTTTTTTCTACTCTAAACAGTGTTTTTATAAAAACATAGACTGGTTATGAGTCAATATAATGAAATGGAGCAATCTGATTGGTCAATTAAGGCATAGTAATGATGTAATGTACATAATTTTATTAGAAATCAGTACATCTCACACTCCAACAAATTATGATCTTAAAATATTACCAGCTCTGTCTATAGAGGCAGCTGGGGGTTAAAAATATGCTTAGCAACAAAACCTTCATAACTATTATGTTCTCCAAGGTGACAGTAAAGAAACCTGTGTAACTCACTTGATCATAATAAAGTCCTGTATTGTGGTCGTAATAGAGACCAGATGTTTCATCAAAGACAAAACCATATTGTTGAGTAGCACTCTCAGATGCTGCAGCTAGTTGGGCAGCTATATTACCTGTCATTGCAATAGGCTGAGACTGAATCTGTTCAGGCTGGGTCTGAGACTCTGTTGCTATAATTAGAGATGAGAACCGGTTAATAATTTATGTAAATATTCATCTAATAGAATGAATTTAATTTAGTTTAATAGGCTGAGACTGAGTCTGTTCAGGCTGGGTCTGAGACTGTTGCTATAGTTAGAGATGAGAAATTGAGAACCGGATAATACTTTATGTAAATAAAGATTCATCTAATAGAATGAATTTAATTTAGTCTTAATTATAGTAACGAGAGGAAAATTCTCATTACCATTAGTGACGTCATCACTCTGAGCAGCTGTTTCATAAGTAGATGGCGCCAAAAACTGTCGAGTGATCTGAAATGAAATAAAATAAAATAAAAATACAAATGATTATCAAACAGTTTATTTAAAAACTTACCGATTCATAATAGTACCCAGATTCTCGATGATAATAAAGCAGACACTGTTCCACTTTTTCATATCCCCCTTCGTGGACCCATTCTGGTTCTGAAGCAGACTGGGATTGAGTCTCTAAAACAGAAGAAAATGAAACAAAAGGTAAAAGCAGTGTCCAATCTTAGTACCTAATATCAACATGCATAATGGTGTCTATCTATGACGAGATAAATGGGTGGGTGGGGTTTATTGCCAACCACTAATTGTAGGTGTGGCTGCAGATGCAGCATTCTTCTCCTTGTCTGAAGAGGTGTGGCTCTCACTGGAAGTAGCATCATCCTTGTCTCTATGTTCTTTTAAGACTGTGTTCTCTTGTTTTAATTGAGACATTTCTCTCAACAGCTCCTTCATTTCAGACTGGAGAGCTTCATTATGACTCAATAGTGATGACTTCTCGTATTCTAGTTTCTTTATTAAGTCTTTTAACTGCTTAAGCTCTTTCTCCATCTCGGGAGATTTTTCAACCTCTATTATAGCAGCCATTTTTCTCTAGAGAACACGTGTACATTAATTTTACGGAACGTTAACGGAAATTTGCTTAAAAGAATTCCGTATACTTAGTTAATAAATATTAAGTTTAAAGACCCAGCCCTATGTCTTAAGGACACGTACAGGACTGAGACCATGAAACTGAAAGTGTCATATTGCTGTACCTACTAAATCATTAAAAATTGACAATATTGTTAATTAAATTAATGATATGTCACAACTAGAGCAACAAAAGACAATGAAATGAAAATGAAAATAAAACAAAACAAAAGGGATAATAATAATTATAATAGCAATTTGCAAACTTGTATATATCTCATATCATCAAAGATCACCCTACTATACGTCAATTAGTGCAGTAATTAAGGAACATAAAATCAATATAATGAGCAATTAATATGCATAATTATAATATACTAATTTTTATTAATACTATTGTTTATTTATCGTCTATTTATCTTCACTTGCAGCTGATAATGTTGCACTTACACCAGCTTTAACTCCGCCCTTCACAGCATCACGAACATATTTATTTCCAGCTGCTCCTTTAGCAGCCTCGGCAGCTGCTTTGTCTAATGTTCCACCAGATGCTCGATAGTAACGGTGAACCTGAAGAGAGAGAGAGTGTGTTTAGATCAAGTTTTATTAAATCAAACAGTCCAAATATGGCCAGCAAATATAACATAACATTAACTATAGCATAAAATCTATCATTCTTACAACAGTTCTTACCAGCCAAATCATGATAATAGCCCAGGGAATGAGGAATAGCCATAAGAAACTCAATGTTAACCACATACCACCAATAGGTTTACTGTATTGTAATACGTTGACACCAGAAATGATCCCACTAGAGAGAAAAAAGAGGAATCAAACACAAAGAGAAGAGAGGTTTTAGTGACAATCTTACGTAGAAAATCCTGGTGGTCCAAGAGCAAATACTGCCCAGACAGCACATTGAATAACCATAATAAAGAAAAACCACATAAATGCGAGTGAGCTGTCTTTTCTAAAGAAACAACACAAAAGAAACAGTTTATAAAAAATACACGAACTACTTACCTATAAGCATAATAGGATGGCATGAACCAACAGAAAAGAGCAGCTAGAGGTAGCAAAAATAGCCAAAATATTCCCAATACAATTGTGACAATAGCTGCTGTAGCAGGTAAGTCACTGTCTTTGTTTTGTATAACTACAGCAGCTCCAGGTATTGAGATAATCAAATTCAAAAA